>JAPKLY010000031.1:2132211-2154077 GCA_026898435.1 Prunella vulgaris | reverse complement strand
TATGAGGATCGATGCATGTGGGCAGATGCCACTTGATCACAAAAGGATAATGATCTTATGATCCGATCCAACAGCTAATTAATTATTGGAATCACTAATTACGAAATAAGTGATGAATTATTTTTTCAGCATGTTGCAGTAGGTACAATTTAGTCACGGGAATGCTTATCACTTGATTAATTAATTATTATTCTATAGTCTCAATTTAGATTGTTTATATAAAAAGGCACATATTAATTTTAATTAAAAAATTATTCAATCGTATTAATTAAAGGATATAAAGTTGAGGATATAATTAATGGTCCTTTTAATTTTATGAAAAGAAAAATTAATATACTGTTTGAGGGTGTATTAAGAAATATAATGATATGAAGTGCAGATTGAAATGTTTGTAAGGAGTTTGCTTGGATGTTATAGTTATATATTTTATATTTTTATTGTTATTTTAATTAGTACAAAAATTCTTTATATGGATTTTTTAGCAATTTAAATAGAGAAGACTTGTGGGTTCTACACATTATAATTATGTGTTAGTTATAAAAGTCTCGTAAATTTTATGGTTACCACTGCACCCACTAATAATATATATTTTTTGTTTGTAATATGAAAGGATTGAACTTAATATTATTTAGGGTGCGACTATTCATACCCCAAATTCCTCTAAACATACCCCAATTATTAAATATATTTAATTTAAAATAAAAATTAATTAAATTACTAAACATACCCCATTTTTTATTAATATATTTTTTTTTCAATTTTGACCTATTCTTCGTGTCTCTCACGTCCTAACTGCTATATTCATGGAGTCCAATCATCTTTGAAACTATTCTACAGTTCTAACATCAATTCAATCTTATTTTTTATGTTTTGTTAGTAACATCAAACTAATCTAAATTATATATTTTCCACGACGATACAGAAAGGTTGGAAATTATGGAATTTTTTATGGGAAAAAAAATAAAGCTCTGTGAGATCTGAAAGAGCGTGGAGAAGAAGACATGATGTTCGTCCAATGAATTCTTTTAAAATTTTATTCGATTGCAACAAATAAAATGACGATGCAAAGTTTTAGTTCTCATTTCTTAAAAATGGCGACGCACTGTGGATAATTAACATGAATTGAGAGGGACGAAGACTAGGTCAAAATTGAAAAAAAAAAATATTATTATAAAATGGGGTATGTTTAGTAATTTAAATTAATTTTTTATTTTAAATTAAATATATTTAATAATTGGGGTATATTTAGAGGACTTTGGGGTATGAATAGTTGCACCCTATTATTTATCATGAATGAAATTTATATGAGATTGTCTCATGGTAAAAATTTGTCATTTATTAATAAAAAGTAATCATTTTAATAAAAATATTATCACTTTTCATTAAAATTTTATTATTTTTTATTAATAAGTGCATGTTTCATTACATGAGACAATCTCACGCAATGCTTACTCATCATAATTTCAATAGGTATGAATTTTAAATATAATTTAATTAGTTTTTAATATTTTTCTATAGTTTCGAACTTTAGCAAGAGCAGCTCCTCTCATAATATGAGTCTCCTCTCGTAAGGGTAGAGCTAAGAATATTCTGTCGAAGGAAATTAATTTAATATAAATAAATGGAATTATAATTTTGTACACCAAATAAGTTGGCATGTTTCTGTATTCAGTACATATGATATATACTTTTTAAAATTAGTCCTTTAAATTTGTTAACTTTTTGAATTTGGTTCTAAACCTATTACACGTGAATTTGCAGTCGCTTTTAAAATCATTTCTATTTAATTTTAAATATATCACTCAATATAATTTTTACACTTTCTTGTATAAACGTCTCAACTCTTTTTCAATATAAAAAATAATAATAATTTATACTGAAAAAAGTTAATAAAATATATTTTTTATATTTTATTATATAATTTTATAACTTTTTTTTTTTAATATACGTGCAAGTCAACCTATGAAATAAATTTTAGAACAAAAGGAGTATTTAGGATGGATCAAAATCTCAATTATTTAACTAAAAAAATTATCTATTTAAGTACGACAACTATACACCACTTTTATCGCGAAATTTAATGTTACATGAAAGGAAGTTACTCTGTATTAAATTGATTCACTGCATTTTTATTCCAACATTTCGATTCATTGACCCAATACAAGGACAACCTGATGATACATACATAATCTGGGAAAAATCAAATGCATATACATAAACGTATGCATACATACATACATACAGGAAGAAACAAAGGATGCAAAATATTCCTCATTCGCCATGAGAATTGACTACTTAAGCTCAGAATTAGAATTCTAATTTAGAAATATATATTCATAATAGTGAGCAACAATTTTTAAGGTCCCATTAGTATTCTTCCAAGGTTTTGCTGACATTGGTTAGAGGCATTTATCGGTGGCGTCTGAAAGTTATGATGAGCTTCAACTCGATTTTCTCTATTTCCATACAGATTCAACCCACCACCATTTACAATATCGTCATAGCACACACCCATTTGCACCTTATTCGAAGCAATCTGGCTTCGTATTGATTCAGCTTCCAGGCCTTGCCCGATCCCAACTCCAAGGTCGAGGCTGATTGAACTGCTGTCCTGTGTTCTCATCTTCGATGTTCCACTGTACTGTGCAGTTCCTGCAAATTCATGGGTGCTGTTCCGTGCAGTTGGGACATCATGGTTGTGCTTCCCCTCGTATGTAGTTATAACAGCTTTCGGGTCGTGGGATGCCCTCTCCACGTGCTTCCTCACCGGGCATCCAGCATTTGTACATTTATAGTAACTCCTGGATCACAATATGATGAGCCATGTGCCAGTGCAACTAATATTGTTAAATGAAAACAAAGACAGTTCAGTGAGCACTAATATCTTTTAGTAACTAATATCATTTAAAAATGCACTTGAATTGAAGGGTAAACTAGTATAAGCATTTGCCTACCATGTTTCTCTTAGATGCTATATATTGTGTCATGAGTGTGCACAAATACACGGGTGTGACTGATTTTTAATAGTGGTGGACAACTTGGTAATCACATGTCGTATCAAATAAACCATCAGAGTATATAATCGCAGGGTCTTGATAAATACATATTAGTCCTAGGTTGCACTACTTACATCACAAACATATGCAGTTCTTAAAACAATATTTTATTAGCTTCACAGCGATGTTTCAAACGTAAATTTCGTCGTTACAAAAAGAAACTAAAAGTTGAAACAAATCGAACATAATTAGGAACCGTCATGCAACATAAACCTCAAAAATTATAATTTGTAGTCATCCTCCCTAGTTTATGCCTTTAAAAACTTTTTGGCTGTACTACATATCGTTTTTTCTGATGCACTTTTTCATATTCATTAATCTACAATCAAGGTCCACTGACAATATATATTTCTAAACGAGGTCATTAGATCCACACTGTCCATTGATTTCCCGTGTGCGCGCTAAAAGTATAGTATTCCCTCCTCACTCTAAACACCATTTGCACAACATGAATGCTTCTAACTAACTAGCCCTACTGACAAATGACAATTGTGTTTATCTTTGATCCCTCTTTGTTAAGGCTCCAACTCTCTCTCCCTCTTAATTCATTAAATCAGGCCTGCTCCAATCAATTATATGTTGATTAGTTATTAGTCGTCTCATGTGCTAAATAAATTGACTGCAGAAATTTGCAACTCCATTAGGTTTTGGTGTCAAGTCTTGAAAAAAATTGGAGATATGTAATGATTTATGTGAAAGTATGTTTTGTTATTTCTAGGAAATTGTCATATTTCTGGAATTAAAAAAGATGTAAGCGGTTTCGTTTTTACATTTTCTCAGATGTGTCTCTTCATTTAAGCTTGTCTTATAATGTGCATCACCTCATATACGTTAATGTGAGAGCTCATACATAAAAAGATAGTGAACATGAAAGACATTATATTGGTTTATTTGATTGATGTAAACTTGAGTATTTATAAAAGATGGGAATAATGATACTTTTAAATTAGTCGGTACATGCAAGTGTGCATATATGTAATAATAGGAAGTAAGAAGCATTCTGGGGGAGGGAGAAATGTGTTTCAGCTAAAAAAAAAGCTTTCATTTATGAGGGGATCAAAGAGTCCAGAAAAAAAAAAAAATCACTAGCATGTGATGGTTGCCAAATAATTTAAGATGCGAAGGTGCCTCATTTAATCATAGCCACAGTTCTACAAATTTTAGGATCAAAAAGGGAAAAGAAATAATAATAGGTTTCACTATTTCTAGATGTACCAGAGCTAATTAAGACCTCGTGATTGTGTGGCCGAACTTAGCTATATAATAGTTACAAAAGAAACAGTCTTAGGAAAGCCATCCTGATAGAAGGGCTGCTAGGAAATTGTTTCATTTTAACCATATTATGTATCAATGGTAAATGACCAACCTTCACTCTAAGACAAAAGTTCATGAGGGGACCATATAGAAGTGTTAGTGGGAGTGTGTTCATATAGACTAAAACAACTATGTGATTCTGTTAAATTAAATGGATATATCAAGCTACAATAAATTGAGCACCAAACACTAATAGTGACATAGTCAATATATAGATTAATTTTCTCAAAATAGTACATGATTAAACAGTATGCATTTTAAACTTCACATCATCGGTCCAGCTTTAGAATAAGGAAATTAGCACATTTATAGTAGTGTTTCTAATTTTCTATTTCAGCAGCCCTATTACCAACAGTGAACAAGCAGAAATTAAATCTTCAGTAGTCCAGTGAAACTCTCTGTTTTCCTTCTTTCTTTTTTCTCTCTTTTTTTCTTTTCTTCTATTCGATACCAGTTTTTCACTCTCATATGACGGCTACTGATGGTAAACTTATCTTTCACCATAGCCTGAAGAACTAACATTTTACATACCTAGGATTTGGATTGCCTCGAACCACTTTCTGGCCATACTTGCGCCAGCGATATCCATCATCCAATATGTCAACCTCACTCACAGTTTGAACAACTACTCGTGGCTCACGAATGGGCTTAACCACTGGAGTAACATCAATACCATCCTCCATTTTCCTGCCCATAATGTTCACCAGTACATGTTATGAGACAATAATAAACATATAATGATAACTTCTGAAAATATATACCTCCGTTTCAGAAAAGGGTCATCTTCTTCAACATCATCATTAGTTCCTTGAAATTGTGAACCTGGGCCATCTATGCCCTCCTCATTTGCTTGAAGAGGTGATAGCGCGGGAGAGCTATTTTGCTCCATATTGTTGGTGTTCAACTTGTCTTCAACAAAACAAGAAATAGAATTCCTTTCAGAATGTTATATAATAAAGTAACTCATTTGAGATGAATGGAGCTTCAAGTTTTCAAATTCGGGCTATGATTTTTAAAGGGAATCTCAGCTAGATAATCAATAAGCTTAAGATTCACATATTCAAGGTTGTGGCAAGGATAAAAAAAAAAACCCTGTTTATGGGAATCATTCTAGTTACAGATTTACTTTCTGAAAAAATCATCATCAAATTAACCAATTGTTACATTATTATTAATGCAAAACGTCTTCTATACTTTAAACAGAATACCATAAAGTTCATTAAAGATTTATGGCATGAGGCCACTAACCAGAGAAGATCATACCTAATACATCAGGTGTTAATTTTGACACCCAAATTACTCGCACTCTCATATTCTTCTCTACAACATAGCCCCTTCAAAAATACCAGAACAAAGGTTGCCAATATTTCAGGCATGACCACAAGCTATAGGGACCAGAAAAAACTATTTGAACCTCACTGAGAAACCGGCCTTTAGCTAGATAAAAGAGAGAAGGATCAAATTAAAGAAATTCATCTGTTGTCAATGGTAGTGCAAAAGAAAGAACTTCATCTGTTTTCAATGGTAGTGCAAAAGAAAAGGGGGCAGAAGATAGAATATGTGGGGAATAACTTTGGAAGTCTTGACAGAGACTTTTGAAAGGCCCTTCAGTTTTTGCAGACCATACACACTACAACATTAGTTCCTGTTTTACTTTTTTACTGCTACAATATAGCTCAAAAAGTCTGAACAACTTCAGGAAACATAAGAAGTTCCAAAGCATAACTCCCTAACGTTTTGCAAAGAATGTAAAACTGTAAATCGGTTAATAAAAACAATCTGCACAAACTTTGTTTATGGTCACTAGAGCTCCGACAAGTTAGATTCTTCTAATAAACTTTATATTGATAATTATCAAGCTTGTTATGTTGAACTGATAAGCAGCTAACGCCATATTAACGATGATTATGGAAACGTATAAATTCAACAGAAATTCGTAAATAAGGGCTAGGTTTCACATAGTAACTCAGTTTAAATGTCCAAAGAAAATCATGAACAACAAGTCAGGATAATTACCCTCTTGACCATTGAATGATGAACCCCTTTCTAGTTTATCTTCTGGAATGGACATAAGAGCCCCAGGATTGTTCCGACGTGAACTTTGGGGTTTGGGATGATCATGTGAACCCTTGTAAACAATTTCTGTGATATGTCCACTAGGAGATCGTTCAAATATTTTTTTCACCTCACAGTTAGGAAATGTGCATTTGTAATAACTCCGTGGAAATTCACTTCCTTTAACCAATTTCTGTCCATATTTTCTCCAGTTATACCCATCATCTGATGTTCTATCAGCTGAGACTGAGGAGGTGGTATCTTTATGGTCCAAAGATGATGCTTGAATTCCAGCATTGGACTGTCCTCCTTGATTTAATTCATCAACAGTATTATAGACTGGTGAATCATTTGCACTCACTGCAAGAGATTGAGAATATCGTTGATCTTGGTGAATGCCTGGTCCATTTCGATTCAAACCCACAGGAATCTTTCAACAAAGAAGTAGAATTAGAAGAAATATAATTCCCCAAATATTTACAGGTAACTGCACTTAGTGATTTGCATGTAATTAAAACCAAGCAGAATTTCCTGACCCAATACCTATTAAATAGATTAGTCAACTCAAATTACCAACAATAGCATCAAAAAAAGTCTCGATAAGCTTGTGGACAAGACAATGCAAAGCGTAAAAACTCAATTTTTCTGATTCACTAGTAGAGTACCAGAACATGGATACCCAAAGAACTACAAGCTGAAATCTACCCAGAAGTCTACTTGATTGCTTAATAGTCAGTTGTAACTTGTAAATAAGGGAATGACAATCATGAATTCAATGGCCCCTATACTTTCCCTGAAGACCATGTAGTAGGTATGCAACTTGTGGTGTCGGATTCAATTTCACAATTTTCTGAATAAGAATGTTATCTCAACTCTAATCATCTAACGCATGATTTGAAAATCATTTTGTTTTCACTCATTTATCTTATCTTAGAAACTATGCTAAAAAGGAAAATGATCTTAAGCCAAAGGAAATTTTTTATGGAATTACCGACATCCCCATGGATGATAATCCTGATGTAGAATTAGCTCCAGTATGAAACCTAAACTCAAAAGTGCTGGAAGCTCTTTCATCAACAGTGTTACCACTAGAAAATTTCTTTTCCAGCAGAAGTGCAGCATTTTCACCAGACCCTTGCATTAATTGAGAGTTGAAAAAGGAACCCGTGGTTGGAGAAGGCTCGGCCTGCATATGTAAGTGAATTCCAAGAGTAAGTGTATTTTCCCAACTAGCACTAACTACAGAATTTTCCATTCAAGAAACTCAAGTACTTAAGTGCATAATATATTCTCCAGCATACCAACATATAAGAAAATGCCAAAAGCCAATAAGTAAAGGAAGATTCATTTTGTGAAGAAACCACATCGAAACTATTTCATTCTCTCAATCCTATGGATAAACTTTCTTTATCAATACAATATTTTTAACTCAAAGATTTCCACTTGATAGTAGAGAATGTGAACAGTTACGATTCTACAGAAACGAATGGTTTCACATTCTTTCTTTGATTGCTTATTCCTCATTATTTGCTTATTCTTCATTATTCCCATGTATTTCCAATTTCAGTCTCCATTCTAAAAAGATTCAATATGACCACTTCTCCGCAAAAAGGTTTAAAGTTGCCAAACATAATTCCATCCAGAAACCAATATAATGCACACTAATGCGAGCATCAGAATCTACGGGTCCCAAAGCACACAGAACGGTACACATATATTATTCACTTAATAATTAATATTCCCAAATGAGCACCCAATTAGAGAGAAATCACTAAGAACGGAAAAATGATGAAAGGAACCAAACATCAAATCAATAATGAAATCCATCAACAACATCAGTGAATTTTGAGAAATTCCCCATAAAAAAAGT
Source organism: Prunella vulgaris (assembly GCA_026898435.1). Lineage (NCBI taxonomy): Eukaryota > Viridiplantae > Streptophyta > Magnoliopsida > Lamiales > Lamiaceae > Prunella > Prunella vulgaris. Next base: position 2,145,782 of record JAPKLY010000031.1, on the reverse strand, counting down.
TAGCATTTGACGTCAGCACAACGCCGTGTTTGCTAAGTGAGACTACAAAACATATGCATTTCGGGAAGGGCGAAGCTGGGTAATTAACTGATAAAACAAGGTTAGTTATTTAATTAGCAAATTAGGTCGAATTTCATTTTTGTTCCATTTATGAAACAAAGGTGAAATATAAAAAACCTCAGCATCGGATCCGAATCCGAATCTCTCCAGCTACCAAATGGAACAGCGGCCAGTGCGAAAAAATTCACTCAATCACTAGCCCAGAAGTGAAACAGAGAGAGAGAGAGCAGAAAAAAGGGGGAAAATGAAAAAGGAAAGCACAAAAGTAGCATCGGAGAAGCAAAATGAAACGACGTCGGACCTTGATGTTGGACAGAAGAACAGGGGACTCGAGGAAGGACGTCGGACTAAGCCCCGGAGGAATAGTAATGCAAGTTGACCTAGAGATCGGAAGCTTCGCCGGAGACATGAGGCGGTACTTAGCTCCGTTGGCGGATCCGGCGGCATCCGCGGCGTGATCGGGAGCTGTAGCATTATCAGAGTGGTGGTGGAAGTGGGGGTGAGAAGAGTGGGGCAGCGAGTGAGAATCTTCCATTGAAGGGTAGGAAGAGGAGAAATTAATGAGAGTAAAAAAGGAAGTTGCACCAGTGTATTATTTCTCTCAGAAACTGTGGAAGGAGAGAGGGGGGGGGCATGATGGTAATTGCAGGACATTGTTGACTTTAGTATGGATTCGGATCTGGGTTGTCTAATCCAGTTATTTGCATTAACCCCGTTTTAATTTATAATAAACCGTTAATACAATTTTAGTGGTAATGATATTTGTCTGCCATTAAAGCATGTAAAACTGTCTGCTCGATACAGTGTAAATGCTATTGGCTGTGTTTGTTTGATCTTAATTGGCAATTAAATACAGCAATTAAACAAAACGAGTTGCTCGATTTAGCTCGACTTAATGTATTAAATTAGTCGAGTCGAGCTCAAAAAAATACACACTTGCTTAATGAGCTCAACTCGATTCGGTAGGCTCGAAAAATATGAATTATTTTATAAATATTATATAATTTATGGTATAAAATTATAATATTTTACATAATACTACAACTTTAATTCTCAAATCAATCATATCGGATAAATTGATGATATTTTTATCTTTATTGAAGTATGCGAATGTAAAATAATTACAGAGTTGTTGATATAGTATTAGTTAAATATTTTTTTTCAGAATATTCGAGCTCAATCGAATTTGATCGTAAATTCGAGCTTAATTTAAGCTAAACGAGTCGAGTCGAGCTCGTTTTCCTTAACGAGCCGAGCCGGGCTCGTTAAGCTTGTCGAGCCGAGACTGCACTTCAAGAGTTCGCTCGACTCGTATAATAGCTCTACAATTAAAAACATAATTGATGTGTTTGAGCCATCTGATTGAGTAAAATTAAAGTCCCGTTGTGATTTACAGGTTTGTAATATGGCAGATGTGAGGCAACAGGCTTGGTAGCTTTTTTTTTTAACAGCTATTCAAATGTCAATTTATACAGTAGCATAACTCCTCTCTAAGAACAATTTTTATTTTCGTGCTCATTAAAGTTAGAATACGTGATCTTTGAGCGTAGCAGATATCTTACGTTTCATGGTTTTAATTAGATGAATTTATTATTTTATTTTATATGACAAAAATTTATATGAAATATTACACAGTGTAAAATATATCATATACTCCCTCCGTCCATGAAAATTGGACCATTTTTGTTGTGCACGGTTATTAAGAAAAAAGTAGATGTGATGTGTAAAAGTGAGAGTATTAGTATTAAAAAATATTTGTTTATTGAAAAAGTATTTGATGTGATGTGTAAAAGTGAGTGTATATGTATTTAAAATGAAAATAATGATTGTAATATTTCTATTTTAGGTAAGTGGACTATTTATTGTGGACAGCCGTTTAAGGCAACGTGGACCATTTATCGTGGACGGAGGGAGTATAAAATAATTGCTGATTCATGGCCGGGTCAGGTCGAATTTGGGTAATTTTTTCAAATTTTCGCGCAAGCACAATTTTCAGGTTTTTTCGCTCCCAGGTATGTTACTTTTTAGGCAAATGCATGTTACTTTAAGGCAAAATGTATGTTACAATCAGACCAAATATTGTTTTTTACATATATATATCACTTGTTTTTGTAACATTTTTCATAATGTAAGAGCAAAATGTGTGTTATTATAAGAAAAAACATTACATTTTTCATAAGTATATATTTATTTGTATGTAAATAGTTATTTTATTTTATAATAGCACATATAAAATAGTAAAATGTGTGTTATCACATGAATCATTATATCTATGTTTAAGAGATAATGATTAAATTTAAAAAAAAAAAAACATAGTTGTTCTTAAGAAAATTATATTTTATCATATATACTAACATATGTTTGCCCATATATTAACACAAATTGGGGAGCAAATATATGTTACTATTAGAGCAAATGTGTGTTACAAACTTATTAAATGTTGTTATTTTGAATATATTCATTTATTTTTATAGAATAAATAGTTTTTAATATAATATAAGAGAAAAAACATGTATGTTATTATAAGGGCTCATTTGGTTCGTAAGATTAAAATATTTATCCGCAAAAAACATGCATGTTTTTTGCGGATAGATATTTTTATCTTACGAACCAAATGAGCCCTAAGAAAATATATTGGTTTTTCATAAATATTTATTTATTTGTATAGAAATAATTATTTTTTACAACCTGGGCCACTTTTAGCAATGAAAACACAAATAAGGTCACCTGATGTTCATTAATCACATCTAAGGCCATTTTTCTTCACCAATGCCCTAGCTAATTGAGATAATAACTATAATACCCTTCCTCACAGCTAGATCCATCAAATCAATCACTATCCTAATTAAAAGTGTCGTTTTCTCTCTCAGTACCCCCTCTCTCTCTAAATTCTCTCTCCTCTATCATATTTTGAACAGAGTGTACGCCATCATCAGGTTGAAGATGACGCCGGAGAGAAACGTCACAAATGAGCTCCCCACCCAGAAGGACGAGAGGATGAAGACGAAGTAGAATACGAACCCCGACGCGCCGCCGTCCAATCCAATGGCAAAGTAGGTGGTGGCGGCAAACGATAGAGAGAGAATCAACAGCGCCTGGAGGAGATTATCGTGTGAGAGAGAATGACACTTTAATCGTCGGTACGTGTTGTAAAGCTAAAATTACGCCAGCGACAAGAACAGACCCAAATCTGCCCCAAATAGCTTAGGAGCCCTAACTGAATTCATCGTCGATCGCTTCCCAATTACGATCATTTCTTTCCAGAAAGGGTTCGCATACTTCGGAACAGAGGGTGACATGTTTGAATTTGAATCCCCTGATACCAATTTCCCCCTATTGAATTGCTTGCGCTGATGGCTTCTTTTAGAGAGATTCGATCCGCTCAGAAAAAATGGGTCATCTGATGCGAAGAGTGTTTTTATCTTTCCTTGCGCCTAAGCTCATTGTTTGATTTGTTTGGATTCTTGGTTTTCTTGTTTGGATTCAAGAGTTTGCAGGAAAAAAGAGGAGGGGTACTTAGTTATATTTCCAAGTTGGGAATTTTTATTTGTATTATGTGTTAAGCGTTTAATATGTATTATCAGACAAATAATCAACAAGACCGAAAGATTAGTGTTTGTTTTTGGGTAATTATGTTGGTTTCTGGTTGTTATCTGAGTCAATAATGGAAGGATGTATATTTTATATTTTTTCCCTTTGTTGGTGAAACCATCTTTTTTCCCACTGGAATTAATATATACATTATGTGTTACAGATTTGAGTGGATTTATTTTCTTGGCCCAATAGTACAATAAATAACTCAATGGTACACTTGCAATTCACCGAAAAAGAGACGGGCAGGAAATTTATCCGTCCGGAAAATTCAAAAAAAAAAAAAACAAAATAATAACTATGGTACAATAATTAGGTCAATGGTACAATAATTAGGTCAATGGTACATACGCATATTGTACTGTCGGTCACCGGAAAGAGGTAATTATGAGATGTGACGTGAACAGTGTATGATCTGACGTGAACAGTGTATGATTTGACAGTGAACAGTGTACGATCTGACATGAACAGTGTATGATTTGACATAACATCACATCAATAGTACAAAACCATCATTCGAGGTACACATATATGCACTACAGTACACTATTATACTGAACGGTATACAATTGTAGGTGCAAAAGACTATATTTGGCCCTAGTTGTATTTTTACAATATAGGTGGTCTTGGTTGTAGTATTACTACATATTTTGGCTTTAGATGTAAGTGGCCCTAGAAATAATTATTTTTATATAATAACATATATAAAATAATAAAAAAACATGTGTTAATATATGAATCAATATACCTAAATTTAAAGGAATGATGATTAAATTAAAAAACACATGTTCATTCTTATAAAAGTACATTTTCTCTTATAATAGCACGTATTTGCCTATATTGTAACAAAAAATGGGGAGAAAATGTGTGTTACTATAAGAGCAAATGTGTGTTACAATCTTATGAAATTTTGTTCTTTTTATATATATTCATTTATTTTTATATAATAAATATTTTTTTTCATATAATACAAGATCAAAATGTGTGTTACTATATTGCCCATATTAATAATTTTTCATATAATACATTTTCTCTTACAGTAACACGTGTTTGTCCATATTGTAACACACATTTGTCCGTATTGTAACACAAACTAGGTAGAAAATGTGTGTTACTATTAGAGAAAATGTGTGTTACAATTTTATGAAATGTTGTTCTTTTTATATATATTCATTTATTTTTATATAATAAATAATTTTTCATATAATACAAGAGCAAAATGTGTGTTATTATAAGAAAATAAATTGTTTTCTCATAAATATTTATGAAAAAATAATATGTTTTATGGTAACACACATTTTTTATTAGATTGTATGGAAAAATGTTATTTCTACAAAATCAAATGAATATATGTAAAGAAAACAACATTTAATCTGATTGTAACACACATTTTGTCTAATAGTAACATGCATTTGCCCAAATTGTAACATACCTGGGAGTGAAAAAATCTGGAATTATAGTAACATGCATTTGCCCAAATTGTAACATACCTGGGGGCGAAAAAATCTGGAATTGTAGTTGCGAATTTTTTTTAAAAAAAAAAAAGACCAAATTCGACCGACCCGGTTAAGGACCTGCGAATTTTTAATATGATATGTTTCACATGAGTGTGTCTCCTTTATATTATTTTATAATGTATCTTATATATTTTATTTTATACATTTATATTATTTTTATTACATATATTTTTAATTATTAATTATATATATTATGAAATTATTATAATTAGATATGGGAGACAATTCAAAATACCCATTTTCAACTTTAAAAATTTTATTTTACCCACTTAAAATATAAATAACTTTTTCTATCCATTTTTAATTTCAAACAATCTTTTTTACCCATATGACCCACATACATCATCATCAAATTATTTCATTCCAATCCACCCTATCCTACCCCACCTCCACCCCACCCCATTTAATATTTATATTATTTAACATTATTAAATATTATATAATAATAAATAATACAACGAAGTTGTAAAACATATAATTTTAATAAATTAACTAATTATAATATTTTTATCATATTAACTAATTATAATATTTTTATCATATATATGTGATTATTTGAATTTTTTATTTAAATTATTTTAATGTATAGTGTATATTAATGAATATTATAATATAAAAGTTAAATTTTAATGCAAATTAATGAATACTATAGTTTTTAAAGTATATAAAAATATTTAATTTGTGATATTTGAAAATCTATTAAAATTTAATTAACACGAGAGCATTATCCACATCAAAATTTAAATTTCTACCGAATTGTCTTAATAAAAATTTAATTATAAACTTTAATTTTTTATTAACCGCGTATAAAATCAGTGATTAATTAATAAATTTTTTATACAAAAATACTAATTAAAAATCACAAAATATTCAAAATAGATTTAAAACAACATATAAATGATGGAGTAATAAACAAGATGGTTAGTTGATTTCAAATTGGTTCTTCTACTTATTCACCTGCACAAATTAATAAAATATTAATTGATAAAATTATAAAATTATAAATAAATAAAATTCAATTATATATTGAATAACATGTACTCTAATATTTATAATACAAAGTCAAACCTAACACCTATAGGATAGTGTGGTTATAAGGATAAAGTGAGACCCAATTTAAAGTTTTATACCTATTTTATAAGGGTATATAGGTCTTATATTATAAAGTGGATATAAAAAAGTTTTCAAGTTAGATGTGGGTAAAATAAATTTTTAGAAGTTCAAAATGGGTATTTTGTGGTATTTTCACATTAGATATTAAATATTGGGGGCAGTTGTGAAATGATACATTTTAAAGCACTATTTTCAATTTAATGCAATATGCAAAATAAAAAATTTATTATTCAACTCATATTTACTCTATTATAAAAAAAAATTAGACCAATTTGCAAAAAGTGCATTAAAAATGTATCAATTTAAAATTATTCCTAAATATTATTCTTAATTATATTGTTTTAATTAAAATATTTTTAAATAAATTATAAAATAATCACGCTTGTAAACTTTTTTACTATTTATTAACACGAGTACGTATATACATATTTTTTTATTAATTTAGTTAAAATGTTTTCAATTAAATTATAAATTAATCATATTAATTTGCAATCTTTTTTCACTAGTTATAAATTATAACACGAATGCATATATGTACACATTTGGTTATCGTTTTAGTTAAAATATTTTCAATAAAATTGTAGAATAGTCATCTTTATAATTTTTTTACTATTTATTTATTAACACGATTACGTATATGCACACATTTCTTGGTCGTTTTGGTTAAATTATTTTTAATAAACTTATTAAATAATCACCTTTATAATTTTTTTTACTATTTATTAATACGAGTGCACATGTATGGGAGTTTCCGGATTATTTTAATTAAAATATTTTAATAATTTTTAAATAATCATCTTTGTAATCTTTTTACTATTTATTAACACGTTTACGCATATACACATTTCTTAATCATTTTAATTAAACTATTTTTAATTATATTTATATATATATATAATTAATTTAAAATAATTTTTAAAATTTTAAATTATAAAATAATTATCTTTGTAGTCTTATTTTACTTTTTTTATCGGTATGTAATCTTATTTTACTAACACGGGTACTTATAATATATATACCTTTCTTGATTGTTTTAATTAAAATATTTTTACTAAAATTATAAAAATAATCACTTTTTTAATCTTTTTCACTATTTATTAATATGAGTGCATGTATACACCTAATTTCTTGATCGTTTTTAATTAAATTTCATTAGTATATATAATAAATAAATTAATATTAAGTAATATTATACTACTATATATAATATTTATAAATATTAAATTAATTTAAAAATATTTTTTTAATAGAAAAAAAATACCTTACCATGTGGTTTAAAAATTACCTTATAGTCTAGCTTAATAGAGCGGTTTATAGATCGCTTTATTACACTCACTTACAGAACGATTTAAACCGCTCTCTAAAACTTATTTACGGAGTAGTTTTCAGTCGCTCTGTAACCTTTTTTTTATTTGTATACAAAACCGCTTTAAAATGGACTTTGGAGGGCGGGATTTAGGATGCCTTACAGAGCAGTTGAAAATTGTTCTCTAACATAATTTTTAAAAAAAATAATTTTTTAAAAAATTAATTCGTGTTAACACCGTTTTCCAAATAAGATATTGGAGATATTTTTGACAAATGCTTTGGAGATATTCTTGACAAATGCTCTTTAAATTAAAATGTGTAGTAGTGGTGGTTTTAGGGTAATTTATGTCAATATGAAATTTTTGTTTTTAAAAATTTGACAAATGCTCTTTAAATTAAAATGTGTAGTAGTGGTGGTTTTAGGGTAATTTATGTCAATATGAAATTTTTGTTTTTAAAAATTATTAACGATCATTCACGTTTTTTTTTTTCTGTCTATCGAAAAAATGAGAGAAAGAACATGTTGAGATTGCTTCCTCTCATAATATTTGAAGAATTACGACCACAATTTCAAACCCTAATTATTCGGGTCATGGGAAGCACAATCGATATAATTTGCATCACAATTCTAAAGAAGCGTATATAATTGTGCACTACAAAAAAAAAAATTGATTTGCGTATGTACTTAAAAATTTATATACATATTTACCATATGTCATTGTTTTATATTTTAAAAAATATATTTTTCTTAGAAAATGTGTCATCCCATATGATGCAAATTCTTAGGAACAGAGTGAATATTTTATATCTATAACTATATAATAACAAAATCTTATTCCTTTTTTGGAAACTTTTTTTAAATTCATAACCTATTTTCCAAAATTATTAACATTATTATTTAACTTAATAGTATAATTAAATTTAGTTAATGAAAAATTTGAAAAGACCCATTAAAATTTAATAAAGCTAACCTTATTTAATTAAGTGGCTTTTTAATTTCTTTGCAAAATATAAAAAAAGTCATAATTCAACTTATAATGACATCAATGCATTTCCAATCAATTATATTTTAAAAGACTAACCTTATTTTAGTGGCTTTTCAATTTTTTTTGCAAAATATAAACAAGTCACGATTCACCTCATAATGACATAAATGTATTTTAAATAAATTATATTTCAATATTTTAACTTATTTCAAAAATAAAATTTAATGCATGTTATTCTAAATTATTTTTTTAATATTCAATTTACACATATATATACAAGTGATATTCCGCATCATACTTTAAAGAATCTTAGACGAAATTTATTTTTTATCTTTTTTATTTGGGAATCAACCTCCATTTCTCTATACACCTTTATTTTAAAATATTCAAATTATATTTATATATATATACATACATAAACACAATAGTGGCTTTCTCCACAGTAGAGTACATGATATTAAAGGTGTAAACTCTTATTCAATTTTAATCGGTGCATCTCTTCTATTATTCAAATTAATTATTTTTTTTTAATTTTTAATTCACATTCATATTCTATATAAAATAAAATTCAAATATACATTATTAATTCTATTACCTTAATATTAATTATTTATTGATTTTGATATATAGTTGACAATTTGAGTATAAGAAAATTTTATTAGTATTTTCAATGCTAAATATTATTTTTAAAATTTTACTCTTTTGTTAGTTTAAAAGATAATATAAATATGTATAATTAATTAAAAAATTATGAGATATTTATACATATATTACCTCACATAAACTATTTATTAACAAAAAAAATTGAAAAATTAATAAATAACAATAGTTGAATAGGAGAATAAATTTAGTTTAGATTTGTAATATATTTTATCTCATATTAAAATATTATGAATATTAACCGTGTATCGCACGGGAGAATAACTAGTTGAAATAATATTAAAAGATCATGGATTTTATAAGGATAGACAAGTATCTTCATAGAATATATTTATGTGAGCTTAACTCAAAATGGACAATATGATATTGATGCAGAGATTTAGGTACATCCAGAGGCATAACATGTATCAGAAGATAAACTAGAATTTCATCATCAACTCCCTTAAGAGTGGAGATGTACGTAATTATTGACTGTTCGATTCTCTTGAACACGAGAATAGAGTTTTTTATATAATTTGAACACACGAAAACGTATATTCTTGTCATTAGAATACATCTCTCGTAATGCATCCCACATGGCTTAGCAGTGTTCAGGAATATAATATTCTTAGGATATGTTTAGTTTAAAGGATGAAATTATCGATTCGTCCAAACCATATTACTATATTAGGATATGTTTGGTTTAGAATTTAGATGAAATTATATTTGTCCATGTTTTGGGCAAATAGACAGTTTTATCTTTTAAATTATGTTTTGGGCAAATAAATAATTTTATTCGTTAAACTACTGACTGATTCGTCAATGCTATTAAGAAGCCAAGCCATGCATAACATCATAATATCAGCACTCCAAGTATCATATTTTGCATCCGAACTCTAGACTTAAAACTCAAGTTGTAAGCGAAAGGATTGTACAGACTTATAAGTCCACCCAAGACCACACTCACCACTAATGTGGGATATCTTAATACCCTCCCTCACGTAAAAGGCTCATTAGGCTCGACACATGGTTCCACATGTGAATCCACACATCGAGTAGAGGTAAGTGTGAGGATTGCCCAGACTTATAAGCCCACCCAAGACCATACTCACTACCAATGTGGGATATCTTAATACTCCCTCCGTACCGGTATAAGTTGCTCGTTGCTTTTGGGCACACGGATTAAAGTATAAGTGATGTGAAGGAAAAAATGAAAAAAGTATAAGCGATGTGATGGAATAAAGTGAAAAAGTAATGAAAATAGTGTAAAAAGTATTGAAAATAATAATAAAGAAGTTTTTTTTTTTTATCGGTAATAAAGAAATGAATAGTAATTTTAAAAAATGATAAAAAAACAAATGAACAATGTATAGTGGGAGAAAAAATATTAAAATGAGCAACTTATAGTGGGATGGAGGGAGCAGTATATAGATTTTCTTTCTTATGGTGAGATTTATTAATTGCAAGAAATTTGTGGGAGATTTACCAATAATGTATCACTATAACTGGAGAATCATTAAATTGTTCAAACGCAATAATCAGTATGATGCCAAAAATGGGAAAATCAATCTTTTGCCAAAATTAAATTAATAATTTTAATTTAAGTTTTAACATTCTAACGGAGCAAAATTGAGAGCATGTGTAATGTGAAACTTGGTTATACACATGGAGTTAAATAACTTAAATCCTTCAAAATGACCATCTCACCTTCAATTGATTTAAATATATCAATTAATAAGAAAATACAAATAAAATCAATGGTGAATGCATACAAAATTGTCTCAAAACCGCATTCAGTAATATCCTACAATCAACTTAAAAAAAAATAAAAAATTAATAACACCCTTTATCTATTAATATATTCCAAAAAAATTAGTGTCTCCTATGTACTATATGTACCATATAATTTAGGTGTACTTTTAAATGATTATGATTGTTTTTTTACTCTAAATTATTAAACTTATTTATACAATTATACTAAACAGTTATGGTTGGGCAGCTATAACTATTCTGTATGAACAACTGTAACTTTATAGTAAAAATAATTTTAATTATATAAAAATCTATACATATATAAAAGTAGAAGTGAAGAGAGAGAAAAAAAGAATGTTTATTTGAACAAGTGTAGTGCATTTGTTTTGTCGTGAAATTGTGAGATCTACCCTCCAATAAAGAGAGTGAGTTAATTTTATCAAAAAAATATTACTCCATTCGTCCCCCAAATTTATTTCTCTTTGTGTGGGCACGAGGTTTAAGAAAAATGAGATAAAATAGATAAATTAAGGATATTGTGGAATAATTGTGGAGTCCGCTAGAGAATAAATTGGTTATTTGTGAGTATGAGGAATGAGAATAAATTTGGGGGACATACGAAATGAAAAGTGAGAATAAATATTGGGGACAGAGGGAGCATATTTTACTTTATGCCAACAATTTTAATTTTATTTAAATTTTTAATTTTTAATTTTTTTTTCAACACACTATATATCAAACTATTTGTCCTATAAGATATTTAATTTAACATATATTGCACATGTAAAAATAAAATTTAAATTGTAAATATATATTTTGTTATTATAAAAGTGATTATTTATTGACTTTAATTATACGATTCAAATTTAAATGCTTTTGTTTAGATTATGTAATTTACGCAAAAACTAAATTAATTTTTATAAATTTTAATGCATAATTTTAAAATTGTGTGATTGATTAAACATTTTAATTTACTCAGATACAATATAACCTTTTCATATTAAAGAAAAATAACAATGATAAAAGAAATTTAGTAAAACTAATAGATAAATTGATAAAATAAATTTAGTTTCTATTTAATTTGGTCGGTAAAAAAAAATTTATTCAAAAAAATTGGGTAACATATATATAATATACTCAACCCTAATTAAAATTTATATTGTATTTAATTTAAATATCTATTATTATTTATTATTTATATAATTTTATATTTAAAATTTATAATATTCAATATTTGCATCGCACAAGAGAATTACTAGTATACTTGAATAGCAATAGAGTGCACTTGGTGCATACAAGATTTAAAAAAAATTAATTGAGAAATTTATCATTCTCTTTAAAATAATTATTACATTTCAAATTTACAACTAAGCTAGATTTTATCCCCTAAATTTGAATATTGGATTCAATTTATCGTTTTACATGCTATTAATCTTCCTAAATTTACTTTAAATAAATTTTGATGTGAGGCAAGTTAGTACGAGATGAATTTAAAGTATGTACTCCTTTCGTTTTAAATTCATTCACATTTAAATTAGGGCACATAATATACTTTTTTTAAGTAAGGAATAGAGTTTTGAGATAATTTTGTAAACTTTTATCTTAAAGCAAATAAATATGTTGAATTATATATTTTAGTGGAGCCCAAAGTAATGATATTTTGTATAAAATTATAGACACGGTGGATGTGGAGTTCATCAACTTTCTATTTCTTCAAGTGTTCAAAATATTTTGGAATGTCCAGATAAAAAAGAGTCACTCTCATGAAATTTATTAATAATATGATATTAATATCATTACATTCATTCAGTAATATCATTGTTCTTATAAATTAATATCCATAATATTATACATTATAGTATTAATTTATAAGTGTAATAATATCATTAAATGAATACTATTAGTATCACTGAATGAATGTAATGATATGTATTTCATATTATTAACAAGTTTTATAAAAGAGATTTTGAATAAAGAAAGTGTTCAAGCTATTATGAGACACAGAGAGTATATATTATCATCTCACTCACATAAAAATTAATAATTATTAATTAATTGATAAAGTTTGATTAATGACAAAGAATTAAAAATAGACGATAAGCTAATTATAAAACTATTTTAAAATTTTAAAAATGTCAAATAATTAATTAAAAGTATAAAAACTATCACCAAGAGTAATAAAGTTGAGATTATAACCATATTATTATTCAGAAATATTAACAATAAATAACTTGTTTTACTATTCATATTTAATATAAAAAATGTAATGTTTAGTATTTAAGTTTGACTTATTAATTTAAAAAAAATAGAGTATCTCTATTTGACCAAAAATATCAAATATCTAAGAACATCAAAAGTTAAACCATCACTATTAAATTGAAAAGTGATTAATCTGATGAACTATTTTCACATAAAATTTATTCTAGATTAATATAAACGAGGAGGGAGTTTTAAAAAAAATGAGTAACTCTATTATGCACTAAGTATGTTATACAACTCAAATGCATTTTTGAAAAATCACTCTTATTAACACTAAGAGTTACACATTTTTTAAGTTGTAATAATAATAATAATAATAATAATAATAATAATAATAATAATAATA
>JAPKLY010000031.1:2063824-2132201 GCA_026898435.1 Prunella vulgaris | reverse complement strand
TAATAATAATAATAATAATAATAATAATAATAATAATAATAATAATAATAATAATAATATAATAATAATAATAATAATAATAATAATAATAATTTTTCGATAAAATCATATAATTTGTAGGATACACCAATTACATATAAGAATAAACCAAGACTCCGTTTGGATGAGTGAATTTAAAATTCGTGGATTTCAGACACAAATAAGCATTTTTTCAAGGAATTTACAAATATTTAAATTTATTTTATATTTAAAATAGAGAAATTCTAAATTCTCCAAAACCATGTCATTTAAATTCTCTACTCTCTATTCTTTTTCATTTCTATTTTTCCTTAACTTTTTTCTTTCTCTCATCTTATTTATTCATTTTCAAATTCACTCGTCCGAATGGAGCCACGAGAAAATTGCATTTTACATTTTGGTTTTAAAAGCGAATCTAAATGGGAATCCAAAATTTCGTTTTGTAGCGAAATGAATAATAATTAGTCCAAACAACACTCATTGGTTATGATAAAATCTGCAAGTGTTTGGACCACTCTGCCCACAATAATATATAAATCGACCCTTGATATCCTCCAAGCATAAAATGTCCAAATTGCCCCGTACCCAACAAAATTAATTCCTGCAGCTGCACTTTTCAACGTATAATTTTCGTACCAATGTTTAAAGCCTGCAGAGATGATCATACAACACAGAATCTAGCACAGATGCAACGGACATGAATATAACAACACATAATCTCAGACATATATATGATCATATACAATGGGCTTAAGAAATGCATTCTTTATTTACGAAAAGTACGTTCATTCTGTTCTTGTTATGATTTTTCTTTTAACATTCAGTATTATTTAATTATTTTACATGTTATTGATTTTGCACTTGTAAAAAGTGGACTGATCGAGAATTTAGTAGTGAGGTGGACTGAAAAGTAAACATTTCCCTACATTAAAAAATTACACATAACAAAGTATAATTATATAACCATTTTGAGTACCATCTCTTTCTCCCTCCCTTCCTACCAATTAATTATGTCTCCCTCTAAAGTCTAAATCCTAATTATATACTAATTAAACCCTCCACTCAAACATATCAAATGTTGTAAGGAATTGTGCTTTGCTACAGATTTTGATCATTACACAATTTTTTAAGGTTGTTCAAGTCACAAAAGTCATAATGAGTAAAGAAAACCAGGTTAGGACGTTTTTTTTATTAAAAAAAAAATTTGAAAAATGGTTATATCATAGTTTATGGGCTTCTTAGGTTCTTAAAACAAATTGGGCACATTGCAATATATTTGGGCACATATATTCTTTACCAGGATATAGTTCTCTATGCATAGCGACGTAGTCTTGGACCCGCACCTTCAAACTTAAGGCCCAGGATATATGCACCCACACGTGTTGGTTGTACACACACTATATAATTTTATTAGTTTGAATTATATATAAAATATCAAAAACATCTTCTTCGCTCCCTCTTTTATATCACAAATACCCTCTTCAATCTTCCTTTTTGAAAAGCACAATTTTTTTTTTTTTACTTTGTAAATACCAGAAAATTTTGTGATCTTTTTTTCAAAAATTATTGAATTTAAATGGTAATATTTTCAAAAACAACTCCAGAGAAATGGAAAGAAAAAACAAATAAGAAGTAGCAGAAAATTAAACAAGAATGTTTGAGTGGTGAAATTTTCTCAAAAATAAAAATAGAAAAATGTAAAAAAAAAGGAAAAAATAAGTAGCAAATGATAAAACAAAAATTCAACTATCTTTAACAATTAACTTAGTCAATTTCTTTTATAATAATATTTTTCGAAAGAAGTATAAATTTTTTTGGATGAAATAAAATAACAAAAGAAGGCATAAATTATAAAAATAAATCGAATAAATTTTCGGTAACATTCTTTGAAAATAAACTAAAATTTTGAGAAAAAAAATGGGAAAAAAATCATATAACTACAATTTAAAAAATACAAAAAAATCTGAACTTCGATACCAAAATAAAGATTGCGAAAGAGAAGGAATGATGGTTATGGAAGGAGGAATAACATTTTCACTATTCTTTTATTTTTATTTTTTAGATTCATGGTGCCGAATGAATCAATGAATAGAGACAGCGCCTCATAGAAAAAGAAAAGGATATGGAATGAGGTAGAGAGATGAGAGTTGAAGGAGTTGGAGAAGGAAAAAAATATATGAAAAGTGATGAGAAATTGACGTGAGAAGAGGGAGGAGAGAGATAAGGGGAGAAAAAAGAGGGAGCTGTCAAAACAGGTCCGACCTGTTGGGCCGGCCTGAAAAACCCGGTTCAAAGGACAGGACGGACCGCAAAAATATAGGCCCGAAAAGAATCGGTTTCTATAGACCGGCCAACCCGGTTTGATTTTTTTTTAAAATGTTTTTTATATGATACTACTTTTTTATAAATCTTTTCTATGTTCTTATAAGTTATACATTTTTATTTTATTTTATATTCATTTAAATATTTTCAATAAATATTTTAATTGTATAAATATGATCAAGGAATATGTGCATCTTCATTGAAACTTTCTCAAAAGATATTTTTAATCAAAAGATATTATCTCAATTTATTAATTAATTAATTTATAATATTAAAAATATGAATTATATAAGATTGACAATACTTTATTCAGAATCTCGGTAATATTACTTATTTAATTAGAAGTTTCTATGTTTGTTAGTATAAATTATAATTCAAACTTATTAGAGGGATGTTGAATTAGTTTTAATTTTTTTTTTATGAATTTGCGTTTGTAAAGGATTGTTAGAAAATTGTTTGACTTTAGTTTTGTGAATTATAGTTTATTAAGGTTTGTTGAATTATTTTTGTTGAAATATTACTATATAGAAATTTGAGTTTTATTTTAATTTATTAAATTATTTTTGACAAATTAAATAAATTTTTTGACTATTTGAGTAGTATTTGTATGCAAAATGACCAATTAATAAGATATATATATATATAAATTAAATGTAATGGTAATATATTAAAAAATAAAAAAATCGGGTCGATTTGGTCCGGTGGCCCGTCTTGGGCCAGGACAGACTTGAAAATAAGTGGTCCGATAAGAACTGGGCTGGCCCGGTCCAACCCATTTGACAACTATAGGGTGAGGTAGGTGCATGCCATAGGAGATAACAGGGAAAAGAGAAAATTTAGGATTTTAGATAGAAGTAAAAATAATAATTTATTGTATGTGTAGTAATGGTATGATGAGTGTACTCATACTGACTGATGTGGGTGCATATAACATGGGCCCAAATTTATAAGATATGTATAACTTATTATAAATATTCTCTCCATAATATTTAGTCATCTTTAACGGCACATAATTTAATGCAAGATGTCGGAGAATATTATGGGGTATTGTAAGGTCCGTTTACAAATTTAAAAATTGTATATGCTATTTTTTAGATACAATTTTTAAATTTGTAAACGAACCTCATAATATTCCATAATACCCTCCAACATATTGTATTAAATCACGTGGTCAAAGGACAAAGAGAACAAAATATTGTGGACAGAGGGAGTATATATATATATATAGGACAAAAATTTGTATCAATCTGAGTTCACGGTGAACTTGGGTTTATCAATTATCACTGTCATGTGTATATGCTATCACTGTTATATATATATATATATATATATATATATATATATATATTCACTATCATTGTTATTCATATACATTATCACTATTTATAAAATTAAGTATATTTTTATAACAGTGATAGTATGCATGAGTAACAGTGATAGTGATTATACATAATAGTGATACGAGTTCATGTGAACTCGAGTTCACAAGAGACCTACTCATATATAGATATTATAATGACTATATAGTTTATCAGACTATGAGTTCGATAAACTTTAGATTTAGATAGAATTTATATATTCTCTATATATATGACAGTGTACTTTGTAATCATTATTTTCATTCTCACGATGTATTATCACAGTGAAATCTCCTGGTTTAGTATGCCCCAATCATAGTAACTCGTGACAAACTGGGCAACCAAACTCCCGTATTTTTTTATTATTGCTTTTCTTATTTTTAGCACGTTATCAATATGAACGTTCTGACCAATTGATTAACGAGTGTTCAATCAAATCAACCAGATTGGATTTACTCAAAAGATTCATTTAGATTTCAGATTAGCTCAAGCTCAATTGTGAATCATTATTGTCTTCTCACTTGCATATATAAAAATTGCATAACCTAAGTGATTCTTGTGCAACATTCTGTATTCTTCGCTCTCCTTATTGTTCCTCGTGTCTGTGCTTTTTTTATTGAGTGTATCTGTTTATGAAGAAAGATAATATTTTGTGTCTGGTTGATAGTGCTACCACACATACGTAATATCTGTGGGATAGAGAATCTTTCACGCTTTAGTTGAAAAGAAGAAAAATGTCAAAATATTGCTGACAATAATATTTTAATAATAGGCTTTGACAGAGCTTCAATCATTCTTTCTATGAGAACTAAATTACTCATTCAAAATGTATTATTATATCAACATTCTAAACATATTTTTCTCAGTTTTAAAGATATTAGAGTAAATGATTAACACAATCAAACTAATACTGAGAATAATAGTGAATATCTTTTAATAACTCACTTTTTAAATCGTCGAAAATAAATTATCGAAAAACTTTCTTCTTTTTCATCTAGGTTGTATTACACGTACATCCGATCTTCTAATCTCCATATAGCACTGAACTTCAAATTTCATGATTTAAATTCATTCAAATTATGGAATCAGCGGTTAAACCATCCAGGACAAAATATAATACGTCAGATTTTATCTAATTCTATTAGTCATAATATAACAAATAATAGAATTTCTTCTGTTAACAAATATATGTGATGCATGTGAAAATAGATAAACTTATAATACAACATTCTCGTACTAAAGTAGGAACTGAATCTTCCAATTTCTTGAACAAAATCATGGAGATATTTGTAAATCGATTTATTCGGCTTTCAGATCATTTTTAATATTTAATGGTCCTAATTTATGCTTCTAAATGGTGGATTTATGCCAGTTTATTATCCACTCGCAACACTGCTTTTGCTAAGTTTATTGCAAAAATTATCGAACTTAAATCTCAATTCTCAGATTATCCAATAAAATTCACTCTAATGGACAATGCCAATCAATTAACCACGAAGACATTTAATGATTATTGTATGCCATTGGAAACTAAAAGCTACATTCGGTCCCTCACTTTATACTTAATATGGTCTAGCTGAATTACTAATCAAACGCATCAAATTAATTGGTAGACCAATACTATAAAATTCCAACTTATCTATTTTATAATGGGGGCATGCATACACTACAAGAAAAAATGGATACGACAACAGTGGAAACCCGTTCTCTTTCTATAAAAAACACCGTTGTAGAAGCTCGTGTTGTAGTAAGTATCAAGATGTCTATACATATAAAATATGTTGTTGTAGCATGTTCATATCCTTATTTGTGACTATAGACAACGGTTGTGAGCCGTTGTCTTTGTAAAATAAAATATAATAATTTCATGGGTCAGACTCGCGGGCTGAACCGATCCGGGTCCGACCCGCATGAATATCAGTCTCCCTTTGCGTGAGAGGGGTTTGAACCCGTGACCTCTCGTATATGTGAATGAGTGTCTTGCCATTTGGGCAAGTGGTATTTCTTGTTCAATATTTCATTATATATATATATATATATATATATACGATATGTACTTTTTATTTTAACTAAGTGTTATATATTTTATTTTATTATATTATGTAATTATACCTAATCTAAAATTATATATTTTAATTATGTAATACTTGTATATTTAGTTTTAATAAAATTATCATATATACATGTAATTATATATTTCTAAATATTAATTCAAATCATTATAAACATTAATTCCAATAATTCTATTAATTCAAAAGATTGAATCAATTTATCATTTTAATTTAAAATATTAAATAGTTCAAATCACACTAATAATTAGTAGGTGTCTAATCATTCAAATAATTCAAAATATAGTACAAAAATTATAGAAATTTGCATGAAAATAATTTTTTTTGAAAATAATAAGAAAATGTAATTGAATTTTGTTAAATTTCTTTTTTTGTTATTCTATTTCTAAATTATAAAAGTGTCATTTCAAAATAATATAAAGTGCTAGTTTTAATTATTTAAAAGTGTTAATTATAAAAATCATCAAGTAATATATGTTTACTACAACGGTCATACACCATATATTATAGTATATAGTTTTATACAACACCACTTGATGAAAATAAAAAATATTTTACAACGCCGTTTTTATAGTGATATACAAAGGTTGCATACTCGTTGTCTTTCAGTAATTTATTCCTAAAAAACATTGATATACAATGTATATATACAACTGTTCAAAAATTATCGTAATAACATACTTTTTTACAACGTCGTATTTTGCGAATAGACAACGGTTTGATTACCGTTGTCTTTGAGTACTTTTTCTTGAAAACAAAGATATTCAATATGAATATATAACGGTTCAAAAACCGTTGTAGTAACATACTCTTTAACAACAGCGCCTTGGTAGTATAGACAACGGTTTGATAACCGTTGTCTTTCAAGAATTTTTCTTAAAAACACAGATATACAACATGAATATACAACGGGTCAAAAACCATTGTAGTAAAGTACCTTTTTACAACGCCGCTTTTTGAGATTAGACAACGGTTCACCAAAACCGTTGTCTAACATCATATTCCATCAATAAAAGACAACAGTTATACTTTACGCAACATATTTTTAACTTTAGACAACAATTTTTAGCAAAATCGTTGTCTTTCTGGTGTTGTAAAAGATCATTTTTCTTGTAGTGATATCTAATTCAGATCCAGCCTACTGCATGCCATGATTACTCCCCTTTACAACTTGTGCATGAGAAAGAACCTAATATTTTCCATATGTGTGTATTCGGTTGTGCAGTGTATCTATACCACATCCAAAAACATGTTTCAATGAGTCTACAAAGAAAACTCGGTATATACATTGGTTTTGTATCTCCATCAATTTATTTCCTGAGTCAACAAATTTTATGGAATGTAGAAGATCTTCAATATTTAGATCTACATACTAGACAATCTGAACTAGAAGTTCAAAAAATAATTAATTTACAATATTTAATAAATAATTTGTCAGATGCATTTATTGATCATAAAGGAGTGACTAAGTACTAAGAGCATATATCTATTGTAAATAGGGGTGGACGGTACGGCATACCAAAAAATTTTTCGCCATACCGTTACCGTACCGAAATTTTCGATATCGAAAAATATCATACCGTTGTCATACCGAAAATTTCGGTATACCGAATTTCGATATACCGAAATTTCGATACCGAAAAAAATCATACCGTTTTCATACCGAAAATTTCGGTATACAGAAATTTCGGTATGACAACGGTATACCGAAATTTTTGGTATACCGAAAATTTTGATTTTTTCGGTATACCGTGACATACCGAAATATTTCGGTATACCGAAATATTTTAGGTATACCGAAATATTTTCAATATGAAATTTTCGGTATATCGCGATATACCGAAATATTTTCGGTGTACCGAAATATTTCAATATACCGAAAATATTTCGGTATATCGCGGTATACCGAAATTTCTATATTTATATACGGTTACCGTATCGAAATTTTCGATACGATACCATATCGTACCGAAAATTTCGGTGTACCGAAAATTTCGATAAATTCGATACGATAAGTCCGGTATACCGGTATTTTCGATATTTCCTCCACCCCTAATTGTAAATGCACCACTGTTGATAAAAGGATCTAAGCTTGAGATAAGCTTGAGGATTAGAAAAGAACCAAGTATAAACAGACAAGAAGGTATAAGCTGCTCGCCTATATGCTCGCCAGGCTGCTTGCCCACATGCTCGCTCGAGGTTAGAGGTGTCAAAGCAACGAGCCTACGTGGCCTTTCCCCAGTTGCTCGCACCAATGCTCGCTCACCTGCTCGCCCAGATGGTCGTCTTTAGCCTGGATATAACAAGGCAGCAAGTTTAGAAGATAAGCCCATGCTGCTCGCCCGGCTGCTCGCCCCCTTGCTCGCTACATTGTCCATCTCTCCTTCGAGGGAAAGAAGACACAAGATGTCCAAAGGACCTGTATGAAAGGTCCGGATTGTTGAAGGCTAGAGTTAGTGGGGCAAAGCTTGGAGGGGGTGACAAGTGGAGGACACTTGTCACCCCCACAAGCCATATGGCTTAAAAAGAGGCCACCTCATCCTTAGAGGGATATAAATAAGAGGAAAAACCTCATTTGTAAGGATCTAATTTCCAAAATACAAGAAATACATTACACAATTCCTCTCTCTACTTTTCCAATTATAATTCCTATTACTAATCCAAATTACATCTTTAGATTATTGTTTGAGTGATTTTCTACGTATAAAATTAGCCACATAAATCATTCGGTTACATAAATTGCTCAACAATTTGGCGCTAGAAGGAGGGTCCGAACCTCCGTCAATTGAAGAATTCGATACTCATTCTTCATCATTCCTCAAGAACACCAAGGATGCCCTTCGAAGTTCGGTAAACGTTTTGAAGAATATCTTCAATTGTGAGTGTTTTCAAGAATTTATTGTCTTCGAAAACACGAACTAGAAAAGATTTCTTTGAAAACCCATCTGCTATACTTAATTGTCAACCGGAAACAATGACGAGACATACGTACGAAGCCTCCCACGATGAATCCCGCACTACCTCGACAAGTCAGAGATGGAGGGGACGAGGACCATCCGGACATCGTCAAACTGAACAAGCTCGTGTCCCGGTGTTACCGGCGGCTCCGGTCGGTCAACAAATTGAAACTACCATTGAATCAATGGTTAGAACGCCCGAGGACATCGAGAGAGCGATGACCACCCTGAAACAATTACAAAGGTAGCATGTGGTGATGACACGTCGTCCCGTAATCCAGGTTACCCAGACTGAGACGAGACATGATACTCGAACAAGCTACCATCCTCAGGAGGAGGAGGCCAGTAGTGGACGTGTCGTGCCCGAGAGTTCAAGAGGCAAACAAAAAATGTCCGATCGCCTTGGACCACAACCCCCACGCTCAAACCAGCGACCAGCTGGGCGAGCAGATGGGCGACTAGCGGGGCGACCAGCTGACCAAGCATATGATCAACCTGAACGCCTTGACGGGTCACAAGGCGATAAGCGCGGTAATCAAAGTCATCACTCAGAAGGGAGAAGGTCGGAGCATTCATATCGCCAGGAGCCTTGCGAGTCTGATGCCCGGCACCAACGAAGGCCGGTGCAAGAAAGGTTGAGGAGACGGGCATCCGAGAGGTTAGGACCAAATGCCGCGAGTAACCTCCAGCAACCACACCGGGAAATCGCCTGAAGTGAGGGACTGCCGGGGGCAGCACGTCATCATGAGGTGCACCCGGAACAGCCTCGAGGAGGGGGATCATCCCGTGGGTCGTCCGTCCTAGAGATCGAGAAGTTGAAGAAAGCTGTGGAAGACTTACAACACCAGGTGGCCATCAAGGACAAGGTGGAGACATACACATCACTCCCAGTATCACCATTGTCGCCGGTCATCCTAACTGCACCAATCCAGAAGAAAATACAATTTCCCTCACTTGTGTTGTATGAGGGAGAGTCTGACCCCAAGGTTCACATCTCAAAATATGCCGATTATATGATATCAATGGGGGCATCGGATGCGACGCAATGTCGGAACTTTCCCTTAACTCTTGGAGACCGGGCGCATAGATGGTTCTCAGCCTTGACACCTGGATCGATTCAATCATTTGGGCAGTTGACCCGGGAATTCCTGTCCCACTTTTCGGGATTTGGAACGTATCTGACGCAGAAACATAGGTTGGCCAACATCTCGCAAGGGTCCGAGGAGACTGACCAACAATACCTGGAGCGATTTGATAGAATCCTTCTGGAAGGGGAAGCGGTCAGTGACGATACAAAGGTTGTGGCAGTCATGGCGGGACTGCGTAAAGGAACGGACCTGTGGAAAGAAATGCATCTGGCCTGTCCTAGTACATACGCCGAGTTCCGCCACAAAGCTGGTGTATACGTCGCAATGCAGGAAGCGATGGCCAAGAAGTTGGCCCCAGAGACTGAAGATAAGAAGAATGGAAAGAAGCCTGGTGGTAGTGGTTACAAGGCCCCGAAAAATTTGAAATCATTTGGGGACACGACAGAATATAAGGAAAAATTGAACCAAGTGTTGACTACCACGATTGATCACGTCTTCACAGCTGTGAAAGACCAGGATATGCTAGCTGCACCCCGGAGGATCAGACAAGATCGCAGCAAGCTAAACCCAAACAAGTTTTGTGCATACCATCAAAGTATCGGGCACTTCACCAGTGAATGCCGCGATCTGTTAAAACAATTATGGAAATTCTATGAGGATGGAAAACTAGCCGAGTTTGTAAAGAAGGCTCCAGGAAAAAGACAACGTCCGACAAGACATGAAGCCTCGGATGATGAAGGAAGCGATGAGGCGGAGAGAGCCCCAAATAGACAAGTAAGAAGGGGTCCACCAGCAAGGGCGACGCATCTGGAGCCGAATCGAGAAATCCTTGTGATCGAAGAGATTGGTTCGGCAGGAGGGATGGTAGATGGCCGTCCAACATAAAAAAGACAGAAGAAAGCAGAAATTCGGGCGGTCAATCAGGTGCAAGAGATGGGGTCCGGATCAAAGGCGGCTACGAAACCAGTTGCGGAGTTGACTTTCTCTCAAGCAGATCTTGAAGGGATCCTTACACCGCACAACGACTCCTTGGTTATCAGCGCCAATATCATGAACGCAAGAGTACACCGACTGCTAGTGGATACGGGAGCTTACACAAATATCCTGTTCAAAAAGACACTAGACCAGCTAGGAGATTATGAATCCTACATAGAGGATTGCAATCACAAGATAGTGGGATTCGGAGAAGCTGTGACCGTCCCACTAGGTGTAATAAGGTTGCCGGTAGAACTTGTAGCGCTAGAGGACCCGGAAAGGAGGATGACAAGGTTGTTAGATTTCCTAGTCGTAGATCAACCATCCACCTATAACGGGTTCCTCGGCCGCCCTTTCATTTCTGAATTTAAAGCTGCATGTTCCACTTACTACTATTGTATCAAATTCCCAACTCTCAAGGGTGCAGGTACGGTAAAAGGGGACCAAAAGAAGGCGCGAGAATGCCTATTAACCCTGAAAAAGCCCATGAACCAGGTGTTAGTGTTTGAAGATCCAACATCACAGCCCTCCACAAGCGGGCCGAGCAATTTGGATAACACTTCGGTAGACACCGAAATGATGGAAATAGACCAAACATCGGAAGACATGGAGGTGGATAATGCATTCCAGTAAGACCGGTTGAACGAGGAACAAACGGTTAATAACCCAAAAAATCAAGATCAAGATCCTGTGACCGTAGCCAAAGAGAGTGGTGGAATGGAAGCAGCGCCGGAGGATTAGACAGAGGCCTCGGAAGACATTGAGCCCCGGTTGGGCTATGAACCTACCTCGGAGGAGATGGAAACGCACCTTGAAGGACCAATTGATGATCTCCGGTGGAAAGATAAAAAGCGACGCGCCACACCAGTGAAGGAGATCAGATCCATACAAGTTGATCCAGATAAAGAGGATCTAGAACTCTTTATCGGATCAGAATTGGAAGAACCTTATAGAAGCCGGATGGAGGAATTCCTTCGGTCAAACCTCGATGTGTTTGCATGGTCACACGAGGATATGACCGGCATACCAGTGGAGCACGCGTGCCATCGCCTGAATATAGATCCCACGAAGAAGCCTGTTCGCCAGAAGAGGAGAAAATATGGGCCAGACAAGTATGAGGCGTTGACCGGTGAGGTGAAGAAACTTTTGGACAATAAACTCATAAAGGAAGCACTATGTCCTCAATGGGTGGCGAACCCTGTCTTAGTCAAAAAACCAAATGGAACATGGAGATTATGTATAGACTTCACAGATCTTAACGCCGCATGTCCAAAGGATAACTTCCCTCTACCCCACATCGACCAGCTGGTAGACAATACGGCGGGACACGAACTAATGACGTTTATGGATGCCTTTGCAGGTTATCACCAGATTGCCATGCACCCCGATGATCAAGAACATACAGCCTTCTATACAAATAAAAATCTATTTTGTTGGAAGAGGATGCCCTTCGGGTTGATCAACGCCGGTGCCACATATCAAAGATTAGTCAACAAGATGTTTGACCAACACCTTGGTGACACAATGGAGGTCTATGTGGACGACATTGTTGTGAAGAGTCTTAGAAAAGAAGACCATCTGGAGCACCTCAAGCAAGCATTCGACATCATGAGGGCGTATAACATGAAGCTTAACCCAAAGAAAAGTAGCTTTGGGGTACAATCCGGCAAATTCCTGGGACATCTCGTAAGTCAACGGGGCATAGAAGTCAATCCATCACAAGTCAAATGTATCCTAGACATGGGTCCACCAAAGGATGTACCGGCAGTTCAACGACTTACCGGATGTCTCGCGGCACTTAATAGATTTATATCCCGATCTGGGGACAAGAATAGACCCTTCTTCGAGTCTATCAAAGGCAAAGGCACCTGCAAAAGGACCGGGAAGACCAACTATGTATGGACGGATGCTTGCCAAAAGGTGTTCGAAGATATAAAGAGCTACCTCAGTAATCCCCAGATCCTGTCAAAACCGGTGCCGGGAGAAAAGCTATACTTATACCTGGCGGCCTCGGAAGTAGCCATAAGTTCAGCCTTGGTACGTGCAGAAGGTAAGGCGCATCTGCCAGTGTATTATGTCAGCCAAGTGCTACATGAAGCAGAACTACGATATTCCCCAATGGAAAAATTGGCATATGCATTGGTGATGAGTGTGCGGAAGCTCCGGCCATATTTCTTCGACCATCAAGTGGAAGTTTTGACAACATTTCCCCTGAGGCAAGTCTTACATAGACCTGATACTGCCGGACGATTGTTAAAATGGTCACTAGAGGTTAGCCAGTATGGTATAACATACGCACCCCGAACAACGATCAAAGGGCAGGCTCTGGCAGACTTCATAGTAGAGCTAACCTACCCTCAAGATCCGACGAGGGGACGTATTTACCCATGGCACCTCTATGTAGACGGCTCAGCAACAAGTTCCACAGCCGGAGCATGTGTCGTCCTAATAAGTCCCGACAAACAAGTGTTTACCTCAGCAATAAGGTTCGATTTCCTAGCAACCAACAATGAAGCCGAATACGAGGCGCTTATTGCAGGCTTGAGACTATCATTAGCGGTGGGGGCAACTAGGCTTCAGATTTTCGGAGATTCGCAGCTAATCATATCTCAAGTCCGAGGAGAGTACGAGGCGAAAGATCGACAAATGATCATTTACCAAAGGATCGTTGCACACCTGATATCAAAATTTGAACAAGTATACATTGAGCAGATCCCCCGGCTAGAGAACACCCAAGCAGATGCTTTAGCCCGGTTAGCCACGAGCACCGGAGAATCAAGCATCTCAGAAGTGGTGGTCACAAAGTTAATTAATCCTTCAACATTTGATTATGTTCATCAAGTGTTGAAGAGGGGGCAACAGATAATCAATAGCCAGCAACAGTCTACCGATGATTGGCGAACACCTATCTGCAAATACCTGTCCAACGGAGAGCAGCCAGGAGACCCATGGGAAGCACAGCGGATTGTGAAACAGGCTGCGAGATACACGATGGTTGAAGGGCAATTATATAAAAGAGGAATTTCACTCCCATTACTCAAATGTCTTTCTTCAGAAGAAGGACAGAAGGTGTTGAAAGAAATCCATGAAGGAATATATGGAGGACATGCTGGGGGGCAAGCCTTGGCTTACAAAACCATCAGGCAAGGGTATTATTGGCCGACACTACGAAAAGATGCTATCAGATATGCTAAGAGATGCTTGAAGTGCCAACAATTCGCTCCAAGCATCCACACCCCAGCACAAGAATTGAAGTCAGTATATAGTCCATGGCCATTCGCTAAATGGGGTATCGACTTGATCTGCCCATTCCCTCCCGGGAAGGGAGGGGTAAAATTTGTAGTAGTGGCCGTGGACTATTATACTAAGTGGGCCGAAGCTGAAGCACTAACGACGATAACCCAAGAGAGGATGATAAGCTTTATTTGGAAGAACCTGATATGCAGATTTGGGTTACCACAGTCAATAGTCACGGATAACGGGAGGCAGTTTGATGGAAATAAGTTAAGAGACTTTTGCACATCGTGGAACATCAAGAAACATTACTCCACACCATATCATCCTCAGTCAAACGGACAAGTTGAAGCAGTAAATAAAATTTTGAAGCACATCCTAAAGATCCGATTGGAAGAAAAAAAGGGGAGTTGGGCTGACGAGCTTCCGGAGGTCGTATGGACCTACAGAATGTCTTACAGAACGAGTACCGGGGAGACCCCATTCACGATGGCTTTCGGAGTGGAAGCGGTCATCCCAGTAGAGGTCCAGCATCGGACATGGAGGATAATCGAGTACAACGAGGAAGCAAATGAAAATGATATGGCTGTAGAGAGAGACTTGATTGAAGAAACAAGAACCTCGGCAGAAGTGAGAAATGCAGTCTATAAGCGACGAGCCGAGAAATACTACAATTCACAGGTTAAAGATAGAAAATTCCAAATCGGTGACCTAGTGATGCGAAGGATATTAGCAGTCCCGACTGGAGTATTTGGTCCGAAATGGGAAGGTCCGTTCAGAGTAACAAAAAGTTGGCCAAATGGGACATACGACCTGGAGGATATGCAAGGTAGTTCTTCGGCATACACATGGAATGCGACACATCTCAAGAAGTTTTACCAATGAAGACTTATGTAAATTTCTCAAGAAAACCTTGCTTGTCCAACATGTATAGGGGCAAGCAAGTCCATAATAGACGTGGACGAATCTGTAAAGTTATTATTCTATTGAATAAAGAGAATTCCTTTCGAATTGATGTATCAAAAGATGTCTCAAGTTATAAGCTCTAAAGACTTACAAGTCCACAATAAAGGCAAGGTATTGAGACTAACCCTAAGGTTAAAACCATTAAAAGGGAGTCCTTACCAATCAATAAGCCTACATCCAAAGAGATGAAAAATAAGGTGTAAATTCGCGATTCCATAAAATGGAAAAGTAAGACGAATCAATTAAAACAACATACATCAAAAAGCGAGCACTAAATAACTAAGACAGAAGTATCAACAGCAGGAGTAAAATATAAGCGAAAGCCAATAAAAGAAAAACTGTCAATGCATTAAACGGCAAAAGGTGTTCGGGTACATATAGGGCGCCTTCAAGGGCGAAAAAGCAAAAGTAAGAACGTCTCCAAAGACAATTGAAACAAAAAGAAAGAAACAAAAAGAAAGAAAACCATCATATTAATGCCCGCCAGGCTGGTCGCCCACCTGCTCGCCAGCCTGGTCGCCAGCCTGATCGCCTACCTGGCCGCCCACCTGCTCGCCGGCTCCTGAAGGAGAGAGACCTGGGAGGACCTCGAAAGGAGATAGACCCTCAGTGTCCACCATCGCATCGTCTTCAGCATTAATCTGAAGAGGCGGATAGTTTCCACCGATGATCTTAAGTGTCGAAGGCACAACACTTAGATCGACTCCCATTTCTTCAAGATCCCCGATGTCCACCACCAAACCTTCCTTAAGAGGACGTTCGGTAAGGAAATCGGTGAATTCCTTCTTCAAAGCCGTCCAGGGGTCCTCGTTCTCACCAACAGCATGGTGATAGGCCCGTAGATTCTCGGCAAAGGCATATACAAAGCCAAAGTCAGAGGACTCGGCTCGAATGTTAGCAACAGCCTCGGTGGTATAGCAGTCAGTATGGGCCGCTTTGTGCTCGGCAAGTTGGGTCTGAGTAGTTTGGAGTTCGTTCTCCAACTCGGTAATCCTCCTCCGAGCCACTCTGTTCTCTTCCAACTGAGCACGCAAGCTCGTCACCTCAGCACGTAAACTCTCAGCCTCGGTGTGGGCCCTCTCAGAGCTGGCAAGGGCCGACTTTTCAGCATCCAAAGAGGCCTTGGCTTTGGCCTCTGCTATAGCTATCTTCTTCTTAGCCTCATCTCTCTCTTTCTTCACATTATCTGATAGCACAACGTAAGCTTTCTCCAAGGTGACGGCTTGCTCAAGGGCGCGCTGAGCACTGAAAAGAGCCCCACTCGTATGATGCATGGCCGTACGGATATTATCCATCATTGATTGGCGCTGAGCGATGTCTTCTTGAGGCTGAGACCAATGCCTAACGGTGGATTCAACGGCAAGGCGAGTAGAACCCTTGAGCTCGTTGAGAGACTTCGGAGGACGGGCGAGTGCGAAATGATGTACAGCTGCGCTCCGGTGTTGGTAGCATGAGGGATCGTACCTGAGTAAGAATTCAAATAGTTTAAAACAAGCCTGAAAAATGTTAAGTATAAGTATGCTACAGGTTTGTGGAGTATTACCCTGCTGCTCGATCCTGATCCCATCCAAGGATCGAGACATCCGATAACTGCCCAACAGATCGTATGGGGGCAGGAGCAGAGGAGGTGCCAACAGGAGCAGGAAGAGTTGACTCTGGAACCTCGTCTCGGCCCGAGCCTCCTGGGGCTGAAGATCTTGTAATTCGGGCTCTCTTGGCAGCCTCACCCTCACGCTCAATGCGTGAACCATCTCCTCGGAGCACTCGCCGGGTGCCACCGCTTGGAGAACTACTCGGGGCTTGACGATCCTCGGTACGAGGAGCCCGAGGGGCAGCAGATCGAGTGTTTGGCCCAGGACCACCAGTCTTCTTGGTAGTCTTAGCAGCAATTTGAGCGGCTAACACCACGGATGTGGGATCCCTCTTGGTACGTGCCATCCCAAATTTCTGGTTTAAAGTCTTGAAAGATGGAGGGATGGCGATGGACACTTCAGGAACTGCAAGCATGAAGAGGCAAAAAGAGTTAGAAATTTTTTTCATAAAAAATAAGGAATACTAAACAAGGAATCAAAATAGATGTACCTGCGGGACGAACGACCTGGGCTCGTAGATGGTGAGGAGTGGTAATTAACCCCGAGGCGACGCGGCAGCTGAATTTGTTCAAGTAATCAAAAGTTCTGTCCTTCTTGTTCCGACGGCAAACAAGAATGCAAGTAAACTTGAACTCCTCAGATAAGCTCGTCTTCTTCCAGCGCTGAGGGATCAAACCTGCAATACAAAGGAACGAAGACATCAGACACAATATCAAAAAAGAGTTTTTTAAGATTCAAAGCATGTAAACAAGTCCTACGCTGCAACTCGCCAAACTCAGTAGGGGTCATAATTCGTCCCCCAAGACCCTCATTGTTGTCAGGAGCCCGCCAATCACCGCCGATGAAAAAGAATTGTTCCTTCCAGTCTCTCACTTTGTTTGGCAGTCCCTCGAGGATCTTCATGTCACTCCTCGCCTTAAGGTAATAATAGCCTTGGCCCTCCTCAGAGCACTTGCTAAGGCAGAGGGTGTAATTCACCTCTTGAGGAGTCAGGCGATCCTTGTATTTCTCCAAGGCAAAAACCGTGCATAGCGATATCAAGTACGTCCACGCGTTGGGGGTTAGCTGGGTGATCGCTAAACCCGTTGTCTCCAAAAAATGCCCGATAAGAGGATGCAAGGGTAACGTCACACCAGCAGCCAACATATGCACGTTTATGTCCGTCAATCCTTCCGGAGGGCGGTCAGCTCTTTCTTTCTCCCGGGGAGCATACATAGTAACGTCACAAGGAATATGATATTCTTTCCGGATATGGTCAAGATCGTCTTCATCAATAACGCTCACTATGGTATTCGCCTTAAAGGGTGTGCGATCATCTCTTTCAAGTTCCCGATATTGCCGAGGCGGTGTCGGGAAGTCAGCAGCATACCGCTCGTAGTACGCTCTCCAATCGAACTTCTGTGCAATGCCTTCAGGGATGGACCTCTCAGACATATGCGGTTGGGGGAAGCTAACAGACTCGAACCACTCAGTGATAGAGTCGTCGCTATCGCCACTGCTGGAGAGTGTTTCGACGTCCTCCGCATCATCCCCCTCTGGGCGAGCAATGGGCTGCTCGATTTCTTGCTCGCCCGGTTGCTCGCCCGGTTGCTCGCCGGTGTGCTCGCAAGGATGCTCACCAGCCTCCTCGCAGGCCTGCTCGCCTTCTCTCGCCAAAAACCGATTCACCTCCTCAACCACGGAGTCGGACCCCGCCAAATGAACCGAGGACAGGCCCGCAATCGGACCGCCCTCCTCTACATTCTCCACCATGGGCCGTTTGCCCGGATTCCGGTGAGAAATCATCCGGCTCGAGGATGACGACATGGATTCAGGAAGAAAGAGGTAAAGACAGGGTTGACCCTAGGGTGTGATTAACTAAGGATGGTGGGCGTCGTCAACAAAATCCCAATCAGAAAATCCGGCAAACAAGTTTATAAAGTAGACATGCAAAAAATTAAAAGAAAATGAAGGTAATGTGAACAAAGGATGAAAGGAATTGAGAAACTACCTGGGATATTGAGTCGCAAAACCGTTCGCCGGAATCAGTGAAGATCGCTAAAGTCGTCGGAAAAAGATCAGAGATCGGAGCGCCGGAAATTTTCAGAGGATAAGGGTAAATGAAGAGGAAGATGAATAGTGGCTAAGAAACCCTATTTATATGTTCGGGTCAAAGTGAAAGAGGGAAAAGAATCTCAGGGACCAAGTTGCAAAACATTTGAAAAGTTTCTGAAAGGGCACGTCTTTTCATGCGACTGATTGGCGCACGAAACGAGGAGGCGCCTCGTTTTCAGGGGAGTTGCCTTAATTGTTGAGGAGAGAGAGGGCGAGCAGGAGGGCGAGCTCCGGGGCGAGCACCACGTTACTCGCTAAGCTTCTCGCCCAGTTGCTTACTAACATAGTGTAAGATCAATTCCAGCATATACTTTGATGTCAAATCAAAATATATATTGGGGGGCAAATGTTGATAAAAGGATCTAAGCTTGAGATAAGCTTGAGGATTAGAAAAGAACCAAGTATAAACAGGCAAGAAGGTATAAGCTGCTCGCCTATATGCTCGCCAGGCTGCTCGCCCACATGCTCGCTCGAGGTTAGAGGTGTCAAAGCAACGAGCCTACGTGGCCTTTCCCCAGTTGCTCGCACCAATGCTCGCCCACCTGCTCGCCCAGATGGTCGTCTTTAGCCTGGATATAACAAGGCAGCAAGTTTAGAAGATAAGCCCATGCTGCTCGCTCCCTTGCTCGCTACATTGTCCGTCTCTCCTTCGAGGGAAAGAAGACACAAGATGTCCAAAGGACCTGTATGAAAGGTCCGGATTGTTGAAGGCTAGAGTTAGTGGGGCAAAGCTTGGAGGGGGTGACAAGTGGAGGACACTTGTCACCCCCACAAGCCATATGGCTTAAAAAGAGGCCACCTCATCCTTAGAGAGATATAAATAAGAGGAAAAACCTCATTTGTAAGGATCTAATTTCCAAAATACAAGAAATACATTACACAATTCCTCTCTCTACTTTTCCAATTATAATTCCTATTACTAATCCAAATTACATCTTTAGATTATTGTTTGAGTGATTTTCTACGTATAAAATTAGCCACATAAATCATTCGGTTACATAAATTGCTCAACAACCACAAAGGGTACAAGTCCCACTGAAAACAAATATAAACCCCTCATAAGCAGAAACGTAAAGGATATCAATACCAAAAATATTATCAAGAACTAACAATGATATCAATACTCAAAATGTGTACTTATTAGCCTTACATGCATAAGAATAGTATCTTTAACAGTGAAACTCTATGCAGTCATGCATTCTGGGATGCCACATTCACAATGCACATGTTGATGATACTGCCAACAGGTTTGAAGGCTTGAAGTTTGAGAATACTCCTTAAAATCTTCAAGTCTTCAACTGGGATTGCAATGCAGGTTTGATGATTAACCAAATTCTCCTTATATCTTCAAACCTTTATTAAGAACATTTTCAAATTTTTTAAATGACCAATGCTCGAACCCTTCTTTTATCGTCATTTTGGTGATAATATATGTCTCTAATGTAATAATTATGTGGCTAGTCTAAAAAGACTATCAAACAAATATAAGATTTAAGATGATAGTGTAATGCATGAATTTAGGGTAAAAGAGTTGTAATAATCTTCTTATAAGTCAAATTATGACCATCCTCTTATTAAGAGTAATATTCTGACATTTTTACTTATTAGGCTAGTAGGAGGTATCACGCATTAATCCTTCATTCTTTGCAGTAGAAAATATTTACACATGTCTTTACATAAAATAACTCGAAATATATGACTTAATGACTAAGTAACCTTAATCCTTGCAGTTGTTCGTCTTGTGCCTCTTTAATGACTTGGAGTTAACTATGCCTCTTAAACGACATAAATATGGGGCTAGCAGCTTGTTAGGATGGTTACTCAGATTCGTAGATGGTTAACACTTTATGAAGTGAAGATGTATTAGTTGCTCGCCTCTTTCGGTACTGTCTTTTAAGTTCATACTTGACAATAATTAATCTTGATTATGTGCAAACAATTGTTCGCTTACTGATATAAGTTGTTCGCCTATCAACACCCCTCAATTAAATATTATTTGACATCAAATAATCAAAATTATTGTACAGTGGAAGAGGAAAAATATATAAGTGTAGTTAAATCACCATATAGTTTTTCAATTTGAGGTGTTCTTGATTAACTCTAGCATTTATTTATTTCCTTCTCTATATTCAACTCCAACACCTACCCTTATTAAAGAAAAGAAAACAATCAAAAGTACCAAAAGAAAAAGAAAAGTAAGAAAAATTCACTCAAATTAACAACTACTCTCTAGCGACTCTAAAGCATACACTCAAAAATAAATCAAATCACCTTAGCAAATCCACTAATATAGAATGATAAGAAAGGGATCGAACCCACAAGAAATTGTTGAATTTAATTGAATAAATGTATGAAAGCAATTAAATAAAAATGAAGAATTCTCCATTCAATAAAAAATTCACCGTATTTTGACTCTACTCGAATCTCAACCTTAGACCAATGGTACGCTCAAACTAGTTTGAATTATTTATTAAGTTTAATTAATTAGAAAGTATGACTTCTAATTAATCTATTTCAACGAACAACCACCCCAAAGTACACATTCAAGATTTAATCCACAGAACACATCAATGCGCCGAAACAATAGAGAAAACTAGGCTATGGAAGCGGAATATCCTAATCATATATTCTAGACTTCGTTATCTCTAGGATGATCTGCCCTAATTGCTAATGTAATCTCACTAATATAATAATTACAGATTATAGCATGCAATCTAGATAGAAATAATTAATAAATAAATCTAAATGATAAAATCAAATAAATTAATCAATTAAAACATGCATAACATAATCAAATAACGGAAAAATCAGGATAGAATTAGAAAAATCGTTAATAACTAAATGAGTCTCAAATTATTTCGGTTCTGCAATCCCTTAAACTAGAAAAATTAAAGAATTTAGGGTAAAAGAGATTATTAGGAGTAATTAAATATCTAGAGACTAAAAATATTTATAGACGTAGGAAATTTCATGGATTGATTCTTGAATCTCCTCAAAAGATATGATTCAATCTTTTAAAATCCAATCTTCACCAAATTTGAAAAAAAAAATTCTTTAAAATATATTGTATTATTTTTTTGAATTGGGCTTGGAGTTTTGGGCTTTTTCTTTATTTTCGCGAGTGAACTTATGGTCTGCACACCAATTTTGTTTCGTTCATATCACGAGCTCCCGAACTCGATTGACTCAATTTTTTTTATTGTGATTCTATTTTTGAGACACTTCATATGGTTCAAGTCACTTCTAAACTATTTAACCATAGCAGTTTAAATATTTTTTCTACTCTACCAAAGATATTAACATGACCTGAATTTCATAATAAATACACATTAAAAAATATCGAAATCAGAATAACATAAGGTGAATAATTTAAAAAAATTATTATTACTAAATAACTATTTAAAATTTACAAATTAAGCATAACTTTTAATTCACTTCAAATATAGGAAACAAAAACTAGTAAATAAATATTTATGGGCACGGGTAAATTTATTTGGATAATGAATACCAAAAAAAGAAAAAAAAAAGAAAAAGGAGTAAATTCCAAGTATTGCTTTAGGGCACGTGTTTTTAATCTACGATAGCGATAATTCTAGTCTACGACGAAGCGCAGCGCAGTCAAACTCAAACTACACTGAATCTTTTATGTATATTCCATCATTATCTCGTGACTAGGTAAACCCCCTCGCCTCGCCTCGCCTCTATAAATCCCTCTCTCCCTCCTTTTTACCTTTGAGCTTCGTTTCACCACTTGACGGAAAAGCGGCGGCGTCTCTCTTCCTTCCCCGGAGTGAATTCACCGGCCCTAGGGCTCCGCCGTATGGTAAACTCTCGCGCTTTGTCTTTTACGCTTGTTTTTCTTATTTGTGGTGTTACGATATCGCGTAATTGTAAGAATTGTGCAATTTCTAGGATACGCTAGTTCTAGATCGCGGTGAATTTTGGATGCTTGTCGTTTTATTTTCATGTGTCTTGGTGAATTTGATTACGCCATCGATGGGGGGAATTTTGTGCATATCCGTTTGATTAGAAATTTTTATGGATTTTTTGAAAGCATGAATTCAATTGTGTTACGAAATTTACGAAGTAATATGGTTAATTGAGTCTGAATTTTACTTTGATCACTGGACTGTGTTCCCCAGCCCTTTGGTTATTTTTTGAATTAGGTTGTGTCATGGGTTATGATATGGGGGAGATAGACACAGAGGCATTTGCGGAAGTTGATCCTATGGGTCGTTATGGCCGGTATAATGAGCTTTTAGGGTCAGGGGCTGTGAAGAAAGTGTATAGGGCATTTGATCAGGAAGAAGGAATTGAGGTAGCTTGGAACCAAGTTAAGTTATGGAACTTTACGGGTGATGAATGCATGATCAATCGGTTGTATTCCGAGGTTCGGCTGCTTGGGAACTTGAAAAACAAGAATATCATCAGCTTGTACTCTGTTTGGAGGGATGAGAAGAAGAACACGTTGAATTTTATCACCGAGGTTTGTACTTCGGGGAATTTGAGGGAATACAGGAAGAAGCACAAGCAGGTTTCGATGAAGGCTTTGAAGAAGTGGTCCAGGCAAATACTCAAGGGCTTGGACTATTTGCATACTCATGAACCTTGTGTGATTCACAGGGATCTCAATTGTAGCAATATTTTCATCAATGGCAACATCGGGCAGGTATACTATATTGGCTTCTTTTTTCTATTTATCATTGTCTGAAATATCTTGAGTTTCAATGGATTTGCTTTGGTGGTGATATGTAAACTGTAGAATGGAGAATTGAAAAATTGTTGATGAATTAGGAAAAAAGTTGTTGATAAATTAGGAGATTGTGTAATTCAATATTTTTGAGTATTATCATATGAATTGGTGGTGGTGTGGATTGATGTGGATATGAAATCCATTATTTCGATTGTGAAATAAAATTTCAAATACCTAAATCTGCAACACTTGGGTGCACCACAACTAACATTGTTCTGTGTAACCAACTAATATAATTCAGTGAAAACGATGAACTAATACCATTTGAAAATGCAGTTCAGTTGCATTGTATGTTTAGAGGGATATAGTTGTGATTATTTTCCATTTAATTCACTCATATAGGTTAAAATTGGTGATCTGGGATTGGCAGCTATAGTTGGAAAAAACCACTCAGCTCATACTTTACTGGGGACACCAGAGTTCATGGCACCCGAACTTTACGATGAAGACTATACGGAGCAAATAGATATATATTCATTTGGAATGTGCGTGCTGGAGATGGTGACGTTGGAGTTACCGTACAGTGAGTGTGACAACGTTGCCAAGATATACAAAAAGGTGACATCTGGACTGAGGCCTCTTGCCATGAATAAGGTTAAGGACCCGGAGGTTGCAGCGTTCATCGAGAAATGTCTTGCTCAGCCGAGGTGTAGACCGTCCGCTGCTGATCTACTGAAAGACCCATTCTTTGATGGAATCCATGATGATGATGATGAAAATGCTGAGGACTTATGACAGAATCTAGCAGGAGATTGATGTCGTATTCATATGTTAGGATTATTAGTCTTTTTTTTTTTCTTTTTTTTTATGGGTTTTATCGATCTCTCTTTCATCATGTCTAACCACTGAGAATCTTGAAAGGGTGGATTCTGTTGAAGTTTTGAAAATTGACTTTTTCCATTTTGTGGTTGTGTGATTTATTCTTCCCAACTCTCTAGGGTTAGGTGGGGTGTGGCGTGGAGGAAGATAATATGTGTTGCTTGTGTTTTAATACATTATCCCCATTCCCCACCCCATATACGACTAATTAAATGTGGAATGCAATACACTTCAAAGATGTATTATTAGCCTTTCAATTAGTTTTGAGGCTTGAAGCAAGTGGACTTATGATCAACGCAATTGTTATTTAAATAAAATTTACTTTCACTCTCCTTTGTTTTATAGTATTAATTATTTATGCGGTGGGTTATGTAAACATTTAGTCTAATAAAAGTTACATTCCTTTGTATTAGTATTAGTTACTTCTAAGAAAATTAGAGTGTTGTGTAAAATTATATTATTAAAATAATGAGATTAATTGGATTGTGAGAATAAAGTTAAAGTAATAGTTTTTATTTATAGGGTGTGAAAATAATTGTGGGACGGAGGCTGTATTATTTATGCAGTAGGTGATCTTCAAATTTAGTCTAATAGAAGTTACATTTGGGGGCTATGAGTGAAGATTATCGAATAAAGTTATTTTTCTTCCTTGTATATTTCTTTTAAAGGGTATTCATTGTATAAAATTGATATCATTGTATTCATCATGTGATATAAAAATTTATGACGAATAAATTTCACACGTAATGACATAAATTTTATAGGAGGATTAAATCTCAAGGTGGAATTCAAATTAGTTTTTTTTTTTTTTAATATTGTATCAATTATTAGGTCTTTTTGTGGTGGGGCGGTGATTCCTCTCTTATAAAAAAAATTGCAGTTATTACAGATATAATTGATTACTTTTGAGAAAAAAATATTAGTGGCCAATTATATATATATATATATTAGTCATAGTGTTATTCATTGTCATCAATTATGATGATATTATCTCAATCTATATAATAAATATTCAATAATAACTCACACAAATACATTCAACTTAATAATTAATATTATATCGCCACTCTTAATTATATCAGGAGTGACATTTTAAAAAGGCATCTACTTATCCTGTAATCACAAATTTCTATTTTCGCTCATATCAATTATTTCAGGAAACACAAGTAATTTGAGGGTAAGATTATATCTCGCCATTTTTAATTTAATAAATGACAAAAACTAGTATGAATCCAAGTTCACGGTAAACTCGGTTTCTCAATTATCATTGTTATGTGTATACACTATCACTGTTATGTATATTCACTATCCCTATTATGCATATTCACTATCACTGTTTAAAAATCAAGTATATTTCTATAATAGTAATAATATATATAAATAACAGTGACAATTATTACACATGACAGTGATACGAATTCATGTGAATTCGAGTTCACATGAGACCTACATTTTTTTTCTGGATCACATATATATTAGTCTAGCTTGAGTATGTTTCCCACTTTTTATTTTATACGAGAACATTAAAATATTAAAAAAATGATAATATTTTTATTTAGAGTGATTATCAATTTTTTTAAAAATATCATTATATTTTATTTTTTTAAAATAAATGATTGACAGCTATGTGGAAGTTAACTTTTGTTGAAGAGTAAAACGTGGGCCATTTGTTATTTGAAAAGGCGCAACAACAAAGGAAAGGAAAAGGGCAATGTTTGTTGGGGGAAAGAATATTATTAATAGGTTGGCGTGATAATATATGTTATGTTTCCTGCTTTTGCTCACTTTCCGTGATTTGTTAATTGCCTTGCAAATAAGTAATACGAAAAAGCTCATCAACTTGCATTTTTGTCTATGACTACTATTACTTTCTAACGGCTTCTCTAACGCTAGGTGGCTCCGCAATCCCGGAGAGCAGGGTTATATATGAATGTTATAATTTTGTATACGTAGTCTAATAATAATTGAATCAAATCGAATAAGAATCATAATATATTAAATATCAATATCGGATCGAGCAAAAAAAATTTAATTTATTTACAATTCTAGAATCGAGTGAGAATATGAAAAATATGTGCTTATTATATCTAAGATATGATGATTAATGAACTATGATTTCTGATGAACTTATATCCTTAAATTAATTATTTATGGGCCTATAATTCTTAAAATAGTAACTATATAATTAAATCATAATTATAACTATATACACATTTTTAATCGAATATTTACAATAGCGAATCGAATATCTTAATTTTGTATTTGTATTCGAATAATAATCGAAACGAATATTAATGAAAAAATTACAAAATGTTCACTAAATTGACACTAATCACAAATTGATTTATGTGCAAAAAATATATATTTTTTATACAAGAAAAAATTATATTTTTATGTAAATATTGTGAACTAATTTGTAAATATAATCACTTTTTTTGAATCAATATGCAAATATTCCAATATTTATAATCAATTACGAATATCAAAATTAAAATTTAAATATCTAATCGAAGAAAAAATATTTAATTTGTTACAATCCTATTGGAATAACACTTGTCTGTCCCGTTATCCCTGCAATTGACGCATGATTAATATTGTTCTCATCATTCATTGTTCTTTTACTTTTTATAAGAGTTTGTTTTTAATGTGTGAATAATAATTATGGTGATAAGATTATTTTGATGAAGAGTAAAAAAATCATTTATACACTATTAATAAAGGTGCATATTTTTTTGTGTGCACCAGTGTTATGAGCTATGCTTTTAAAACGCAAGCGGAAGTTAGACCCGACCACTTTAATATTTTTGGTCAGAGCATATTTAATCGAGTTTAACTATTTTTTAAAGCGGTTGAACCAGTGTAACATCATAAATGCATAATATATAATTATAATTTTATATATATATATATATATATTTTCTAATAATATCTTATGAATAAATTTTATTAAAAAAATAAATTAAAATTAGATATTATATTGGAGGAGGGTGGAGACTCAGAGCATTCCCAATCCTTGTGGCAAATTTACCACCAAAATCACCTATTTACCACTATATTTGCCACCAACATCAAAATTATCTCCAACCATTAAACTCAAATCTTAATCAATAGGTATATTCTCTTAAAATATTCTTACTTTAATCTAATTTATTTTTTTATTTTATCTTGTATGTAATTGAATTTATAATTTAATATTCAGGTTTAATATAATTTGTATTTTTATTAATAGATGATGAAGGTTTATATTTTTATATTTAACTTTATGTCATATAATATTATGAAAAAAATTATAAAATAGTTAATAAAAGACTAATTATAAATTGGTTATATGGTAAAAAAAAAATATAACATAATATATATCAAATAAATAAAAAAAAAAAAGTTGCCACCATGAATAGTACGTGGCAAATTTGCCACACACTATTCATATATGACAATTTGCCACCATATTTGTCACTCCATTGGATCCCATTTAAGTGGTAAATTGGTGTTTGCCACCACATTTGCCTCCCCATTGGGAATGCCCTTAGAATTGTGTTTCCTGAAAGTGAAACTATACCTATTATATAGGGTTATAAATTAAAATTAGATATTATATTTAATATTAATTTAGTTAATTCTGTGTAAGAAAATACAATTTAATTAAAAATTTTGTCAAAGCGTCGTTTCAGCAGGTCCAACGAGCGACCGGTCCGACCCAATTTTTACCGTTTTTTAGTCCTTTTCAGGCACTTTTGAAAATGCCCGGTCCAACGTACTAAAGCGATCCGGAGAGGTGTTCGAGTACCGATCGGACCGGCCGGTCCAATCCGCTTTTTAAAACACAAGTTATGAGGTGTAATTTTATGAAGATGGGAGGGGAATAGTTGTAAAATATAAACACACTTTATTGATTTTTATGGGAGGGGCAATTGAAAAAAGACGGATATTTTTAGCAAATAAGCAAACGAAATGGGATGAAGTGAATATTAAATT
This sequence comes from Prunella vulgaris, assembly GCA_026898435.1. Taxonomy (NCBI): domain Eukaryota; kingdom Viridiplantae; phylum Streptophyta; class Magnoliopsida; order Lamiales; family Lamiaceae; genus Prunella; species Prunella vulgaris. The sequence continues at coordinate 2,103,981 of JAPKLY010000031.1, read as the reverse complement.
GAAATAATTAATACTCCCTTAGTTCATGAATCTTTTTCCTATTTTAATAGCTGGCATGAGATTTAATAGAAAATAGTAATAATAGATAAAATAAAAGGAAAATAAGAGTATTGTGGAGCTCAAACTTTTATGAGTATGAATTGTTTTCGAATAAGGAAATGCGAAATTTTTTTGTGAACAAACAAAAAATGAAAGTGGAAAATAATTTGGTGGATAGAGGGAGTATTACTGTGCGAAAAAAATTAATAATGATCATCTAATATTGTTTAATGAAATTATTCAAGAAAAATATCTAATATTAAATAAAAATAATAATTAACATCAAATGTACTCTTCTATTCAAAATGTGTGTTATTTTAGATAAATCCACAAATAATTAATGTTGTTCTAGGAAAATAAATTAATATTATTCAATGAATATAGTTTTACTCCGTAAGTCCACTAAATTTATGTACTATTTTCTTTTTGTCCGTCCACAAAAAATATGAAAAATTCTTTTATGAAAATCACCACCTTTATTATCACTCTCACGAACAATTATTTTATTCATAAGTGGACCCCACAATATACTCACAATACATTTACTTTATCTATATTTTTTTAAACTAGTACGAACACAATTATGCACATTTTTAGTGGACAGAGAAAGTAACTACTTCATCCGTACATCAATCTTATTTCTACTTCTTCTTTTTATTTTAAAATAAACTATACTTACAAATAAAAGTTGAACCCTTAAAATACCGCCACTATTATTATTTTATCTTAAAATAATTAAAGATTGTTACAAAAGTAATGCACTATTTTCAAATACGTACAAAACTTTTGCATAATAGTGTAAATATAACTTGAATAATAGAATTTTTTTTTTGCATATTATACCTATTTAAAAATAGTGCATTAATTTTGTATCAATATGTGACTGATCATTTTATCTTTCTTTTTTAAAAAGATACTAGTAATTTTTAATAAATATTGTGCCCAAAACTTGTGAGAATAATTTTCATGGACAAAAGGAATAATATCATTACAAATACGCATCAAATGTACTCTTCTATCCAAAATGTATGTCATTTTAAATAAATGCACATATATTTAAAAAATATTTAAATGTTCATTATATTTTTAAGAAATACTCCCTCCGTTCCGAAACTACTTTCATAATAGTTTCGGGCACGCGAATTAAGAAAAAATAAGTATGTGAGTGTAAAGTTAAATAATAAAATAAGAAAAAGTATACTTTATTGACTTTTGTGAGTATAAAAAGTTTCCTTTTTAGGTGTGTAAAAGAAGAGTTTGGACGTCCAAATAAGAAAAATGTGAAAGTAGTTTTGGGACGGAGGGAGTAGTTATATCACATAACATATGAGAACGGATCCTCTGATGGGCAATAAAACCAGTAAATGGTGCTGAGGAGTAAAACGCTAACGTATTATTAATATATTTTCTTTCTTTTTTTAATTTTGACCAAGTTATAATTTTTTTTTACAACCGCGATAATGAGCTAAAAAGAAGGAATAGTTAATCATACATCAGCGTTTTATTCTTCAGCACCATTTGCTGGTCTCATTGCCCAGTAGAGAATGCGCATCCATAACATATGTATCTAAACCAATTAATAATGTTAAGAGTCTTTTAGGAAAATGCATAATTAACGTACAATAAACCGTTATAAATTTTACAAATTATCTATAAAAAAAAGGGATAAAAACCAAAATACCTATTCCAATAAAACAAAAAAAATAAAAAATTACCCACTTTCTTTTAGGAAAAAAAATTCTATCCACTTTTATATAAAAATACACATGTACCCTTATTAAAAGACTTATTTAATGTGTATACAATAAATACCAATTATTAATATTTTTAATTAATATTGTATCAATATTATTTTTATTAAAATATAATTATTATTTATAGTATTACTTAAAATCCAGTATTTTATAATTTATCAGATTTATTTATTTAATATTTACTTACTGTAAAATTTCAATAATTTATGGTGTTTAATAAATAATTATAATTGTTAATATTTAATTTTGATTATATTAATATTAATACATTTTAATTAGTAGTAATTGAATTTAATAAAATTTTAAAATACAATAATAATTTTTTAAAATTTAGATTTTAAGAATATTAAAGGCATCTTTTTTTTTTAAAAATTTTTTTTAAGTGGATGGAAAATTTTATATTTAAAAAAAGTGGATAAAAATATTTTTATTTTATTAGAATGTATATTTTACGTCCAACAAAAAAATAAAAAACGGAGTACATTGAACAGGGGAGAGTAAGTAAATTTGCCTATTTGTAGTAGTGAAGGGTGATACATTATAGTACTACTATTTGCATGATTCATATGATTATTATTTTTAATTATTTATGTTATCTGTTTTTCTAAAATTAATTAATTGGCTTAAACCTGTTACCAGTTTGGTTGACAGTCAAATTTGCTTAATTAAAAAAATTTAATGACTTTTTGAATTTACTAATTCACACCCTTTTGCTTTTTAATTTGTGTAATTGTGAGTTGCAATGATGGTTTCGCCTAACTTTTATAACAGTTACAAAAATTTAATAAAACAATTGTTTATTTTCCATTTGAGTAAGTTTTATATGTAAATGATGCAATATAAATTTGTCATAAAATTTTCTTAAAGTATTAAATATTTAGCAAAGTGTATTAAAATATTTTTAAGGAGTATTAAAATTTAGGACAATAAAATTTATACATCCTCCGTTTTGGAACTACTTTCACACTTGTCTTATTTTAACGTCTCAACTCTGCTTTCACTCAACTAGAACTGAACTTTTTACATTCACAAAAATTAATAAAGTATATTTTTCTTATTTTATTATTCAACTTTGCACTATTGACAAAAATTATTGATACTCCTGATTAAAATTTTGATACTTCTAATAAAAACTTTTATATAATTAATTAAATATTTAATACTTTAAAATTAAATTTATTATGAATTATTTTCATACAAAATTTTACTTTTCCCATTTTGTTGGACAGAAGGGTCATGCCACCTTTGAAAGCCCAGTACAATCAAATGAGCAAATTTTAAGTCCAATCTGTCGACCCATCACACCAGTTATGGGCCAGTGTATCTTTAGAAGTCATCTATATAAAATTAAAAAAATATATAATATAAAAAAAAAAAAAAAACTCACGTGCATCATGTTTATTGTATATTTAAGTAGTATTAATTATTTCCACTAAGGTTATATGTATACACTTTTAATTATAGTGAACACATTCTAAAAATTATTATTTTAATAAAAGTGAAAAATGATATACATGCCCTTAACACTCTAACTCAAAACACACTGATGCATCCATCTTATAATTTCTAAAAAAAAAAAAAAAATTAATAATAAACGTTCGAAGGGAGTGTGAAATTTGATTTTTGTCAAAAAAATTCACCAATAATTGCATTATTTTATGTCAAATATTGTAAAGATGGTCTTTGATCTTTATCCCTATATAAATATATTATTTCGACTGCAACAAACTTTGAAAAAATCAAATGAATTGAAAATAAGAATAAAAATAGAGACTAAATATTTTTTAAATTTGATCCTAGGTCCGTTTGGAAGCTAGAAATTTAAAATAAATTAAATAACTTGAAAAAATAAATCATAGAAGAATAGAATATTTGAAAAGAATATAAAAAATATATTTGAAAATAGTTTGGAACAAAATTCAAATATTTTTGAAAAAAAAAAATCTGAAAATTAATCAAAAAGTTTGAGGAAGAAATCAAAATTGTAATCTTTTCTGAAGAACCAGTATTAAAATTTATACTTTTTTTATTTTTACATATATGAGAGAAAAATGAAGAAAAAAAGATATAGATAATGAAACAAACCTGCTTTCCTTCGTGAATTTTAGACTTGGGTTTTGTATTGGATTATGATTTTAAAAGATTTTTTTAGCTGAAAAAAGTCCTGCAAATTTTAAAGATTTTGTAGGATTTTGATGAGTTTTAAAATTTTGCAGGATTTATAAGACTTTAAAAATCAAGATTTTAATGGATTCTGTAGGATTTTGTAAGCTTTGCAGAATTTCATGGATTTGTGTTATACGATATGAATTCAAGATTTTTTCATACTTTAGAATTAAAAAAAAAAAATCAAAGACAAAAAAAAAAAGAATCATAATATCATGTCCTCCTATATAAATAACACTCCTCCACATATCTATAACTATATTAGTCCTCCAAGTATTATCGTCATGTCGTTCTTGCTCTTGTTATAGCATCATTTAGTAGTTTGGAATCATGAGTCGAATCCTCTCACCCACTTAGAATGTAAATGAACTCCTAATCAAAATTTAAAGAGTAGGGTTTGCAATATTGCATGCATGAAAATTACTTTTTTATTTTTTCCTTTTTTTTCTTTTTTTTCTATTATATTTTCCTTTTACCAATGATAGCATGAGCTTTTTTATTTTATTACATGACTTTTGGCACACTATATAGGCAAAAATTTGGCCCAAACCATTGTAATAAAAAAATTCTACCTTAATTAATGCGTAATTTTATTAGAATTATATTATCATATATTAATTTCTACTTAATATATATATATATATGATATACACGTATATAGATGTGTATGTTAAAAAGTATCGAAATTGAATAATCAAAGCAACCAAAGTAAAAGATAACTAAACTCAAATTTCGCGAAAAAATATTATCAATGGAAAAATATTACCAAATGATATATGCAATATATAATATTAGTATTATAGTAATACTAATATAAAAAATAAATATTTATTTTGTGTATAAGTTATGATGAACAATGTCGTTTTGCTGATATTAAATTTTTTAAATTAACTAATATGTATATATATACATATATATTTAATGAACTAATTATAATAATTACTTTATTTATTCTAATGTATATGTATATATATATAATATTATATTTGCCCTCGTCACTGTAGTTACTTTATCGTTGATGTTAGTATTATGAGTCATGACTAATAAAAGTAACCATACAATTAACCAGGTGAGTTAGCTCACCTGGCCACCGGGCTCCTCACTTGAGTGATTGACCCGGGTTTGATTCCCTTTGGGAACGAATAGGAGGGAGATATAAGGTTGGCTTGGAGATATGGATGTATGGAGACTTGGTGAACTAACTTCTAACTATTAACCACTAACATTTACAGATAAAAAAAAAGTAACCAGGATAAAATTATAAGGTTAAAAATATTTTAGGTCTTAAAAAAAATCATATATAAATCAATTTGGGGATAAATAAAGTCACTAATTAAAAAAGTCCACCGAAATCCTAGGGGTTTTGATGAGATTGTTGGTATTTATAAAAGACACTAAAAAGTCCATCAAAATCCATCAAACCCAACAATCCTTTAAAATCCTTATATTTTTAATACCAGTGGATTGTTTTTAAGTCTTTTAAAATTTTGATTGAATACCAGTGGATCGTTTTTAAGTCTTTTAAAATCTTGATTGAATACCAGTGGATTGTTTGTAAATCTTTTAAAATCCTGATTGAATACCAACATATTTTTTTATAAGAAAAAAATTCTTTAAAATCCTACGAATTCCCAAACGAATACACCCCTTTAGACTCAAACTTAAATTAAATAGCAATGAGAAGGAAATTACAATTTTGAAATTATTATCGAATTGAGTAAGTCTCTTGTGCACCAGTTACACCGTGCAACTCAAGTTCATTTTTAAAAAATTGCACAATTTATTACTGAAAAATTACACAAATTATCACTGAAAAATTGCACTATTAAAGATACGCTTTTTCAATAATAATATGTATAACTTTTAAGTAGTATTTAGTATAACCTTTTAAAAATGAACTTTTTAAAATTAATATATAAGCAGATTTTTACGTGATTTTGTATTTATTTTCTGGATAGACGGAAAGTTCTATTTGATTGGTTGAGAAATACAAAATCACGTGAAAATCTACTTATATATTGATTTTGTATTTTTCATTTGTCAAATATTTTATTTTCACTATTGATTGAAGAATGTTTTTCAATAGCTTTAAACAAATATTTATTTATTCATGAAATTTTTTATACATTTTTTCAAATATTTTAGATGAATTTAATCACTTTCAATATATAAATATCTCTTTATTTATTTACAATTTTACCCTTGTTCTTTGTCCAACCAAACCAAACCAAACCAATGACATAAAAGAACTTTGTCCTCTTGCAATGCAATGGGAAACGAAGGAAGAAAAGTGAGGTGATATTGGTCGGTCGGTCCCAAACAGCTGAAAAGCAGGAAAAAGTGATACTTTCATCATCTTTTCAAGGTTGGAATTCCCATATTACTAAAGGACCAATACTTCCCCTCCCCTCTATTATTCTATTTCCTCGTTATTTTATTATGGTGATTTACGTGTAGATTCAGAAAAATTATTATATTTATAAATAAATTTATAATATTTGCAAAAAAATATATTTTTTCTATATAAAAACTTTTTTTTTTTATCTGCACAGCACCTATAAAAAAATAACAATAACACATACTGTGTATACCTAAAATTATGAGTTCGAGTACATTGCTCACTTGAAAAAAAAATGCAAATTATTATATAAAGATAGTCATTATGATATAATTTTAAAATATTAATTTTTTTATTAAAAAATAAAAAATTTAGATCAATGATATTATAATGTATTATCATAAATTTTATTGATCTCAATTTTTTACTCTAATGAAATTTTTTATATCAGCCATCAAATGTAGATTCTCTCAAAACTAATTTATGATAAATTTATCATAAATTATTTTCATATAAAAACGTGGTCAGAAAAAATATAGCCTAGAAAAGTAGAAATAATACTCCATTTGTCACAGAACTTTTTCATTTTTATTTGTCCACCAAACTTTTTTTTCATTTTCTTATTTAGAAATAACTCACACTCACAAATAAAATTTGACCCCACAATATATCCTTTTTTTTTACTTTATATATCATTTTAATATAATATTAATTTTTATTAAATTTTGTGTCACTTCACAAAAGAGAAATAGTTTGGTGAAAGAAGGGAGTATTAATATAAATTTTGGTGCTCTTTATTTTAGGAAAAGATCCCTTCGTGTAGAATGACGGTCGTTGGATTACACACAGTGCCTAAAAGATGAAAAAAATAGTAAATTTTTTGTGCATCAAATATACTTTTACAAATCAAATGTATTTTTAAAAGGTTAAATCTATTATTACTAGAAAGTAACCCTTATTATTATTATTATTAAAAAACTATGCCGAATCAAATTATAACAAAAATGATTTTTCAATAAGAAATAGTTTTTAAAAATATACGCCGTTCCAGAACTACTGGGCACACGAACCAAGGAAAAGTAAGTATGTGAATGTAAGATTAAATAATAAAATAACAAAAACATGTATTTTATTGACTTTTGTGTGTAAAAAGTTTTATTTTAAGTGTATGAAAATAGAATTGAGACGTCCAAATAAAGAAAGTGTGAAAATAGTTTTTGGAGGAAGGTAGTATTTAAATTTTGGAGTGCACTGTGCATGCAAAACTAAATCATGACAAAATAGTTAAGACTATGCCAGAAATCCAAAGATAGGCCCCACCCCACCCCACCCCAACAGAGTACATTCAAAGAAAACTACAGAATCGATGCTGTTGCATTTCACATAAGAAAAGGAAATTAATATTCCACAATCATAATACATATAAGCATCCAATGACTTATGAACAGTTATTAAGCAAGCAAATAAAGCTTCATGAATCATCTTTGTTAATGTGTTGTTATTGAATAAAAATGACAACAATTTCAAGCTTAAGAGACCTTCAATGGGGTCTGCAGCAGATGAGCTCCGGCAGCCTCAACCTCCACTCTCTCTCATTCTCTCTCTCCCAATCCGCCGGCTGTTTCCAAGAAACACAACACTCCATGCATGTGAACATGCCACCGGAAAGCTCCGCCGTCTTCTCTCAGTTCCTCGGAGCTCTACAAACGTCGTCTCTGAGGAACTTAGAGTTCCATCTCGTGGAATGGGAGCCTCAACAGGCGAAAGACCTTCGTATCCTGCTCGATAAAAACACGAGCATCGAGCAGCTCGTGTTCAGGAGAAACAAGATGCAAGCAGATTGCTTATCAGAGGCTTTGAGACACAACAAATGCATCAAGGAAATCATAGTGTCTGAATCAGGGATTGGTTCTGAAGGTGCAAGACTGCTAGCTTCTGCTCTAAAGGATAATCACTCCTTGGAAGAGCTGCAAATATGGGAAGACTCCATCGGGTCCAAAGGAGCAGAGGAGCTATCCAAGATGATCGAAGCGAATACGTCTCTCAAACTGCTGACAGTTTTCGACTCAAGATCGATCACAGCAACACCTCTGATCTCAGCAGTTTTAGCAAGAAACAGAAACATGGAGGTCCACATATGGTGCTCAAATCACGACGAGAGAAGCTCAAAGGTGGTCGAATTCACACCCGAGAACGCCACTCTTCGAGTCTACCAGCTCGACTCAGCTGGCGCATGCAGAGTTGCTAACTCATTGGCCTGGAATACAACGGTGGCGTCCCTCGACATGACAGGCGTTAGGCTTAAAACACGGTGGGCGAAGGAGTTCCGGTGGGTTCTTCAACAGAACCGCAGCCTTAAAGAGGTGAGACTGTCCAAAACACATTTAAACGACAAGGGAGTCGTTTATCTTGCAGCAGGGATGTTCAAAAATCGAACCTTGGAGAAGCTGCACCTCGATGGGAACTCATTTGGAGGGGTAGGAATCGAGCATTTACTCTGCCCCTTAACAAGATTCTCACCTCTGCAAAATCAAGCAAACACTTGTCTAAAGTCTTTAACCTTAGGAGGGGGAAAGACTAAGATAGGGAGAGACGGGCTTACCGCAATTCTGCAGATGCTTACGAGCAACCAAAGCATCGTCTTCCTGGGCTTATATGACGACGAGAGTCTTAAACCAGAGAACATAGTGCAGATCTTCAAGAGCTTGGAGACGAACGCCTCGCTGAGACGCTTATCTCTGCAAGGCTGCAAAGGGGTGAGGGGCGAAGCTGTGTTGCAGACAATAATGGAGACGCTGAATGTGAATCCATGGATTGAAGACATTGATCTTTCGAGAACTCCGCTCAGTATTGCTGGGAAAACAGAGGGTATATATCAAAGATTGGGCCAGAACGAAAGGACTGATATTGATCATCTCCATGACATGCAAATGACTATGCCTAAAAGCTGTAGAGTCTTTCTCTGTGGCCAAGAATATGCAGGTATGATAACTCCCAACAAAACAAATCATAATGTGGTCACATTCAGACCAACATCAACACTATACATCTAGCAGAATGTATTGATAATTTCATGTGCAGGCAAAACTACTTTATGTAATACCATATTACAGAACATGTCTCCTTCGAAGGTGCCATACCTGGATCAAGTGCGGATTCTGGTGAACCCGGTCGAGCAAGCAGTTAGAGCACCGGGGATGAGAATCAAAACACTCAGGGATGAAGATACGAAGATCTCAATATGGAATCTTGCTGGACAGCACGAGTTCTATTCCCTGCACGATCTCATGTTTCCAGGGCACGGTAGTGCATCCTTCTTTCTGATCATAACCAGCTTATTTAGAAGTCCAACCAATAAAGAACCAAGAACCCCTGCTGAGATCGAAGAAGACATTCGATACTGGCTCAGATTCATTGTTTCAAGCTCGAAACGAGCAGTTACGCAGTGCATGTTACCTAGCGCCGCAATAGTACTAACTCATTTTGATAGAGTTAATCTTCAATCTGATAGCTTAAAGGCAGTAGTAACTTTGATTGAAAGGCTGAGAGACACTTTCCAGGGATTTGTTGAATTCTATCCAACTGTGTTCACAGTAGATGCAAGATCGTCAGCTTCTGTGAGTAAGCTCAGTTATCATATACGTAAAACGAGCCGAACAATTCTTGAAAGGGTGCCTCGAGTGTACCAGCTCTGCAATGATCTCGTGGAGATTTTATCAGATTGGAAACGAGAAAATCACAACAGGCCAGCAATGAAATGGAAAGAGTTCGAGGATTTATGCCAAGTTAAGGTCCCAGTTCTGAGAGTTCGATCAAGACATGATAATCGAGAGAAGGTGGAGACGAGGAGGAGAGCAGTGGCGATGAATCTGCACCATATAGGGGAGGTGATTTATTTTAATGAACTGGGGTTCATAATCTTGGATTGCCAGTGGTTTTGTGGTGAGGTTCTTAGTCAGTTAGTGAGATTAGATGTCAGAAAGCAAAGTTCATCCCAGAAGAGTGGATTCATATGCAGAAAAGAGTTTGAGAAGATTCTGATAGGAGGCTTACAGAGTAATGTTTTTGAGAACTTGGAAGCTAATGAACTTGTGAAAATGATGCTGAAACTTGAACTTTGCTGTGAACAAGATCCGTCTGATCCCGATTCGCCTCTTCTGATCCCGTCTACCTTGGAAGAAGGAAGGTGGAAACCACAGAAATGGCAGGTATACTCTCCAGATTGCAATTATGTAGGGAGACGTCTTCAATGTGATGACTCGAGGCACATGTTCCTCTCACCGGGCTTCTTCCCGCGCTTACAGGTGAGAAATTACAATCCAGTCCTCCTCTTACTGGTTCCGAGTGTAAAACATGGGAGCACAACTAATACTGTTCGATGAAAACAACTAATTTTGTTTAACAGTTGCCCTTCTGCTTATAATTTGTTTCCCCCAACTGCAGGTACATTTGCATAACAAGATTACGGGGTTGAAGGACCAGCATGGAGCATCATGCAGACTAGACAAGTTCTTGATCTCCATAAACACAAATGGGATTCACATTCGTGTAGAGCTCGGAGGGCAAATCGATCATTTCATCGATGTGCTTGCATGCTCAACGAAGAGCCCAACTGAAATGCTGAGACTCTTTCAACACCTTATAATTCCAGCAGTGCAAAGCCTCTGTAATGGGATCACACTGATGGAGTATGTTCTTCGTTCAGAGTGTGTGAAAAATCTGATACCTCCCAGAAATCGAAGAAGCCAACTCGTTCCTATGCAGCAGCTAAAACGAGCGCTTCTCTCAGTTCCTGCCGATTCCATTTATGAATATCAACACACGTGGGATTCAATCATGTATTCAGGATCAGGAAGCCTCGTTCTGGGGCCTGGTTTTGATTTTGCTCGAGATTTGTTGTCCGATGATGACTTCAGAGAAGTGCTTCATTCTCGGTACAATGACCTATATATCCTCGCAGTTGAGCTTGATGTCCCTCAGGAAAATAATCCAGATCAAGAAATTGTCAGCTCAGTGGATCCCACATTTGCTGGGATAGCCAAAGGTGTTGAAGCAGTTCTGCAGAGATTAAAGATCATTGAACAAGAAATCAGAGATGTGAAGCAAGAAATTCAAGGCTTAAGATATTACGAACACAGGCTTCTGAACGAACTGCATCGCAAAGTGAACTACCTAATCAACTACAACATTCAGCTCGAAGAAAGAAAAGTACCAAACATGTTCTACTTTGTTAGAACTGAAAACTACTCGAGGAAATTAATCACCAACATCATCACAGGCATGACTGCTCTGAGGCTTCATATGCTCTGTGAATTTCGAAGAGAAATGCACGTGGTTGAAAATCAAATCGGGTGCGAACTCATGCAGATAGATAACATCACAGTGAAGTGCTTAGCTCCATACATGAAAAAATTCATGACACTTTTGACATTTGCTCTCAAAATCGGAGCCCATATAGCAGTAGGCATGGGGGAAATGATACCTGATCTTGGGAGGGAGGTAGCACATTTGACCGCTTCGCCCCTTCTTTACGGGGCTGCAGCCGCTGGAGCTGCTGGAGCTGTCGGAATTGCAGCTGCTGGAAATAGGAACATAACTAGTAGCTCAAGGGACATTCAACAAGATCAAAGGGCAGCTCAGCAATGGGTGGTGGACTTTCTGAGGAACCACAGATGTTCGTCTGGCGAAGAAATTGCTGAGAAATTTGGATTATGGAGAGTCCGGTACAGGGATGATGGTCAGATTGCTTGGATTTGCACCAGGCATATGCACACAAGAGCATATGAAATAGTTGAAGCCCCAATTTAATGTATCGAAATAATGATTCCTCAAATGTATAATGTATATTCAGTTGTAACATTAGCAAATACTTATATGCACGTCATTTGATTTCCAAATGTTTTCGTTGAGTAGTATTAGTTGTGCACCAATCCACCCGAGTAATGAATGATAGGCGACACCCTTACTCGAGCAAATATGCATATTAATCAGCACAAAGTACACAATCGTCAGACCACAAAAGGAAATGTCAATAACAAGATGTAAAGAAAGGTAAGTGGATAAACGTGATATTATTACAAAACCACTGAAAGACTACAACTAAGAGCAACGGTCTGAAATATACATCACAAGATGGCACAAAGCTCTTAGCAAATACAAGTCAATATAGTCTAAAACATACCCAGAAACAATACACAACACCAGGTTACGTAATACGTAAGTGCTACTACAGGCATCAGTCTCCATTCTACTCACTAAAGTCACCTGTGTACTCTGGGCACCTCAGTAACTGCTCAGAAGAAGGCCCGACTCCCATAAAATACTCGAGAGCCAGAGTTCTTCGATGCTGGTGTTTTCTGCTCCGAACTTGTTGAGTTCTCTGAGCTCGTTGGCCCGTTTTCGAAGTCCAATGGAAGTTTCATTTTGGCTAATGATTCAGTGAACTGCTGCATGCTTTTCATGTACATATCCACTATGTCCTGCTGCACTACCTTTGACTCTGGCTCGATGTTCACAGAGACGACGGGCTTATCACTTGACACGCCACCTGAATAATTACTCTCAGCATCCCCATTGACACTTTTCTCGTTTTCAGGAAGCGAAGAAATGTGTTCCTCAGCTGGAGATTTTGAATCTTTTGGAGTCTCAGAGGATTGAAAGCTTTCACCGTGCCGAACCTCGACCTCTGAGCTCACCTGAGTCTCGGAATCAGAACTGACGGGGCTGCCTGAACTCAGCGAGTCCACATTGGAACGAGGCATCCCGAAATATTCTTCGACCATCTGGTCATTCTCATTCGCAACCTTGGGATCAGGAAACTCGATCTTCTCCAAATCATTAGGACAAGACTTTGTCGATTCTTTCTCCTGACCATCTGATTCATTCTCCACACACGAGAGGGGTGCGGGTGCAGGAATAGGAAAGACGTCCGGCTGTGCTCCAATGTAGGAAATTGACAACTGAACGAAGCCTGCCGGCGAGTGGAATAGATCCGTTGAGGATAGAGAAAATTCCTTCTCTAGCTTGCCATTGTGAAGGAGGACTTCAGAAATGGGAACCAACGCAAACCCCAGAAGCTGATCTTCAAGATAATTCCTCACTCTGCTCAGCATCCATATCTCACATTTAAGTGACGAATCGACTTTACGAACGTTGAGGCTGAGATTCTCGTTGAACACCGGGTTTCTCCCACCACCATTGATGATTTTAGTGGCCACCGTCTTCTCTGGATCGCTAGTGAGACAGAGCTTAGCGTAGACATCTTGTTTCTGGTAGATGCAAATGTTGTGGATATCTGTAGCCTGGTGTATGTAGACCTCCAGAGCGCCTATGAAGTCCTCTAAATTTCCTACAGTGCCCTCCTTCCTTTGGCTCCTTGTCAAAAGGCTGTCGTTTTCCACCACAAGACTGGCATTTTTCTTCTCAGAGTCGGCAAAAACGGAAGAGCTCTTGAGCGGTGAAACGACTGATTGAGGGGAATCCATGAGTATGATCAGAAAATTAACCTGTAAAATTAAACAATGATATCAAGAAACTCATGATACTCTCCCTACATAAGAATGCCTAGTGCAATTACAGCAAAACATCACATATTTACGGTAAATTCTGCTCAGTCATATGAATTCGATAATACATCAATTCACCTTCACAAATTAAACCACAGTTTCTACGAAAAAAACAAGAGATGAAGACAACAAATTTGCAAAACGCCACAAACTTTCAAGCTCTAACTTTTCAAGAAGAGAATCCCCAAATCCCACAACTCTAAAAGCAGCTAGAAGGAGCGGATCTGAAAAGAAAAAAGCAAAAGCTCAACAAGATGAAAAAGAAAACTACTCAACAAGACTATGATTAGTCACAAAAGAACTAAAATCAATTATCTGGATAAACCCTAATTCATACTCTCAAGTAAAGACCAACAGAGCTGATGCAAGCAGTTTTAACAACACAGATATATCTAAAAAGATAAGACAGAAAAAACTCATATCAACTCACCAGATGAACCCTAATCACAAGATTAAGGAGAAACAGGTAAAACTCATCAATCAAATGAAGGGGGGGTGTAATTCTCTCTCAAAGATCTCCAAAACCATGTTCCACTCAAAAGCTACAACACCCAAATCCTAAAAATAGACAGAATTCACCAACAGTACAAATTCAATTTCACCACAAACCAATAAAGCTACCACCTTTTTTCCACAAAGCAACACGAATATCTCCCACACAATTCCAAAAAGATATCACGATATTAGTTTCAAGAATTAAAACCCCAAAAAGAGAAAAAGAAAAAGCAACTGATAAATCAAAGAAAAAAGAAAAGGGAAAGCAGCAAAATTATGAGGTAGCTCTTTTCTTGCCTTTTTATGAGGAAAGTCAATTCGATTTTTTCTGCAGAAGCTGAGGCTAAAATCCAAAGCAACAAAGATAAACCCTTAAAGCAAATGAGGAAAGCAGAGTGCTCGAGAGTTATTACAGTAGAAAGAATAAAAATCTGGGAGGAGATTATGGGATTGAAGCCTGTCGGGAAACCTCTGTCCTTGTGCATCGTGTTGAGAACATATATAAAATGAGAGATTATAATTTTTTCCTTTTTCTTTTTGTTGGTATTATTATAAAGTTTTTTTAATTAAAATTTCTTGGGATTTAATTGTCACGCGATAAAGATTGGTGAGCCAATGGGAAAGGGTTTGAGTGGGGATGCACAGTTGGGAGACGGGCATAGAGCGTGGGGAGCACGTGCAGTTCAATCTGAGTTGAAGACTTGATAGTCTATGTCGGCATTTCTGGTCGTTCAATAGGACTATCTACGAATTGCTTTCACACTGTTTCTGGCAAGTCTTAGGAGCCGTTTGGTCCAATTATTACAGAAATGAAAAGGGTACGGAATAAAAATTATAGTTCTCGTATAACTGAACTATAGTCGATTTTTTAGTTTTTAGAAATCAAAGTTGTAGTAGAGTCATTTCAAACACACACTATGACTTTGATTACCATTACTCATCTACAAAAGTCTCAAACCAAACAATCCCTTAAATAAAATTTTGAAATAATTGCATTTTTATTCTCATATAATACCAATTATTTTAGAACAAGACACACCTTCTCAAAATATTTATTTTTGCACTTGTAGTTTACATTTATTATAAAATTATCATTTTTATTCAAAAATTTGATGCTTGTTGATGGGAGTCATCATGTGCGTGGCAGCGTGTGTTTGTTTTGAAATTTATATTGATTTTAAAATTTTAATTTTAAATTAAAAGATTTGAAAAAAATAATTTAAAACTTGACTTATTTTTAATGTTTTAAAAATAAAATTTATAAGATTATTTAATAATTAAATATTTTAAGAAAATTAAAGGATCGAATTTAAAGTTAAAAAACTCAATTTTAAGCTTCGTAACAGAGAATATATTTGAGATTAAAATTTTAGATAAGAAATAATTTACTAAGTTTTGAAAAATAAAGTTGTAGAACCATTTCATAAAAAATATTAAAAATCGCAAGTTGGTTAAACTATTGGTCTTAACCTCAAATTGCATTAAATTATAATTTGCAATTTACATCTTGTAATCTTTTAAAGAGCAGTTCAACTATTTATTAAAGGAAAACTGAGTGTTACACATAATTTTCATGACCATATAAGATTTTTCGCATTAATCGTCAAGTAATCAAACTCTTCGTGCATGTTCAAGTAGTGCTTCAACCTGAAGAACAACTAATTCGAACTTATGATTATTATCAAATACTTGAAGATGCTTATGGTAGAACGGTTACTTGGTTATGCTCTTTGCTGCGTTCTAATTTTTCTTGGCTTAGTCTTGTATGCACCAGTTATACCGTGCAACTCAAATTTATTTTTAAAAAGTTACACAAAATACTACTGAAAAGTTAAACATGTTATTACTGAAAAGTGTATCTTTAATAGTTTAATTTTTCAGTAATAATTTGTGTAACTTTTCAATAATAAATTGTGCAACTTTTTAAAAATGAACTTGAGTTGCACGGTGTAAGTGGTGCACAAGAGACTTACTCATTTTTCTTTTGTAGAATATGTTTAAATAATTAAGCACTTATATATACTTTTTTTGTATGCAGGTGGCACCTACAAAACATGATGTTCAAAACTCTAGAGCTTTCATTGAAATTAATAGAGTATTTCAAGTATTATCGATTTAAAGACAATAAAACTTAACTTTTTGATATTTTTTTATAATTCTCTATCGTGTTAGCTTCTTTTCGAATTATTAGTTTGATTAACTTTTTTTTTTGTATATTGGATATGTCAATGTTTTTTAGTGTTTGAATGGTCAACTATGTATATTACCATTAGCAATATTACCAAGTTTGTTAATGTTATTCTCATTTTTAAAGTGATATAAGTTCAAAAATAAATTTAATTAAAAAATATTATATTGGTTTGAACTAATTTATTAACACACAAAACAGCGATTAAAAAATATATAAAATAATATTTAATAGTGTTGCAATAAACTAATTTATGAACACACACAAAACAGCGATTAAGGCATGGATAATATTAAATTGATAGTTTGATTTATCAATTTAATTAATGAAATTGGTTCACAAAATATTTTGCATTGAACAACAAGTTTTTTTTAAATTAGTTTCATCATATAATTTAAAATGGTATTAGCTATTTTTATTATACAATATTATTGTCAAACAATTATTTTTTATGAAAAACTAATATTGTAATACACACAAAAAGTACAAATAAATTGTATGACAAAATTGGTTCATAGTATACTTTATCTTAAAACGAGTAACACTTGTGATAACCAGTTATTTCGTTCAAATAGTCTTTGAGTAATATTCAGTGAGACTAGTAATAGTATTTGGCAAAATGAGTAGTAACATTCATCTAAGTATCTATGGTGCAACTAATTTTTCTTGTAATACAATTTTGAGATTGAAATAATATTATCAAGTGAAGAAAGTTGTACTCCCTCCATCCCAGAAAAATTTATACATTTTTTTTTAATATCTTACACTAATTTGCACACTATTAAAAAAATATTAATTTATATGCGGATTTATAAAATTATGCATATATTTGATCATATGTCAATACTTTATTTTTTAATAAATTCAAATGACATAAAATTTTAGAAGTGCAAATTCTCGTACAATTGAGATTTTACGTTTTATAAGAAGTCCACTGTGCATTATGATGTATAAAAAATTTATCCTACATTTAAAATTGAAAAAAAAAAAATGTGACGAGTACATTTATTATGATAAGTGAAGAAAAAGGCACACACTTTTTGTTAAGTGAGATGGGTTCCAAAAAATACTTGAACAAAATAGCCAATAATTCTACATGTTTCTGTTCAAATATTACAACTTCTTTAATAAATAGAATTAGTACTCCCTCCATCCCACTATAAGTTACTCATGTTGCCATTTTCGTTCGTCACGAAATTGTATTCTAATCAATATATGTTTTATTAACAAAATATATTACCTCAAATAAAAATGTCAATGTTTATTTAAAATTATGTCCCACCTTCTAAGATTACAAACAAATATATTAATGAAAACCTTATTTCTAAAATCAAGTCACTTAAAATCATTATGTTAAATTTTTAATGTAAGAGTTTTAATTTATAAAATCGATATCAATTGAGGATTAAAATTTGCAAAATTAGAAGTATTGACTAGCAAAAAAATTTGAAGTTTAATTAAAAGCAGTTTTTTTTTTTGACAAAGTTAATTAAAAGCAGTTTTAAATTTTGGTTTCCTTTACTTTTTTTTCCCTTTTGTTCTGTTTCTGGTCCTTTTAATCGGGTAAAATGTAGTTATTTTCAGATTTGGTAGTGTGCAGAGATGCTTTTCGATTTTCTCAGTCTACTTTAATGATATAATAATCGAGAAGAGAAAACTATTAAAAGATGAAATATTTAAAAACTAAAATACTTTAATAATATAATAATCGAGAAGAGAAGACTATTAAAAAATGACATATTGAAAGACATCTTAGTGTAGGGTGCTCTTAACCACGAAAACAGCTTTTAAAATTGCTCAAACATATGCCTTTGTTAACTTTTTTTTTTTTTTTCACAATTAAATTAGAGCAGTTCCCTTTAATGTTTAAAGACTTAGCTTTTGGAGCGTTATATTGAAATTGTATTTTTATAATTAACTTTGTTCTTTCTAAAAAAATTATCTATATGAATTGCAAGTCTTATAGTTAGGTTGCAATTTGAAAAAAAGAAATTGTATAAGTTGCACTTTTATAAAAGACCAATAGTACATGTTATAATTGATATTAACCCTATAAATAAATAGAAATAATATAGGGCTTTCATGATTCAAATTAACAGTAAGTAACATTATTATCATAATATATATTATTACTATTATTATGTATGAATAATTTAAAAAACATTTTATATTTAAAAAGTAACAGTGTTATGCATAATAATGATAATATATATAATAATAATAATAATAATAATAATAATAATAATAATATTTGAAGGAATTGAGTTCGCATAAACTCTAGTTCCAATTCACATATATTCTAGTTCTCACAAGTTTTTGTGATTGAAAGAATAATTTTGGAGTAAAATTCTTGTTACATTAGGTAAATTGAGCAACTCAAACACAATTATAAAACATTACATTGATATAAATAAAAACTTACATTTGTTTTTACTTAAAAATCAGTTATATATTCTCCCGTGCGATGCTGAATATTATAAATTTTAAATACAAGATAGTGTAGTGAAATAAATTATAATAGAAATTTAAAAATTAAATGTGTTTGATACATCTAGCAATTGATTTAATTAACTTATTTTACTATTAATTTTTAATAATATAAAAAATATTATATTGTAAATATATAGATGTATTAATTATTCAGAGTTGTGTACTAAATTTCATGGAATGATTTAAAAATTAACAAAATAATAATTAAAAGGCATTTATATAATAAACACTTTAAATGTTAAAAAATAAACACTTTAAAATAATAAAATAAATATTTTAAATTTAAATTTTATTTTTAAATGTGCAATATATATGTTGAATTAAACATACTAATTTAAAGACAATTGATTTGACACATATTATGTTAAAAATATATTTTATATTATAACTTTAAAAAATTAATTATTAATGCAAAATTACAAAAGAAAAAGAAAAAAAAAAGTAAAATTAATTCACCCTCTTTGTTGGGGTTGAGTTTCACTATTGCACCACAAAACAAGTATACTACACTTGCTCAGATAAACTTACATTTTTCTCTCTATTCGCTTTTATATATATAGATTAGTTATATTACTATTTAAAAACTAAAAAGGACTAACTTTTCAACAAGAATAGGGGTAATTTTCAATGACAGTGTGATTTTTTAGAAGAGCAATTGCATGTAGAATGCACTTTATGCATACAACACCAAGACTTGAATTTTAATGCTTGAATTATTTATGGACCCGCTTGGTTGAGGCCAACGATGACGGAAAATGAGAATGAATAAAAATTAATTAGTATTTATTCTCATTATTAGTGTTTGATATTATTTATTATATATGAATAAAATCATAAAAATATGTTAAACAAATGAGTAATTACCAACTTCATACTAATTACCTCTTTAACGATATTTATTACTCCCTCCGTCCGGTAGGAATTTGCACCCCGTGGAACGATATATTTTTTAAAGAAAATGTATTTTATATTTAAAATGGTGACATATAGTAAATATGTGTATATGTTTGTAAGTGCGTACGTAAATCAATATTTTCTTTTTTAATAGTATACAAATTTATGTAAAACGTTCAAATTAAAAAAGTGTACAAATTTCTATAGAATATAAAAAATATTAATCATTCGTATCTTAAATTCATACCAATCGAGTCCTAAGTTTAATAAAGCTATCCAGTTATTCCGACATGCATATCCGATTCCGATCGTGTATCAATTATCAAGTTAAAAACAAAAAACAGGCAGGCAATTTGTTATGTCTTTTTATGAAGGGAAGGCGATTTAATAATGTCAATAAGATTCTACATTCAATTTTAAAATTAAGAGATAAGAGTAGGACAAGGCCCACTCATAAGTTGGCACCAGAGTTTTGAATTTTGCTTCACATAATTTTGATACAAGTATAGAACCTTCTTTTTCTCTCTTTTTTTTTATAAAAAAAATTGATAGAACCTTCTATTATACTCCCTCCGTCCCGGGTCTTTCTTCAAAAAGACTCGGACACACATATTAAGGAAAGTTTAGAGTATGTGAGTGTGAAGTTAAATAATAAAATATAAAAAGTGTACTTTATTGACTTTTGTGAGTGTAAATTATTTCCTTTTTAATGTGTGAAGAAAAAATTGGGACGTTGCGAAATGGAAAAACAAGAAGAAAGAGTTGGGACGGAGTGAGTATATAATAGCCAGCACTTAATTACTTACTTACTTACATAAGTGAATTTACTGATCTATATTTGAAAAGTTACTCCTAACAAAAA
Organism: Prunella vulgaris; assembly: GCA_026898435.1. Lineage (NCBI taxonomy): Eukaryota > Viridiplantae > Streptophyta > Magnoliopsida > Lamiales > Lamiaceae > Prunella > Prunella vulgaris. The sequence continues at coordinate 2,083,190 of JAPKLY010000031.1, read as the reverse complement.
AATAATTTTCTTTATATTAAAAATTAATTTTACGTGGAATGGTTTTTTAATTATAATTGAATGATTTTGCAAAATATATTTAGGGAGTGTTTGGTAGATGACTTTGGGAGGTGAGTAATGGTAATCAAAGTCATAGTATTTGTTTGGAATGACTCTACTATGACTTTGATTTCCAAAAACTAAGTAATCAACCATAGTTCAACTATATGAGAACTATAACTTTCATTACATACTCTTTCAATTTCTTACAATTATACCAAACGCCCCCTTAAATTGGACAAAACTTTATACATACGAAATTAAACCCTATGAAAAACTCCATATTACCATTTACATCAATTTCATTGCAAATAAACTAAAAAATTGGCGTACACGCCCTAAAAAAATGACAGCCCACTTTTGAAAAAGTGACAGGCAGCTAGGCAGCCTTTGTTGCTTTAAAAATTTGAATTAAAATTGGGATTTTGATTTTTTATTTTATTTTATTATTTTCACAAATTATAAAATTTATCTTTTTTTTTGTTATTAATATTTGTTCAGATTTTATTTACTTTTTAACTTTTTAGTTTTAATTTTTTCAATTCACTAATCATATGCATATATGCAATTTCGTTAATTCAGGATGTATGAATATTTTGTCTGAAAATATACAGATATTTATATTCTTTATTTTTAGCCTTAATTTTTTTAATTTACTAGTCATATACGTATATGCACTTTTTATTTTTACATATATACAGCTTTTTAATGCATATACATAATTTTCAGTTTGCATATTAAGTAAATTTATTTAAATATATACCATTAAGTTAAAAAATTGCATATAAATTAAATATAATTTTGCATAGAAGACAAGAATTGCAATAGGTTTTGTATCACCATTGCCACACCAAATACAAGGTTCATATAGTGCAGTTTTCACTACTACAGATACAAGATTTTCAATCACCAAATCAATTTTAAAAATTCATATATTGAAGTACTATATAATCACCAAATAAATTCTAAAAATTCATAACATCATGTGAAAATGTATATTTATCCTAATTGTATAAAAAATAAAAATATAGTCTTATTCCAAATTATTTATATTTGGAATAATTACAAAACATGACCATTTATAATACACTTTTGCTAAGGAGAACACAAAAAATCACATGTTACAAGAAGGATCAAAAGTGAGGTCCACTATTGATTTTAGTACATATGGGTGTCAGTTTTTTGTTGTTGGCGTCAGGTTATGCGCCCACCTTGAATCAACCACATGCTAAATTCAAATTTGAATTTAAATTCTTTTAATATTTTTTATTTCGTATTACTGCAGTTTTTTATTAATTAAATTAATTAATTTTTCAAATTAGAATATAATTTTTTTTTAATTCAGTGTTCATTTTTTTTCACAATGCCAAAGTTATTAAGCTATTTTCTTTTCTAAATTTAGATTAAATTTTTTCTATTTTTTATTATAATTTTATTTTAGTTAATTTTTTTTACATAATTTCTTTTTGTATTTTTTATTTTGTATATACACGTCAATGTGCTATATATGCATATTTTATTTTCTGCAAACATTAATATTATTCTGCAGATATATAGATATTTTTTCGGCATGACATTAATTTTTTGTTCCGCATACATGCATTTTTTTATTTTCTGCATAATATTAATTTTTATTTTGTATATATGCATTTTTTTTTCTGGATATCAACTATCTTTTTTTTAATATACACCAATTTTTTGCATATAAAAGTGAAGAATTTGAATATAAAAGAATTTTTTTAAATTGCTCCAAAATTGTAATTTTAGTTGAGGTCAGGTTCCAAAATTACAATATAAAAGCATCAAAATTACAATACAAAAGCATCAAAATTACAATTCAAGTAGAGGTATATTTTCAAATTTTAAAATACAAATCACCAAAAATTCAACACAACCTTAATTTCAACAATAAACAATTAAAACCTTAAAAATAAAAAAATCAATTAACAAAAATTTGAAAATCGATTAACAACCAAATTGACTAACAATTTTTGAAATTGATTAACAATTTCAGAAAAAATAAACTTGAAAAATTCCTAAAAAAAAAAGCGATTCACAACAATTAAAAAAAAAATCTGAAAAATTCCTGAAAGTTGATTAACCCCAAAAAATTCCTGAAAGTTGATTAACCCCAAAAAAATTCCTGAAAATCGAGTAACCCCAAATCAATTAACTCCAAATTCCTGAAAATTCCCAAAAAAAATCTGAAAAATCCTAGAAATCCCCAAAAATTAATAAGCACCAAAATCTGAGAAATAAACTTCTGAAAAATCTCAAAAACCTCAAAATAAAAAAAAGTCTGAATCCGATGGTTTCACGACGTAGAGAGTAGAGGCGGCCATGGTGTCTTCTCGGTGGTAGTGGTGGCTTCATGGGCTTCAATATACGATGCAGTGGTATCTTCTTGGTGGTAGTGGTGGGTCCAATCTACGACGTGACGTGGATGCTACGATTAGGGGATCATAGATAGGGCATCAATGGGCGAACAAGATGTGGTTGCGACGGTTCTTGGGCTCCATCTACGATGCAGTAGTGTCTTCTCAGTGGTGGTGGTGGTGGTGGCTCCGATCTACGACGCAGCGTGGATGCTACGATCGGGGGTCGTAGATCGGGCATCAATCTGCGGACAATACATGTTTGCGATGGTAGTAGCCTGAGGGGACGGGCGACGATAGAAAAAAGTTAATATTGATGATGCTTTGGGGTTGGAAGAAGTTGAGGTTTTAAAACGTAACGTTACGTTGGCGGAACTTTTAAGAGATGTAAATTGGCGGGAGAAGATGTTGGCTAGCTCAAAAGACCAATGCAAGATGGGTGTTAGAGGATGACACAAATTTCAAGTTCTACCATAGTTGGATCTATAGGTAAAATAGGGTAAATGGAATTGAAGATATTTTTCTTGATGGAAAGTGGACTGATATTGTGGAGAGAGTGAAAATAGGCATTCATCAATTTTTCAAGAGCCATTTTTCTGCCCAAACAAAGTCCAGATTGAAGATGCCTGAGGATATTTTTGCTAAGAGTATTGATGACACCGTTAATGCTTTCTTGGTGGCCCCATTTACTGAAGATGAAATTAAAAATGCAATTTGGTCCCACGACTCTAGTAAGAACCTAGGACCAGATAGGTTCTCCTTTGGGTTTGTGAAAGAACACTGGAACTTATTGAAATAGGAAATTATAAAGATGATGGCATATTTTTTTTTCCAATGTCAGGATTGTTAAAGGTATGAAGTCTTCTTTTATAGCTCTTACTCAAACCAAAGAAAAAATGACATAATTTTAGAGATTTCCGTTCTATTTCTCTGATTGGGTGTCTTTATAAAATAATTTCCAGAATACTAGTTATTCGATTGAGCAAGGTGTTGGATGAGGTCATCTCATAAAATCAGTTGACTTTTATGGGTAGTAGACAGATTCTTAATGGGATTGTTTGTCTTAATGAGGCGATTGACGAAGACAAGAGAAGGAAGCATGATATAATTTTCTTCAAGATTGATTTTTCAAAAGCTTATTACTCTATAAAATGGAGCTTTTTAGAGAAAATGATGAGAAAGTTGAAATCTTTTGATAAATGGGTTAGGTAGATTATGGAATGTGTTAGCACTGCTTCTACTACGATTTTAGCAAATGAAAGTCTAATTGAAAATTTCAATTTGTAGAGGAGGCTGAGGCAAGAAGATCCACTTTCTCCCTTTTTATTTCTCATTGTGGCGCTGTGAAAGTTGGGGTTCTTGAACTGGCTTTTATTGGTAAGAAGTAAGAACAAGGATGTGTTATCTCATCTCTGATATGTTGATGACATAATTTTGTGTGTTCTGAAAAGAAGAAGAACATCTCAACCTTGAAATTCCTGCTGAAAAACTTGTCAAAATTTTGTGTGTTCTGAAAGTCAATTTTGATAAAAGTTGCATTTTGGGGGTAAATATAGGCTGGTTATTTTTTTGGAGAGAATGATGTTAAAGTTGAGGTTGCAAAATTGGTCAGCTTCCATTTTCCTATCTTGGACTGAATGTGGGTTTTGATTCTCATGGTCGAACTTGGTGGATAGGATTCAATGAAGGATGGGGCTGTGGAATGATACACATTTATCTTTGGGAGGAAGAACTACAGTGGTCCAATCAATTTTCTCGACAATTCCAATTAATTTCTTTTTTTTAAATTACCTAAAAAACCTTATGTATTATTGAACAATTGCAAAAAAATAAAATCATGTGTGTGTGTGTGGGCCGTGAGAACAATTTTAAGAAATATGTTTAGATAATGAAGATGGGGATTTGGGGATTTGGAATTTAAGGGAGTTTAATAAGACACTAGTTGCTATCCACGTGCTACGCACGTGGCTCAATACTATGGTTTTTTAGTATACGGGATTGTTCAAATCGTGGTCTTTTATTAAAAGTTAATGGATACATATGCATATTTAGTAGAAAAGCTCTCTATATACATGATTCATAATTTGCAAGTTGAAAGGCTTATGTATAGGACATCTCTTCAAAATATAATGAGTATTATCTTAAAAAATAATTGATATGCAACCAAAAGATCTTTATTTATTTATATTATGCTTTCTTTATATACAATATTTTTTGTTTGATCAATCTCATTTGATTTGATCAACATTTTGGTATCTTGTATGGATATTCCTCTTGAAAGAGCAACATATAGTTGTCCGTGGTAGAAGACATGCTCCGGTAGGTATGCTCCAACTTTTTGTAGTGTTTGTCTTTGAGCTTTATTTATCGTCATCGCAAAACAAATTCAGACAGGAAATTGTTTACGGATGAATTTGAAAGGATATCCCTCGTCATTTGCTGGGCTTAAAGGAATTCGTGGGATGAATACCTGATTTCCTCTCAACTGACCGGTTGATATTTTGGCGTGGATCAAGTGTTTGGTGAATCCTCCATATTAACTTACATTTTTCTCCATATTTCCACCAGGGACTTTGAAAGAACCGACTTGAGCTATACTGGTATGGGATAAAAAGGAATGTATCAGCTTCAATCGGCGGTATCTTTTCTCTTGCTGCTTGAATAATAAACCTGGGTATTTTGCTTCTTCTTGGCATAATCTCTCTACTCCACCAAGCATGTCGTTCCCAAAGCAAAGATTTGATCTTTGTTGAGTTCGTCAGAAGTTCTAAAGAAAAGTAATAAATAACAGAAATAAAATAACTATAGAAATTTTCTGATGGAAATGACTTTCAAGATGCAAATTTGAACATTTTCCCAGTGTGATTTAAAGAGAATTCTTAAGATAATCAAATATAGTTCCATAATTATTATCATGTGCCAAAAAAATTGCAAATAGTCATTTGTATCTTAGCCTATATGGATGAACCCTAAGTAATATGGTTTAGTGGCAATGATCTACCAGAAAAGATCATATTAATACCAAGCAAACTTATCAAGATATACAAGTACTTAAATATTAACGTCGGAGGCATGGAGTGCTTATTTCCTCTCATGCATATGAACAATCTCAAGAAAGCTTCATGTTTTAACATGTAATATTTATTTTTTTGACCTAAATTATTAATGAGTACCGTTCTATCTCCTAGTAAGAATACGTTAGTCTGGTAGAGGCCAGATTGCGATATGAAGTCAATCAGACCAATTCCAACTTCTGTCAATATACCACCAGGCACCACTATACCCAGTAAAGAAGAGTTTGCAAGTAAAACTTTTATTAAGGAATGTTGATTACAATATACAATGTAGCATCCCCACCACCAAAGGAATGACCACTAAATTTTCATTAGGTTTGTAAGACACCATAATTAGATATCTCCAGTAAACCAAAAGCTAATCATGTAAGTTGAGGATTATCTAGAGCATCCAGAAAGAAATTTATTTGGTGCAATTGATACCTTCTGTTGACGATAAACTTTATTGACTAACTCTACATATTATTCAGCTTCTCTTCTAACCTAACAAAGACATAAAAGCTAATTGCATTAGATGACATACACAAAGATCAACCACATTTGAAATATAATTCTACTATATAAAATATTCTTCATCATATAATATAACACCAGATAATCTACTTCCACAATTTCGACAGACATGAGTGGATGGTGTTGAACATTTGCATGACTAATCTACCAGCACTCATTACTTTCTAATGGCCACCATTCAACAAGTGTATGCCAATATGAAAATATGAAAGAAGGAATGGGAGGCACCTTGAGGTCCTTTTGTTTAACCCTCTGACTATGACAATAATTAACAGCATTGAGTAGCTAGGTGAAAGTTCCTGATTTCATCTTCTTTCAGCCATCCTATACTCACCTGCACATGAGAAAATATCAAATTTTTGAATTTTTACTTAAATGCATCTATAAAATTGTCATCAGGCTATCATAAGACTATAAGAGTGAAGAAAACATACAATTTTCTCAAAGAGTTCACCACCAGCGACAAATGTCATAACAGTATATATCTTTGTCTTGCTAGCCATAACCGACATGAAAACAATTTACTTATCAATAGGTTCACAATATGAGCATTCTTGGAGAAGTCAAACCCAACCTCACACATGCAAGGGTTCCTTATAATTTCATGGTTGAAATTTCACACTTAATCTGCAAAGGGGACATAAGAGTCAGAAATTTCACTAACATATTTGAGGATCACAAATATTGTTACATATCATTAATACAAAGCAGGAGAATTCAAACTAATCAAAGACCATAAATTTATAAATCTTGAATTAAAACTCAGTTTCAATTCTAAGTCCTCGTTACAACACAACATATTGCATTTCCATTCCCATTCTTTCACTATGATACCCTTAAACCAAACAGAGAATCAAGTAAGATACAATATCGAAATATATATCATGATATAGAAAATCAATGCCATTTACAATCAGAATAAGTAAAGAGATAAAGCTTACCAGCTTATATCTCGGAGAAGGGCTTCTCTTTCTTCAAATGATCTGCGCAAATGGACCAAGTCAGATTCGTCCATTTCCTCATTTCACCTCAGCTTGGTAATTTTGTACGTCTCTACTCTTTCTTCGGCTTCTTTGTTTAGCCTACGATGCATCTGAAATAACATAAAAATAAGCCCTCGATTATCACTTGTATAACACACAGACAAGGGATGTACGCAATGGCATAAAGTTTCTGAGGACACATGGAATGTTAGCTTCAAACTCATAGCCTTAATGCAAGCCTCATGGTTGCCCATGGATCCCAGGAAGATCAGGCCGCCTTCTGTTCGCCCGTTGATCCTGCTCCATTTGAAGGTGCATAATCGGGGTCGGCCGATAATCCCTCGGCAGACATTGCACGGGCTCCGTCAAGAGCGGGATACCTGGCCGGATCTTACTGAGTCATCGGTCCGTCGAGCCTCATGGTCGTACGAAGTTCCAAATACACAAATACACAAGCCAAGTGGCAATAACTGGAAATATCTACTATTATAAGAATCAGTGATCACTTTTATTTTTATTTTTATTTTTCCCTTTTAAGTACTCATTTGAAAAATAATTAGGTGACAGTGTGATTAAACTACGGATCATAAAAAATATCCAATAAGGCACGCCACAAAATAGATACTACAAATTAAAAATATCCAGTAATATACAAATCAATTGCACCTCTCAAGATTATTGCAACAAATGAAGATAAAATCCAAAACAATAATTTCAAATAGAACTCCCGCAATCCTCTAGGGAAAAATCATAATTCATAAAACAAACTTTGGATCTCTAATAAATAGACAGAAGCCATAAATTCAAACCCTAAAAGCACAAAATACGCCAAAAGATTTTTTTTTTAAAAACGATCTTACCCAATATCGGCGAGGTTTTGAGAAAGTCGAGGCAGCGCCAATTGCATCCATGCAGTTTATAATTTGATGTTCCGATCCTAGATGGTTGATAAGTCCCAGATAAAAAGTTTGAGATAGTAAAATCTTAGGTAATCCCTGCACCCAAACATTACACCAATACCAAATTAATTAACACTAACAGGTTTATCCAAAGTACCACTTGTCAATATCTCATTCAATTCACATCAAATATGAGTTAGGAAAACACTCACCAGATTCGATCAATCCCAGAGGACTATTTAACTAAAATCTTAATTGATCGAATCTGCATGATCAACAACTACATAAAAAATCAAGAAGAGCGAATAAAACCTTGCATCACATCAGTCCACCAATGAATTAATTTTAAAAAAATAGTATAAAAGAGAAATCCATACTGTTTACAATTTGATGTTCTGATCCTAGATTGCCGATAAGTCTCCCGATCCAAAGAATTTGAGATCGTAAAATATCAGGTGAATCCATGCACCCAAGGTAGCGACAGAGATGGAAATGAAAATAGAGATGGAGACGGCAACGGTCGATCCGGATTAATCAAATTAACGCAGATGAAGGCGAATCGGCTGGGCGAGAGTGATGTAGGAAAATGAGAAGAGAGAAAGACGAAGGAAGTTTTCATAAGCCTCATGGTTGCCCGTGGATCCCGGGAAGATCAGGCCGCCTTATGTTCGCCCGTTGATCCTGCGCCATTTGAAGGTGCATAATCGGGGTCGGCCGATAATCCCTCGGCAGACATTGCACGGGCTCCGTCAAGAGCGGGATACCTGGCCGCATCTTACTGAGTCATCGGTCCGTCGAGCCTCATGGTCGTCGGAAGTTCCAATGCCAGCAGGAGAAGGAAAGAATTTGGGGGAAGGTTTGGAACAGTAGACAAACAGGCGTAGCGTAGGTTTAGTTGGAAAGGGAGGGTCTCTGAAGAAAAGAGTGGAATAATGAGGATTATTTTGAAAGGAGTGGAAAAAGTGTTTTAGATGTTGGGTTGAAATCAACAAAATAATATATGACAAGGGTAAAAAGGTCCAAAAATGATTAACATTGGCTTCCCTCTTTTATATTAGTATAGATTTCTTCGCAAATGAATGTGAAGGTATTTTGTTGAATGTGATATACTTTGGGTTAGGATTATACAATCTCGTTATGGAAGTTTTGAATTGTTTAAAGGAAAGGAGGAATGGGTGGCTTTGGTGAATGAGAGAGAGCTTAGGATAAAAAGGGTGACTTCATGATGGTGAAGAGATATTATAGATTTGTATATTGTTAAAGGGGAAAGAGATAGGGATGAGAGATGAGCTTAAGAGGGTAGTGGGCAACAAGGCGGATACCCAATTTTGGCTTGAAAAATAGGTAAGGAGAGCGTTTGGGGGTAAAATTTAGAAGATTTTTTAGAATATGTGAAAATCAAAAGGCTTTTGTGAGTGAGATGGGGGAGTAGACTTGTGGAAATTGGGCATGGACTCTAAAATGGAGAAGAGAGTTGAGGGAGAGAAAAAGTAGTAAAGCTAACGAGTTGTTAATTTATCTTAACAGGGTCCATTTAGTTCGTGATGGAGTAGACGAGTGGAGGTGGAATCAAGTTGTAAATGATGCTTACTGCGTTAAGGCTGCCTTCAAGAAACTGGCGGTGGCTAAAACGAATAAGGAAGAGATTGTTGAAATGGAGAAAAAGGGTTATAAAAGGATCTAGAAGAACTATGCGCTTAGTAATTGCTTGGGAATTCTCAAACAAAAAGTTGTAACTAAGATTAATCTTGAAGGAGGGGAGTTATTCATGAAGAGGGGGACAATTCATGTGTGATGCCTGGAGAAGACGAGGAAAGTGCTACTCATCTTTTCGTTGAATGCAAATTTATGCATCAGATTTGGTCTTACTATTATAAATGGCTTAATGTATCAATGGTGTGTCACATAGATCTTTTCACTCATTTTCTTCAACATAATGACGTGTTTGGAAGTATTAAATGGTGAAAGTGGCTGCTTATTTTTGGATTTGTACGGCGTGATCAATTTGAAAATCTAGAAATGGGTTGGTGTTTAACTGGGTTGTTCCTAACCCGTTTAGATTGGTAGATTAGATTAAGAAAAGATTGTGGTCTTGGCTAGTGACAAAAAAAAGATGTAAGGAGAATAGTCTTAGTAATGCATGATTCGATTGTCCTAGTTCTTATATTATGATTGGAGACTTTTTAGTATTCTGAATGTGGGAGGAGGACTTAGTCCTCCACAAGGGTTTAATAATTTTCTTTTCACTGATATAAAAAAATGCAGTAATGATGTCATATCATGCACCATATCCCGTGCCTCTATAATTAACAAGCAAAATCAAGCTGCATGATATGGTATAAAATCAGATTGGGAGCATATGATGACATTAATTTTGTCCAGATTACAAAACCTCTTTTGCAAGTGCATATCCTATTTCTGAATTGAACGAAACATTAACTAGAATAATACAGGGCTTTTTCTAAACAAATGGGAACACAAGGAAAAATGTGACCATAAAAAATACAAGTAAAAATATGCAAATACAAGGACAATCAAGAGAATGGAAACAGACAGTTAGTCTTCGATATCATAAGTGCATGGATCATCAAGTGAATGTGTGCGTAAACCTATATAAGATCCTTCAAATTTGATATTACAGTTGAGCTCATTCAATACATATGGTACGGTACCGTATCTGGAAACAACGATTAGTGAAGGATGGAGGGGTCTGGACTATAGATTTAAATTCACAAATCCTTGATGGATTTTAAATATCTTAGAATTAATCCTAATTCAAATTAGAAGAATTTTAAATATTTAATAAAATCATTTCATTGAAATCCATGAAATGTTAAATCCATTTATTTTAGAATTTCATATGACTGTCCAAAAGCAATTTAATCTTAAAATGAAAATTGTTCATTATAAACTTATCATGAAACAGTTAAAAAATATTAAATATTTTGTTAAAAGTATCAAATTTTTTATTAAGAGCATAAAAAATCGAGATCACTAGTATTGTATTTTAATTGTTGTTGATTTTTTTTACCTAAATTTTTTTGATACTTCTGATAAATTATTTTATATTCTTAGCCAAATATTTTGTATTTTAAAACAATTTCATATTAAACTTATATTAATAATTTTTATATAAAACCCTATATAACTATTTTTAACTCTACACCATATTTTCTAAAATTTTAATCCCCCGTTCTATTGTCGTCTTAATCTTATATGCATCGGATGCATCGTGCAATTCAAGCACATTTTAAAAAAATTATACAAAATACTGCTGAAAAATCATACTCCCTCAATTCCAAACCTACTTTTATATTTTTCTTATTTGTATGTCTCAATTCCACTTTCACACATTCAAAAATGAAACTTTTTACACTTATAAAAATCAACAAAATACATTTTTCTTATTTTATTATTTAACTTTATGCTCACATACCCACTTTTTCTGACTACGTGGTCTTGGACAGACGGAGCATGAATTATTCTACTCCCTCCGTCCCAGGGGTATTTGCACCCCTGGGATGACACGCGGTTTAAGGAAAATATATTTTTTAAATAAAGTAGTGGTATATAGATAAGTGTGTGGAAAGTTTTGTGAGTGTGCACACAAATCAATATTTTTCTTTTAAGTAGTGTGTAAATTAGTTTGGGACAACAAAAAATAGAAAGTGTGCAAATTAGTTTGGGACGGAGGGAGTATATCTTAACAAACGCCAGATTTTTGCTTGTTAATGGTGCTTATGTTCCATTCCTAGATATAATAAGTAAAACCCTTAACTAAATATCATGATTACTCTAGGATTATGTTGGAGAAAAAAATGTAATGATGGGGTTATCTATTTTCAAAAATCATGATGCACAAATAATAAAGTAATAAATGTTCCTAATTTGTAAAATACAATTGTCCCTATCCCCCGTGCTAAAGTGCACGCATGTCTTCATTTGTCAGAGAAATCCCACTTTTTATTTCCCAATTATCCCACTAGCGCACCAAATTAAGATATTAAAAAAAGAAAAGAAACAAATTATGATGTGTGGCTCCATAGTCTTGCACAATGTGTAACTGCAAAATGCTAAAATCATTCACCTTATTATTGTTAATAGGGTAATTTATGTGTACTTTTTAAAAATTATATCTATTATTATTAAAAAAATCAACCTTTATTTTTATTAAAAAATTATTCATTATGTACAATCAAGTGCATCCTAACATAAATAATTTTTCCGTGAAAATAAAAACAACTTTAACTGAGAATATAAATAATTTTTAATAATATATTTGAGTTGTGCGACGCACCTGGTAAATAAAAGACTTACTCAAACAATTCTGCTTAAATGTTATTTTAGTAATTTTTAGAAAAAAATGAAATATTTATCTTAATGAATTTTTTATTTCACCAATTTTCTCTCTTTTAGTAGAAAACATGAGAGATAGATAATAAAAAAAAATTATTAAAATTTCTTTTTAATCTTTGGATGGGATAACTTAGAAGGAAGAGATTGACAATTGCTAAATGATAAATAAATTTGAAATAGAATTTAAAATGTACATTTATGTGGAGTAGAGGAAGTAGAATTTAAATCTTATTTGAAGAAACTACTGTGCACTATTCTTATTTTGAATAACGTAATTAATTACTTTTAAAAAATATACTATTATTTATAATTTGATATTTGATTCAAAAGATCCAACAATCCATCATTCTATCCCGAGAAACCAATTCAATTTAGTTAGACTAAAATTCTATATGAACTGACTCATTATAGAAATAGATTGCACTTTATAAATTTTGAACCTATGATACTTTAATTATATAGTAGTACTAATTTTCCAAGATTTTGTGATTTTATTTTGGTGGGTAACAAAACTCAAAGTTCAAATTAAATAAGAACAAATTATAATTATTTAAAGTAAGTTTATTATGCACCAAATGCATCGTGTAATTCAGTGTATTTTTTAAAAGTTACTCTATTAATATTTAAAAAAGATTCTTGTCTATACTGAAAAATCAATTTAACATGAGGTGAATTTTCAGTCTAAACAAGAATAACTTTTCATTAATAAAGTAACCTTAAAAAATACATTTAAATTGCACTGTGCATATAAAACTAAATTTACAATTTGATGGATCTCTAATATTTGACATTTTTGTTCAATGTGGGATTTATTAATTTTTGCTTTTGGCCCAATTACAACAATCATTTTTCTCATGTCATACTCGTACAAATTCAAAGTTACATAAGGGGGGCTATCAATAATGGAACGAATATGACCAATCACTAGTACTAAACCATAATCTTTCAACAAAGTTAGCATTTAATTAGTCAGTTGGCCATACCTATACCTTTGAATTTTGTATCCCCATTATTGGGATTCTAATAACTTTTCTGGATAGCCATACTACATTCCCCTTCACATTTTCTTTTTGCCTCTTTTTGGAACTAAATTTGTAGGCAAAATCATATAATGAGGTTTCAATATAGTTAAAGGATTTAGTTTTATATGTATCAAATGTATCGTATAATTTAAATACTTTTTTAAAAGAGTTACCTCTATTTTTATTAAAAAAATATTCTTATTTTTTACTGAAAAACTGTACTTGTTACAATTTGACAAGTGATAATATTTCAGGAATAACATGAACAAATTTTTAATAACACACTTAAGTTATATGGTGCACCTAGTAAACAAGAAAAGATAAGTAAATTTTTGTATGCACTAGTTGCACATGCAACTAGTGATTTTTTTTTTATAAATATTATTATCAATTGTTTTCACTGGAAAGCATTAATGGTGTTCACTGGTATTAACTATTTCAGTTAACAATTTAGCACGTAGAATACTATATTTAAATAAATTGATATATACTTCATCCGTCCCGGTATAAGTTGCTCGTTGCTTTTGGGCACACAGATTAAGGTAAAAGTGAAAAAGTATAAGTGATGTGATGGAGAAAAGTGGAAAAATAATGGAAATAGTGTAAAAATTATTGAAAATAATAATAAAAAAGTGAATAGTAGTGTCCAAAAAAGAAAAAAAAAACAAATGAGCAACATGTAGTGGGACAGACGAAAATAGCAAAATGAGCAACTTATAGTGGGACGGAGGGAGTATATATATATATTAAAATATAAAATACATATTTTTAAAAGAAAATTATATGAAATATTTTTTTAAGAATTATAATAAAATATTTAAATATTCACAGTAACTCCAATTTTAAAAAAATATAATTTGAAGAAAAAGTACAAATTATAATCTTAATTTGTAAAATTATATTTTAAACTTAAAAATATTTATTATAATTATACTCCATCCTTCCCGGATATTCTTCACACTTTTTTAAAATCACCCTCACAATTCTAAAAAAGTGTGAAAACTATTTGAAGACGGAAGGAGTAGTAATTATATAGTTTAGAATCACAAATATACATGAGTTTTAAAATTTTAAGAAACATATATAATATTTTTATATTTAAAAAATATATAAATTTAGAATCGCTGTAAATAAATTATTGTATTTTTAATATAATTAAATATATTTTTTATCTTTTAGAGAGAATATGTATAATTTTAAATTTTAATAATTTTTTAAAATATATTTTTTAGGTTATAATATAATTAAGTATTTTCATTAAAAAATATATAATTATTATTATTTGTGTTTGAATGTATTAAATTATTTTTATTGTAGATACAAAATTAATTATTGTTATTATTATTTTAATTTATTTATTATATTTATATGTATTTAATTATGTAGATGTTTACTAGGATAATGATTGTGCATTTATTTGTACACATCAATTTTTGGGCAAGGGGTAGGGGTAGGGGTGTAAATGAGTTGAGTCGAGCCGAGTAGTGCTGAACTTGAACTCGACTCGATAGCAATACTCGAAGCTCGAAACTCGACTCGAACTCGATCGAGCTTGATTTTTTTAGCTCGAGCTCGACTCGGCTAAGAACTCGATAAACTCGAGCTCGACTCGTCTCGACTCGATAATTTTATTATTTTAATAAAATAAAATATTAAATATATTTTAGCTCTTTTTTGTCTAAAATTCAAGCTCGGCTCGACTCGAGCTCGACAACTTTTTTATATATAAAAAATTAATATAAAAATATTATATATTGTGCAAGCTCGATTAGGCTCGCGAGCCTCTCGAGCCGAGTATTTATAAACTCGAACTCGAGCTCGACTCGATAAAGTTCGAGTCAATTTCGATTATTTTACGAGCCGAGCACGAGTAGATTGCGAGTTAGCTTGACTCATTTACACCCCTAGCAAGGGGTAAAGCTGCACGAAGTTTGAATTGTAAAAAAAAAAAAAAGTAAAGGTGATGATTTATTTAGTCAAAATCCAAAAGTTTAGATTAAATTGTAAATTTTTAAAAGGTGGTGATTTAAAATGCAATTATGCCTGCAAATTATCATAAAAAAATTTGCTTTGTGTATTATTGTTATTGTTTCACCGTGATTAATTAGGTATGTGGGTACGACTATAAATGTGCAACAAAAATAATAAATATGAAGAACACAATGTGAAAAGCGTGTTCAGGATAGGGATGATATTGGGGCGGGTTTAAACCCGGACCCGCCCCGTACGGATCTGTTAAAAACCCAATCAAACGGGTCATGGGCGGGTTTGGACCTGTTGGACCTAAAATCCATCAGGTTTGGGACGTGTCTTGCTCTTAGGTGGATCCGTCCTGAACCCGCCCCGCATATAATATATGTGTGTATATATATATTAAATATATAATTAAATGAATATATTACATTACTCCCTCTATCCACCAAATATATGCACTTTCTTTGCACGTGGTTTAATGCAATATGTCGGATGATATTTTGGGGAATTGTGAGATCCGTTTATGAATAAAGTGAATATTTTTTGAAAGAGCATATGATGTTTGTTGATAGGCGAACTACCCGAGACTAATCACGAGATTAATTAGCCCAAGGCTAAGAAGGTCGCCAGCATGCATAGGAGCTACGTCATCAACCTTGACCAGAATCAACATGGGCAAGCTCACCAGAAGAAGATAGAAGCTCGCCCAGATGACCAGTAACCCAAGTCAAATGACCAATTAAACCTGAGAGAGAAGGTCGCATGTAAGCTCACCCTTTTTGAAGGGAAGCTCGCTCATACCAGAGAAGAGACCAAGCCGAAGTTCATCTCAACATTGCTCTACAAATGACCTAAGGCCATGAAGCTCGCCTAGGTCTAGAACATAGACATCAAGTATAGTCTAGAACATAGACATCAAGTATAGTCTAGAACATAGATGTGTGGTGGGACGAAACTTTGTAAAGGAAAGCATTATAGTGAGTAAAGACAAGTGCCAAGGACACTTGTCAACACCTAAAGCCAACTAGGCTCAAAAGGTGTCACCTCACACATGCAAACCTATAAATATGTCCTCCATGTACTTTTCTCTCTCTAAGTTTTGATAATACACACAACTACTTTATCACTCTAGCTCTCCAACTTTCTCTCTCTATATTTCCAAACTCAAGAACAACTATAATCTTGATTATTGTTTGATAGATCCTCATATATTAACAACCATAATCTTACCATTAGATAAATCTATCAACAATGTACTTTCCAAAAATATGATCTTTATTTATAAACGGACCTCACAATACCCCAAAATATCATCCGACATATTGCATTAAACCATGTGTAAAGAAATGTGCATATATTTGGTGGACAGAAGGAGTATATTATATGTATAATTAAATATATGAAAATTAGGCTATTAATTAACACATGCATTAAAATATTAGGGTAGATATGTTCTTAAAGTCACGAACAAAAGTTGTACAAGGGTTCATTAATTGATTTTATCATTTTAATTTTCAATGAACAATATATGTATGATTTTAAATATTTAAATTTAATATGTTAAAACTTGAAATAGACTATTTCGTGTATATATTGTTGTTTAAATCATTCAAATGCACATTGATGTTATATTTAAAATTTAAGATATTTTTTTATAATGCATTTGATATGTATAATAAAAATAGGCGGGTAAAATCCACCGGGTTCACGGGACGGGACGGGGCGGGGCCAACTCTAAATTAAGGTGGGGCGGGTCCTGGGTCCAAAAAATTCCTAGCGGGGTGGGTCCTGGAATAAGCTAAACCTGTCCCAAATCCTGCCCAGTTGTCATCCCTAGTTTAGGAGCTTTTTCCTTGAATATGACTTTGATAGCCCTAAAATGTCCCGTAGCCAAATTTGTATTAGTACTTGTGTGTAAAAGTTGTGATGTGGAGAGTGTGAAATCCTTTACAATATGAAGAATTGGTCCTTTATTTTTATAGGCTCAACCCTATAATACACGAGGTTAGGTGTATGATCTTTTGTTAATATGATGCTTCAAATTCCACACTAACTCACATTGAAAGTTATCTAGCAAGTAGCAACTAATTGTTCGCCCTACTATTTGATGCATTCAGTTGGACGCCCTGATGCTAGGCTTGTAAACGGGGCGGGACGGGGGGCCAATCCCCATCCCCGTTCCCGCGAACTTCACGGGGAAAAATCTATCCCTATCCCCGCCCTGCCGGGAAACCTGTCGCCGCGAATTTTTTTAATCTTAAATAATTTATATATAATAAGTATAATTAAATTTTTTAATAAATAAAAATTAAAAGTATTATTAAAATTTAAAGTGCATAAAATACATTAATTTGATATATTATACATTATATATACATGAATGGTTAATTAGTTATATATATAATATAATATACTTATATGATATATAATATATTAATATATAATAGATATATATATATATATATATATTATGCGGGGCCCCGCGGGGAACTGGACGGGGAATACAATCCTCGTTCCCGCCCCGTCCCCGCCTACGGGGAAAAAAATTTCCCCATCCCCGTCCCTGTTTCTTTCGGGGATTCCCCACCCCGTTCGGGGCGGATCCCCGCGGGGGTCGAAGATTCCCCGCCCCGTTGCCAAGCCTACCTGATGCACACAAGGGAACTCCAGCTCATGTAGCCTAATTCTAATTCTTTGACTTATATCTAAATTAGAGATCAGGTTAGGGGGGAATTGTTAATACACAAGTAGCTGATAATATTATGTGAGCAGCTTATACAAGTAACTCAGATTAAGTGAAGTCAAATGTGAAATCAAGGATCAAGAAGAAAAATGGGCGAACAATTGAAGCTTCCTAGCCCTGTAAGTTGCTCGCCACATATCAACTGATGAAGCCAACTAACTGAAGTTACTCGCTCCACTATGAACAACACTTTAACTCTTCAAGAGACAGGGATGACCCTGAGTCTCCAAAGGGGTCAGACGCAATAATTACACATATTAGAATTGCTTAACTGTTAGGACATCAAATTAGTGTTGTATAATATTATGACAAGTGTTTTAGTACTTGTCATAATACTAGTTTATGTAAACTTACCCTCCAAGTTACTTTTCACTATTATCTCAAAATCCGTCCTAAATTCTACCTAGACACTTCAGTTTTTTTTTTTTTAATTAATTACAAATTTACAATAGGTTTTTTTACTATAAAAAATATTATATATTATTTTATGTTGCTATAAATTAAACTTACAATCAAATAAATTTTTGTTCTCAATATTTTAAACTTAAGACTATAATTTTAGATAGTAAAGTTTTAATCATTTAGGCTATTTATATTTACAAATTTATTTTATTTTACTTGCTAGTTACGAGGGAAAACAATGAAATGTAATTATGAAATTTTCATTTTCATTTTCATTTTCCACTGCATAGCTCGTATCTATCTTTGTAACGTGTATATTTACTACATACAAACCACAAAATATTTAAAATAAGCATATGGTGTATAGTGTATATCTTATGACTATAACAAAACATATTTTGTAATCACTCTTTGTCTTGTATGTATCATATCTACCATATTAATATAAGTGTAATTTTAAAAATTATAGTATCATTTATTACTCAAAAAATCATACGTATTATTATTAAAAATTATATTTTTAAAAATATTTTTCAGTAGTAATATGTGTGATATTTTAGTTGTATTTTGTGAAAATTACACTTGAATTGTACTATGCACTCGGCGCACAAGAGACTTACTTTTCAACTTAATATCTTTTTAGTAAAATAACTAATGCCTTATTAATTTGGAAAACAACTAATGCCTTCAAAACTAATACACTTTTTAAAAATAATTTAATATTCTTTAATTAAACAATTATTACTCTCAGAACAAGTTAGACGATGAAATTTATTCATAGAATATTTTCTCTTAAAATAAATACTTATTATTTATATAATCGTTTCGGTTAGCATCAATATGCAATTGGTATTTATCTAGTAATATTGTTCAATATAAATAACTATTAATGTTGAGTGAAAATAACTAATACTACCTCCGTCCACGAAATTTATGCTCACATTTTTGCACGTGGTTTAATGCAATATGTCGGAGGGTATTACGGG
>JAPKLY010000031.1:2035846-2048824 GCA_026898435.1 Prunella vulgaris | reverse complement strand
AATTTGGTGAGTGGGACCAGCAGCTTGCTTCCATTTCTATTCATTTAGGGTACGTTTGTTTTGGGATTAAGGGGGTCGTGAAAAGTCGTGACTTTGAAATCCTGAGATGTGAAAACCTTGATGAATAGTAAAAGTGTGTGTTTGTTTTGGGATTTTAGTAGGGTAGGATGTTACTTTATGTCAAATCAAAGTGTGATAATGATTGATTTTATAAGTATAATAATAGGTATAATATGTATTTTATGAGTGTTGTGTTGGAAAGAGTAATAATAGGTTTAATAGGTATTTTTAGGTGTAGATTGAATTTGGGATGTAAAACCCGAATGTTACATCCCAAACTCGTGTAGAGACGTGATCGCAAAGTCCTACGTCCATCCGTGCTAGTCCCAAAACAAACATACCCTTACTGAGGATGATAAAGTTGACCAAAGAATTATAAACATTGAAAATGAATGGGCATGTACTTCTCTTCATTTCTTTAAATGGGCCGAAAATTGTTGAATCAAATCTAGCCCATTCTTGCTCTCCTCAATCTCTATTCTTTTCGACTCATCCCGTAAATTAACTAAAAAAATATTAAGATGCATTTTGCTCAAAAAATCATCAATTTCCTAAAAAAAATCAACAAATGTCTTTCTTGACCATTAAGCACAATTAATCTAATTTAAAGTATAAAAATGCATGAGATCCTATGAAATTAATCAAATTAAGCACCCTAAAAATGAGCAATTCTCACCCAAGAGCAAATCGATCTCCACCATCATCCACAGAACCTGTTCACTGGAATCTTGGAACCTCGGTCCTAACCACACCGTATATCGTGAGCACCAAGTACATCCAATCCTCATTGCCAAATGTGAGTAAGAGCTCGCATCTCGGTCGATCTCGTGTAGCCAAGACTATGTCCTCGTGAATCATCATCCTCGTAACAACCACACAAGCAATTATGCTCGTACAACCGCCAGACCGCACAACCCCGTATTCTCACCTTTCGTGGTTTAGGTCGATTGATGGAGTTATCTTTGCCCTAATTAGATAGAATCGAATCATGGATAAATGAGTCTGGCTATTTTGAGTTAAAGGTAATGGGGCGACTTTACCCTGACTTCGCCCAACCGAATCATGGAAGCCTATTTAATACAGGTAGTGGGGCTTTTTGTGATTATGGTTCCTGGGCTAAAAAAATTTCACTTGTATGGGCCAATTACTACCAAAATGTGCATGGCCAAAGATATTTAAATTGTGTGGGCATGTTATTGCCATGAAGTTGGGCAAGACTTTTTTGGGTGGCAATTAGAAAATCGGCCAATCATAAAAAAATCAAAAGAGCATGCGGAGCACCCTCAACGGCTTCGGATTATATTCAAACAATGTCTTTTGCCCACCCTGAATCAGGTTATTTCTCAACTTGCTTCTTTTTAATACGCTGCATTTCATAAAATCAAGCATATTAAAAGTTGAGGGCTTATAATACACATACCGTGAGAATAGTTTATAAATTTGGAGGCTTATGATTGAATTTCATAAATTCAAAAATGTTATCCTCTATGAGAAAACGTAGCTAGATTTTTTTTGAAAGGGAAAACATAGCTAGATTAAGAATAAAGGTATGTGAATCAATTTACTGATTGGATAGCTCACATATCAAGCGCACTTTCGATAGAGCACGTTTGTAAACTCCGAGGGGCAGAGAAAAACTTCTTGTGAATAAAAAAGAAAGTTTCTCCATCTTTGCGAAACTACTCTTCATAAAAACCTTGCACCAAAGCTCCTTGAGCTAGCAAGTTTCAAAAATCTTGTACCGAAGCTCCTCGAGCTGGTAAGTCCCAAACATCTTGCGCCGAAACTCCTCGAGTTGGCAAGTCCCGGACACCTTATGCCGAAGCTCCACCACCTAACAAGTCCATATCAAATTCGTGCAAGCCTTTTACGATAGCGAGCACTGAGTTACCTCACGCAAAGCCTCGAAAAGGCTCTTGAGTATAGTTACTCCCTTACACTAAGTTCCAAGTGACAAGCCAGCACACAAAATCCTCGCGCGATCCTTCTCGAAAGGTAGCAAGACACAACCTTCCTCGCGCAAGCTTATTTTAAGTATAACGACTTAAATGACCCTCGTCGAGCTAATCATCTCACATAGGGTAATTCCTTACAAAGTTCCATAACGAGCTAATCATCTTTCTATATGGGCAAAAGTCATCTAAGTTAAGTCCCTCGCGAGCTAATTATCTTGCTAATAAGGCTTAACGAGATGTGCGAACAAACCAAGTCTCTTGACGAGCTAATTATCTCTCTTACGGGTAAACTTAGAACAAAAAGGTTAACGTACAAAGTCTAACAAGCAAAACGTGGACATCGTATAAATCTTTCTCTCGAAAAATAAATAATTTATCAAAAAGACTCGTGCTCAAGAAGTATAGTCTCTAGCCGAGCAACAGCCATACGGGTCATTGATTTATTCCGCCTTCATTGGTGATGCGCCTTTTTAAAGGTATGATATACTCCACTTTCATTGTCAATGCACCTTTTAAAAGCATGATGTATTCAGTCATTGTGACGATGAGCCTTTTAAAGGCATAATTTATTTCGCCTTCATTGGTGATGCGCCTTTTAAAGGCATGATTAATTCAGCCTTCATTGGCAATACACCTTTTAAAGACATGATTTATTCCGCCTTTGTGGCAATGCATTTTTTAAAGACATGATTTATTCCGCCTTCATTGGCGATGTGCCTTTAAAGACATAATTTATTTCACCTTTGTAGTGATGCGTCTTTTAAAGGCATAATTTATTCCGCCTTCACTGGTGATGCGCATTTTAAAGGCAGGATTTGTTCCGCCTTTGTGGCAATGAGCCTTTTAAAGGCATGATTTATTCCGCCTTTGTGGTGATGCGCCTTTAAAGGCATGATTTATTCTGCCTTCATTGGCGATGTGCCTTCAAAAGGTATGATTATTCCATTTTTATAGCGATGCGCCTTCAAAAGGCATGATTATTGTGCCTTCATTGGGGATGTGCCTTCCAAAGATATAATTATTTCGTCTTTGTGGCGATGTGCCTTCAAAAGGCATGATTATTCCATCTTTACGGCGATGCACTTTCAAAGGCATGATTGACATTGTCTGCTACCTTCAGGATGAGCTCCAGTTCTCAGCGAGCACCAACTCTCAATGACTGCATTCTCTTGACAAGCAAAAGTCTCCCGACGAGCTTTGATTCCCGGCGAGCACAAACTCTCAACGAGACAGTCTCTCGACGAGCAAAAGTCTCTCGACAAACTTCGGCTCTCGGTGACCACAAACTTTCAACGAGCACAACCTCTCGACGAGCAAACGTCTTACGACAAGCTCCAATTCTCGGTGAGCACCAATTTTTTACGAGAAAAAATCTCCCGACGGGCTTCGGTTTTCAATGAGCACCAATTCTTAATGAATACATACTCTAAAAGGAAATCGACTCTCGAACTCACCATATCGTATACAACACAAAAAGATTTTCAAATGTATCAGAGCCACCCTCCTTGCCACGGGGGTATTGCAGCGAGATTGCCAGCCCGATGAAGAGCCAAGATTTGAATGAGCGCACTATTTTAAAGATCAAGCTCCGATCGAAGTCAAAGCCCGATCTTGGGGACTATTGTTATGAGCAAAATTATATGGATTTGGGCCTCCAAATCGGGGCTTATCAAAATCCGAATTTATCCCGATATAGCCAGAATTTCTATGATGTAATAGTATATGACTTTATTGTCTACATTTGTAATAGGCCCAAAATATAAGGAAAATTAGAATTTTTTTTTGTCTTTTAGGCGCATCACCAATGAAGGCGGAATAAATTATACCTTTAAAAGATGCATCACCACAAATGCGGAACAAATCATGCCTTTAAAAGGCACATCGCCAATGAAGGCGAAATAAATCATACTTTTAAAAGGCGCATCGCCAATAAAGACGGAATAATTCATGCCTTTGAAAAAATGTATCGCCAATAAAAACGTAAATAGAATAACTCCGAACCAAAAATATTATAAAATAATTTATATATGAATAAAATTTCCACCATGCAAACTCAATTTAAAAAAATAGAGGGATAAATGGAATAATTCCGAACCAAAAAAGCATGGCAAAGTATTATGTGAACGATACACACAGTAAATTTTATGATGAACAATAAAAAAAAATTGATCGGTAAATGTTAGTAGTTAGAACTTAGTTCATCAAGTCTCCAAATACTCCAAGAATTATCTCCAAGCCAACCTTATATCTGCTTTAATTCGTTCCCAGGGGGAATCGAACTCATGTCATTCACTCAAGTGAGGAGCTCGGTGGCCAAATGAGCTAACTTACCTGATTATGATGAACAATAATTTATTCTAAGTATTTTGAGCTTTGATTATTTTAGAGATATATGACATAAAATATTGTATATGAACTAACACTATACTGTATATGAATTAACATCGTATGTAGTATGTCATAGTGAATGATTGATTATATATGAACTAATCTATATCTAAACTAATACTATATTGTATATTAATTAACACTACGCACCGAAATGTGTAATACTACGTGAAATAAAAAATGTTGTTCACGAAATTATTACCGTAACATATACCTACTCAAAACGCATTATTAGAGGTTGCTCTACGACGTCGTAGCCTTACCAATGATCCGGTAGTGACATTTTATGCGAATGGAAGAATATCTCGTTTCAGAAATTCGAAAATATCAACGCTGCAAACAGGGAACCGGCCCCAGCCGATAACTCTCTATTCGTCCAATTCTAGGGTTTACCTTTTATCCGATATAGGATGTCGGTGCCGGAAAATCCTTCGAATTCCGAATCCGAATCGGAAATTGAGAACAGTCCGCCGAACTCCGATTCTGGTTTGTCGTCCGACTCTTTGTCCACTACCAACCCGTCTAGCCCTCCCCTTGTTTGCCTCTTCAGATTCGCCGGAGACTCTGCCGCCGGTGCTTTTATGGGCTCTGTGTTTGGCTTCGGTAATCATACTTTTCTATTATTTAGGAGTATTATATTTTTCCTTTCATTTTGTTAGGATGACAAAATGAAATGCCGATACCGAAAGAATGTTTCTGATTATAACTTGCAATGGAGTCCGAATGATTAATCGCTGTAATCTTTCTCGAGGTGTGAGTTTTGTGTTTTTGTAGATTATCTAATGGTATTGTTTCCTTAAGCTGTTTAGCTCCTTCGTAAACCTCTTGAGAGCAAGTGTTGTGTTGCTGCTGTGACTTATGAGTGCATTGCGCTGGGTTTCATTGTTTTCTTTGAAGTGTATGGTTTTAAATTAACAGTCAATCTTGTAGTTCGTTATGATCAATGAATGGAATTCTATTAGAAGCAGAGACTGTGATTGTGGTCACAAGAGCAAAAGGGCATTCAAATTGTCCTGCTACCCTCTGATTTTGTGGTTATTATTAATCCCTCCATCCCACAATAAATTTCACTTTTTTTTTAATCCATTCCACAATACTCTTCACACCCCTAAAATGGAAATAACACTCAGCTATAACACCCTCACAATCCCATCTTATATTCAAATAAAACCCTTAGAAAGCCACTTTTCTTAAAAAGTGTGCCTCACTAGGTGTGAAGTCTTCTGTGGGATGGAGGGAGTATTTGTTATGAAAGTAGAACTAGCTTGAATTATGATGCTTTAATCACAAGAGAAAATGGACAGTTATTTTTTATGAGACTTTCTGAATTTATGTGTAAAATTATATCAAGAACTAGCAATCATGATTATCTGCTTTAAGTCAATTGCAAATGACCAGTTAGTTTTGTTCCCTTTGAATTTGGGTGAATTTTGTTTCATGTTTTTAATATACCCCTACATGTGACTTAAGACTTCACATTTGTAAGTGAATTCATGAGTTTCAACAATAAAATCAATTCAAAACAGAATTTTATGTTTTCAATCTTCTTTGAACTGTAAATCTTTTTTGAGGATAAATTGGATGAATCTGCATTAGTTAGTGTTGACTGATTTTATAGGTGGTCTTTCAGGGTTTTAGTAATGGGTGGTCTCATGGTTATGTTTCGGAACGATAATTTCTCAAAACTTTGGTTTGTCTTCATGTATTAGGGTCCGGATTAATTAAGAAGAAGGGCTTTAAAGGATCTTTTGGAGAGGCTGGATCTTCTGCCAAGGTGTGGATGTACTACTTGTTTCTTGTCATGTGATTTTTTGTAAAGATTAAAATCATACATAGCATGGATCTCTTAATTTTCTTTCGTTCTTGTAGACATTTGCAGTTTTATCTGGAGTACACAGTCTCGTTGTTTGCTTTTTGAAGAGACTACGGGGGAAAGATGATGGTAATTTCTCATTGCAAAGAAATATCGCTCAGTATGAACTTCCCTTTCCATTTAACTCGTCTTTTTTTGCCAGTCATAAATGCAGGAGTTGCTGGTTGTTGCACAGGTCTTGCACTAAGTTTCCCAGGTTCTCTTATTATCATCACTCTCTCCTTTCTTACTAGGTTCAACATCTTATGTTGTGTTCTGTTCGTAGTGTTGTCTGTTCTTACCTGTGATGAAGAAAGTGATATTTGTGTGTTATTGATCTTATTCGTATGACCACTAATCTTGTTTTCTGTAGGAGCGCCTCAAGCTCTACTTCAAAGCTGTCTCACATTTGGAGCATTCTCATTCATAATTGAAGGTCTTAACAAGCAACAGCCAGCCCTTGCTCAGCCATTTTCAACGAGAGTCAACCAACAGCATAGTGGTCTACTTCCTCCTTTGGCATTACCCCTTCCAAGTGAATTGAAGGAGTCATTTCAATCATTTTGCCAGTCTATAAGAAAATGAGACAAAAGAGAATGGTAATGCGCTTTAATTGATTTTTTTTTCTTCTTCCTTTAGGGTACCCAGGTGTGCTTTTGTCTCTTATATGTAAATCCAAATTGGTATTTTTGAGGCTTAATCTACACAACTATCCTGTTTAGTAGACTGAACTTTTTGTGGCTTATTTCTGCTAATATTAATGAAATGATTTCGGATGCATAGGTAGACACTTTGGTGGAGGTTTGATTGTTCTATTATTATATGCAAGAAAATAATTGATTTGGTGCTGCGACAGCAAGACAACTGGTAAAGTAATTTTAGAAAGGGGAAAAAAAAAAGATTTCAGAATCAATTGGGATATTTTGCAAAGCCTTCATGGATTTTGGCTTGTTTGTGTCAATGTAGGCATGGTTACTTCATATATATATATATATATTTTAACTACATATAATAGTGTTTTTGACATAGTATCAATGAATTTTGGTTGGTTAAGTGCTCGTGGAAAAAAAAAAAAAAAAACCCCACATGGTTGTACTAAAAAATATATATATATATATATATATATATATATATATATATATAGACATTTTAAATAAGTTGCAAAGTTAATTGTCCTCTATTTCCACATTCTTCTTTAAAATCCAAAATCTAAACACAGGATTCAGACGTAGCAGACCCTATAAAGTACACACACGGATTGTATGCTAGTCTGTGTAAATTTAAGTATGTGTGAAAATGGTTGATAATAAATTCAATTTTTTCGCATTGATAATTTTGTAGAATGTGACAAGTTCTGGCACTTCAGCAAATACCTTCAACTTTTACATATTTGTCTATAGTATTTTATATTTTTAAATATTATATTTTTATTTAATTATAACATAAATTACTTTATTGACACGAAATATGCCAATTACAGCCTAAAGAATATTGTTGTTAGTTTTATTATTTAAATTGATTTTTATGTAAGATTGTCTGATAAATCTATATGTGACCCTGTCACTTAAAAAGTATAGATAATATTCTCAGGTTAAGCTCCGTCTCGGAACCTTGTGGGG
Organism: Prunella vulgaris; assembly: GCA_026898435.1. NCBI lineage: Eukaryota > Viridiplantae > Streptophyta > Magnoliopsida > Lamiales > Lamiaceae > Prunella > Prunella vulgaris. The sequence goes on along the minus strand of JAPKLY010000031.1, from coordinate 2,040,950 downwards.
TTAGGAGTAAAGCATCCCAAGGTTGGTGTATCTCGTTGAGCGTGGAGAAGCATTGGGAACCCCAATTTCTTTCTTCGGAGCCCTTTCTTTTCTTTTCCCGTCCCCCCCCCCCCCCCCCCCCGCCCGCCCCGGCATAGCGCTTCGCTTCCGGTTTTTCGGAAGGATCCACTTACGTCTCCCTTCTTCATTGATCTGGGGGAAAAGGAAAGGTCTACCAGTTGGGAAGCTAGACATAAAGTAAGTGGCTTGATGAGGATAACTAAGCTGGCATGCCGGAGTTGGCTGCTGGCACAAGAGGGTGGTGCCTTACCGCACCGCAGGAGGACGCGCGGTAGCGTTTGTGGTGGTGCTTCAGGATTCCAATGTACTGCGTCCAAGATCAGAACGAGCTTGTCGGCGGACCACTGCTGTCCTATTCTTGAGTGAGCTAGAGCGCAGCCATCTTATCCACTGAACTAGCTAGAAGCTATCGTTTCTGGTCGAAGCATTAAAAGAAAAGGACCGGAAAACGCAGCGGCATAGGAACCACGGGACCCCCTATTAGTAAAGGGAAAATGTAAATGCGCTCTTGCGCACCAGCTGAGCCCTTTCCCTTTTTCATCAAAAATGAAATGTTGGTAAGCTTCATAGATCCAACCTAGTAAAGGGGCTTTGATGCCCTTTGTATAGGTTAGGTTGCTGGATACGGGATCCTCGTAGTAGGCTGGACCAACATCCATCCGAGAGAGGGCAGTCTTTAGAAAGAACAGGGAGTACGTATCCCAGGTGAGCCAAGAGGTGAAGAGTGGGAGTAGATCAGAGAAAGCTTCGCCTTTTCTTATCGTCTTCCCACCCTAGGAGTAGCACAAAAAAAGGGATTAGCATTATTGACCCAATGATAAACCACTAAGACCTTCCTCGTTGGGGCTCCGCGCAATGAGAAAACGCTCTAGCGACGAGAAAGCGAACGGTCAACGCGAAGGTTCAAGAGCGTTAGCGAAGCTAGATTATCATAGCGAGGCGCTTCGAGTTAGCGAAGCGTTGTAGTAGGGCCGAAGCCCTATGTGCTATAATGCTGAACCAAGGACGCTCCGCCTTATCTATAGAAGGAGTCAACTGAGTTCTGAACGAATTAGCTCCTTGGTAATGGCTCAATCTATAGATAGAAAGCCCTATGATGGAAAACTACCACGTTAGGTTTGGAGAGAGATGGGACCGGTTATATAATAGAGGGAGCAGATGCAAGCTTTTTCTTTCAATAGCCGGCCAAATGACTACAGGATCATCGGTCTACTCTACCTCAATTCACCATTTCGAACCTTATACAGAATGGTTTTCCGTACCAGCTTCTTCTACCTATACCACAGTTGAAGCACCTAAAGGAGAATGTAGTGAATAACACTAGTATAATAAACTGATATATTTTTGTGAAGCTAGTTTTCTGGAATTGTGTATGAAGATAAAGATAAACTAAGAGATAATAAGAATGTTTGAATAAAGGAGAGAGAAATAGGAAAGGACAGAGAGAATAAGAGAGAGAGAGATTTTGGAATATTTTTCTGATACTCTCATTCAAGCATGTACTGCCTCTTAACAACCCAAAGGGGACCACAGTCCTTACATTTAATTTTAAAAACTAGAATTACCAAATCATAAAAACATAATTCAACAAGGACTTAAAAGCAAATTATAAAACTAAATACTGAAATTGAAATTGGTAGATGGGTTTAGATCACTTCCACTTTTTCGGACACCAGTAGGTGGGTGCCACAAGTCATACCATTTTCACTTACTTCACAACTCCCAAGATCAGTCATTTTCTCCCTTGAGTCATCCAAATTCACCATTAAAACTACCTCCTCCTCTGCAATTCCTATCTTCTCCATAAATTTGTCATCTCTTTCTGCCGTGCTCGTGACAATACTCCCCGGGGAATGTGATCCTTGACCCCAAGGATGGAAATCAGAAAAACAATGTTTCAAAAAAATTTCCTCTTCCCATGAAGTAATACCCCAAGAGCTGTCCATCCACTCGACTCTAATGAAGCTTCTTTTTCCTCCAGGTTCAACAACTACTCGGCGGTCTAAGGATGAAACAGGATAGATCTGGAAAAGGCCATCATCATCCACGTCTGGAATATTTTGAGAAGGTATGTTATGAATGCCAATTTGTTTTTTTAAAAGCGAAACGTGAAAAATATGATGGATCTTAGACCCTTGTGGTAACTCCAAACGGTATGCTACTGCCCCAATTTTCTCCAAAACTTTATATGGGCCAAAATATTTCGATGAAAGCTTCAAATTCCTACGCAGCTGGATTGAATTTTGGCGAACAGGTTGAAGCTTGAGAAATACCATATCACCCACTTCAAAAGAACGGTCCTGTCGTTTTTTATCAGCAAAGTACTTCATTCGACTCTGAGCTATTTGTAAATTGCTTTTTATTAATTCCTGCATCTGTTGTCTGGTTTGGAGTAGATCCTTTGCCTCTTCATTAGCTGAATCCAAATATGGCCCTAAGGAGAATGTAGAAGGTTGATACCCGTACAATGCTTGAAAAGGTGTGAGCTTGAGGCTAGAATGATAATTGGTATTATACCAATATTCAGCTATAGGTACCCATTTGAGCCATTGCTTTGGACTATCCTGTACCATGCACCGCAAATAATGTTCCAAACATTGGTTAACCCTTTCAGTCTGTCCATCCGTCTGTGGATGATACGCTGAACTCATGTGTAGTTTAACCCCCAATAATGAGAACAATTCTCGCCAAAAAGAACTTGTGAAAACTTTGTCCCTATCAGTGATGATACTAACAGGAAGACCATGTAATTTATAAATGATATCTAGGAACACTTTAGCCACTGCATGAGCTGTAAAAGGATGAGATAAGGCTACAAAATGAGAGTATTTTGTAAACCTATCCACAATGACTAAGATAACATTCTTCCCCCACGACTTAGGCAAACCTTCAATAAAATCCATGGATATGTGAGTCCATGCTTGAGCTGGAACGGGTAGTGGTTGCAATAAACCAGGATAAGGACCCTGGTAAGACTTGTTCTTGGCACAAATAGAGCATTGCTTAACCCATTTAATAACATCTGACTTCATATGGGGCCAATAGAAATTCCTTTTGAGCCGCCAATAAGTTCCATTAATACCTGAGTTACCTCAATAGGAAGAATTGTGTATCTCAGAAAAAATTACCTCCCTAAGGTTTAGGGAACTGCCCACAATGATCCTACCCTTGTATCTTAACAAATCGCCATGGACTGTAAAATCTGGATAAGTGGAAGAATCAATGGCCTTAGCTGAAAAGATATCAGAAATGAAAGAATCATGTTGATAGCTGAGTAACACCTGATCCACCCACTTAGGAACAACAGTAGTAACGGCCAAACACTACTCCTCGAGATCAGGCCTCCTGGAAAGGGCATCTGCAGCTCTATTTTCCAAACCCTTTTTGAATTGGATGTCATAATCCAGACCCAACAATTTAGAAATCCACTTCTGCTGGATAGGAGAAATGATCTTCTGATCCAACAAATATTTAAGAGACTGTTGATCAGTCCTAATAGTGAATTTTTGCCCTTCAAGATAATGTCTCAATTTCTGGACAGCCATTAAAACAGCCAAAAATTCTCTTTCATAAATGGATAACTTCTGATTCCTAGGGCATAAAGCTTTACTCAAATAAGCAATAGGTTTTCCTTCTTGCATAAGGACAACCCCAATCCCCACACCACTTGCATCCGTTTCAACAACAAACTTTTTAGAAAAATCAGGAAGTGTTAGCACAGGAGCAGAACGCATAGCTAGTTTCAACTGCTGAAAAGCATGTTCAGCCTCCTCAAGCCACCCAAAATTAGATTTCTTCAATAAATTTGTCAATGGTCTACTCAAAAGACCATATCCCTTAATAAATTTCCTGTAGTACCCAGTCAAACCCAAAAACCCTCTTAATTGTTTGACAGATTTGGGCCTAGGCCATTGAAGCATACTATCAATTTTGGTAGGATCAGTTGCCACTCCTTCACTTGAAATAATATGACCCAAATACTCCACTTTAAGTTGACCAAACTGGCATTGACTACTCTTAGCAAATAGTTTATTATCCCTTAACAGCTGTAAGACCACCCTCAAATGATCCAAATGTGCATCCCAAGATTTACTATAGACAAGTATATCATCAAAGAACACCAAGACGAATTTTCTCAAGAAATTTTTGAAAACTTGATTCATGAGAGATTGAAAAGTTGTTGGGGCATTGCAAAGACCAAATGGCATAACTAGGAATTCATAATGACCGCTATGAGTCCTAAAAGCTGTAAAAAACCTGTGCTCAGGACACATTAAGATCTGAAAATATCCTGACCGTAATTCAATCTTAGAAAAGAATTTAGCACCATTCAACTCATCTAATAGCTCATCAATAATAGGGATTGGCTAATTATGTTTGACTGTGAGATCATTGAGATACCTGTAGTCGACACATAATCTCCAAGTATTATCCTTCTTCTTTACCAAAATAACAGGAGAAGCAAAAGGGCTCTTACTATGTTGAATTGTACCAGAAGTGAGTAAATCCTGAACAATCCTCTCAATTTCAGCTTTATGTGTGTGGGAAGTCCTGTAGGGGAATTGTTATCTCGGAACACTGCCTGGTTTCAAAATAATTTGATGTTCGACCCCTCTCTCAGGTGGTAATTCATGAGGCTCCTCAAACACATCCTTAAATTCCTCCAGCAAAGCCTGTAAAGTAGGATCCAATTCACCATAACCTGTAGTTGGAGAAATGAGATAAATTTCCTCTAAATCACATGGGATCTGCTCATGAAGTAAATGATATAATGAAGATTCAGTGAGCAATTGGCACTCAACTGAAGAAGTAAGGGCTTGAATTTTCAATTTTATCCCATTTATTGTGACTGTAAAAGTCATAGCATCATAGTCTAACTCAATGGGAGTGCACGACTTCAACCAATCACCTCCCAAAATTAAATCACAGCCCTCACTATCCAAAAGTCTTAAAGGATAACTGAAAGAGTGCCCCTGCATCTTCCAAGTGAAAGGATTGACATGTTGAGTGCTGACCAACCTTTGCCCATTAGCCACTTTCACCA
>JAPKLY010000031.1:1947324-2030352 GCA_026898435.1 Prunella vulgaris | reverse complement strand
TGCTTGGTTGGAAGGGTTTGGGGGTGGGGTATGAGAAGCAAAGTCATAGTGTGTGTTTGGCACACCTCATCCATTTGAGAGGTATGAATATGATTCCACATCCTTTCTATTCTCTTGTTCCTTACAATTTTACCAAGCACCTTTAGTCTTTGTCTACTTTTCCTGGCTATCATTCATATTGAAGCATCTAGGGATTATACGTGCAACCTGAGATTGTTTTTTTCCAATGTTTTCATCCAAAGAAAGCATAAAGTACCTGCAAGTTAAATAGTTCTCTAAAGGTAGGTATGGATGAATATTTGTAGCAGTCCATTGACCAGCTTCTTTGCCTATCTTGAATCCACCAACAGGCTTTCCTGCTTCGATAGCACCTTTAGTCACTGCATCCATTAACCCCGGCCCAGCTCCTGACCAGGATGTACAATTTAAGAGGCTTGCTATCTGCCAAAGAAAATTTGCAATAAAGGGATTAGGGGGTGTTTGCAAACAACAAAAAGTTGGTGAAGGTCACCTTTTTTCAAAAGCTTCCTCTCACAACTTCTGGAAAAAAAGAAAAACAAAAAAAAAGTGATTCTGGAATCTGTTAGTTGTTTTTGAAATCACACCCTTAGAATCAACCAACTTCACATGTCTTAAACCATTGTAATATTAGTTAACAAGCAAGCCAGGATATGATTTTTAAACTTACTTCTTTCCCCAACTCAAATGCTTGTTTGTAATGGGGATGATTTGGTCCCAACCTTGCTGAACCCAAGTAGACAGCACCTCTGCCAAGTCTTCTTATAAGTTCATAGCATTTCTCGATTTCTTTCTTCACCTATTTTTCAAAATCCAGTTTCAGATCAACATCTTATTCTTTAGCAAAAAAGAACAAGTAGAGTAGTTTATGAGCAGCTTATTAGCTAGCCGATTGTTGCTCAAACATCCCTACATTACACATCAACATGAAATGGGTACATTGAAGCTTAGCGACAGATGAAAAACATCCATGATCCATCAAGGGAAGACATAAAACAGGAACTCCACAGCTACTGAAGAATCCTAAAACTCTCTCCATCCGATAATAATTTACAAACTTTCTTTTTCGGGCATCCCACGATAACTTCCACACCCCAAAAAATAGAAAAACTCTGCAATATCATACAGAGTAACATCACTTTTGAGTCCACCCATCAATCTATTTCTTTACTATACATAAAGTTTACAAAAATTACTGCTCGAAACTCCATCCGTAACTCCTCGTTCTTATTCTGTGTGCTCACCAAATGATGCAAGTTAATGGAAGGACGGATGGAGTATGTGTCCTTCACCAAAAAATGGCACCGCAATTCAACAGAAGTCGAATTAAACTTGCTCACTCTCCATGAAAATGGTAATGGCAAGCTTTCTATATATATATATATATATTATTGATTATACCTCTACTGGGCTTGTTCTCTCCTCAAAATCAACGCCCTCAAACTTGCAGCAAAGAGGCCTTCTCGATTGAGATCTCCTGTAAATCTCGTGAATCTTGAAATTCACCATGGGCTTCTTATTTCCATTTACAGGAAATCGTGGAGAAGTTGCATTGAGATAACGGTGGCATGATGAGCTCGAAATAGCAAGGGGAGACCCCATCTCCAGAAGAACAACGTTTTTAAGTTGACATCAGTTTCTTGAATTAGGGCCTCCTGTCATCTGAATTAAATCGAGCAAACGCTGCCGAGTATAAATTTTGAATACAAGAAATTGGAATAGGGTTCATGTCTTGTCTTGTGTGCTTTCGGTTCTTTCCAGCACAAGTGTGAAATTGATAAAAACAATAGTTGAGTGTTTGCCCAAATAAATGGGAGGATGAAAATTTCAGTAAAATATTCATAATATATGTACTTCCTTCCTTTCCATAATAATTGATTTTTTTTTTTGTGTGGTTTAATGCAATATATCGGAGATATTTATGGGACATTGTGAGATCTGTTTACGAATTTAAGAATTGTAAATACAATAAATATTTTTAAATTTTTCGTATACAACTTTTAAATTTCGAACCTCACAATATCACATAATACTATCTGCATGTTCACTCATTCCAAGTTGTTATATGCGTTGTTAATTTAATTTCCTTTGTAATTAAGTGTCAAAGCAATGAGGATTTTAATTTTATTTTATTTTACTAATTTCGGCTTCATAGAGGGAGATTGGATACAAAATTATTGAGAGATTTGCACTTTTGGTCCCGCGGGACACGCACCCATTCAAAATGGTCACAAGCATTTCAGATTTGGTCTCATATTTTTTTTCTTTACAAAAATAGTCCCAAATGATTCGAAAATGCAAAATCCATCCTATTTCATCTAACATCGTTTTAAAATCAACGGAGAAGTCACATTCTTTGCACGTGCTCTGTTATTAAGTGAAAATAACACAAAATCAACACAGAAAACACATATACTTCGTGGAAATTACACCCAAAATACACAATCATGAATCATCGTCTTCTTCATTGGGGTTTTTTTTGTGTGTAATCTCCACAAAGTATGCGTTTTCTGTATTGATATTGTGTTATTTTGACTTAATAGTAGAGCACATGCAAAGAATGTGACTTCTCCATTAATTTTAAAATGATTTTAGATAATATGAGATGAATTTTGTATTATCCGAATCATTTGGGACTATTTTTGTAAAAAAAAATATATGGGACCAAAATTAAAATGTTTGAGACCATTTTAAATCGGGTGCGTGTCCTGTTGAACCAAAAGTGCATTAACCTCCAAAATTATTTAATTTTGAGAATATGGAAAAGATTCATTTATGAGAATAGTATGCTTGTGGCGAGGTTTGTCTGCAATGTAATTCTTTAATAGAATAATTAAGGAAAAATTTCATATTATGACCCAAAATTTAAGGTAAGTCTCAATTTAAGATTTTAATTTTGAAGTGTCTCAAATTAAAATCTATATTTTGATTTTTTTTCTCAATTTAAGATCTAATTTTATTATATTTGTCTCAATTCAAGGCCCGATCCATTTATCTTTATTTCAATTTAATTTTTTATAGAAAAAAGTCAAAGCATAACAATATTTTATTTCGAATTAAGATTTTAAAAAAATAAAAAAATAAAATTTATTTAATACTCATATTTGACGTAATTATTTTTTTTCAATTCATCATTCAACAAGAAAAAATAAATTTTAAAGCATGTTTAATACTTGCATAAAATTTTATTTGTTTATTTTTATTTTGATATATTATACCTAAAAAATTAATTAAATACAAAAAAATTATGTTTGATATCTTATACTTAAAAAATTAATTAAATACAAAAAAACTATAATATTAGTGAAGCTTTAAAAAATAAAGATAAATTGATCGGGCCTTGAATTGAGACAAAGGTAATAAAATTAGATCTTAAATTGAGAAAAAATCAAAATGTAGATCTTAATTTGAGACACTTCAAAATTAAAGACTTAAATTGAGACTTACCTTAAAATTTGGGCCATAATATGAAATTCTTCCGAATAATTAATATGTTTTATTAATTACTCAAAAAATAATAATACCTGAAAAATAACTAAGTAATACATGAAAAATAACTAAGTAATATCACATGATATATTCAACAATACCGCAAGCATTAGTAAGTTTACAACAAGAACAACTTAGGAATACCTGAAGAACAATTTAATAGTACATGAAAAACAACTAAACAATACCCGAAAAATAATTGAGTAATACCTCGTATTATATTCAACAATACCTCAAGCATTAGTAAGTTACACTGCAATAATAACTTAGCAATACCCAAAGAGTAATTTATTAATACCCGAAGAATAACTTAGTATTACCCCAAGAACAACTCATAAAATACACAAAGAACAAATCATTTTATATAAAATGAAATACTCCATCCGTCCCAAAACTACTTTCACACTTTCTTTATTTGGACGTCCCAATTGTACTTTCATACACCTGAAAAGGAAACCTTTTACACTCACAAAAGTCAATAAAATACATTTTTTCTTATTTTATTATTTAACTTTACACTCACATACTCACTTTTCTTTGGCTTGCGTGCCAGAACTACTATAAAAGTAGTTTTGGGACGGAGGGAGTAAATAATATCTCTTGCTTAAAAGTTTCTAATTGATATTATAGTGCCTCAAAATAATTATTCACCGTCGTCAATCGCTCCATAGTCGTCCCCTGTCAAAAAGGGGGAGGGAGTGGTTGTGGCTTCGTCGACCTCATTGTGCGAGCGACATCAATCTTGGAGGGCTCCATCTATAGTTGTCAAATGGGTCGGCCCGGCCCATTGGGCTGTGGTGTTTTCAGGATCGGGTCAGACCCGACCAATTTATCTTCGAGCCACATATTTTCAAGTCCGTCCTGACTCATGACGGGCTACCGGACCAAACCAACCAAACTTTTTAAAACTTTTAAAAATTTTATATATCATCATTACATTTTATTTATATATTTATCTTATTAATTTTGTATACAAATATTACTCAAATAGTCATAAAATTTTATTAAATTTTCCAAATATAATTTAATCATTAAAATAAAACTTAAATTTTTCTATATAATATTTAAACAAAAATAATTCAACAAACATTAATAAACTCATATTCACAAAAATAAATTCAAATAATAATTTTCTAACAATCTTTTATAAACTCAAAATTAAAAAATAATAATTAAACAATTAATTCAACACCCCTTAAATAAGTTTGAATTATAATTCATACTAACAAACATAGGAACTTCTAATTAAATAAAGTAACGGTATCAAGATTCTGAATAGAGTATTGTCAATCTTATCTAATTCATATTTTTTATAATTCAAATTAATTAATTAATTGAGATAATATTTTTGATTAAAAATATCATGTGAGAAAGTCTCAATGAAGATGCACATATTCTTTAACCATATTTACACAAATAATAGACAAAAACTTGTATGAACCCGAGTTCACCGTGAACTCGGGTTCTCAATTATCACTATCATGCGTATACACTATCATTGTTATGTATATTTACTATCACTATTAAAAAATTATGTATATTCTTATAACAATGATAGTATATATGAATAATAGTGATAGTAATTACACATGACAGTGATACGAGTTCACGTGAACTCGAGTTCACAAGAGACATACTCCAAATAAAATACTAATTGAAAGTATTTAAAAGAAGGGAAATTGCCCCTCAAGTACCATTATTCTAAAATTTCACTCCTAGCACACACACACTTTTTTTTTTACTGCTAGCACACAACCCTATTATCTATAGATTAACCTACCCCACACGCCCCCCAACACAAACCTCTCCCCTTTCTCATCTCTCCTCTCTCATCTATGAATTTAAACCCATCCACACTTTAGTCAAACCTCATCTTATTCCATCCCTTCTCTCACTTCTGCATTTTCCCCTCTCGCCGTTGAAGAAGGTGATCTAATTGAAGAAGCACCGCCGATGAAATTGAAGAAGCTCTCACCGGAATATGAAGCCCCACAAATCCCGCCGGAATCCATGGCACTTAGTCCGATTCGTGGACAACAGTTATGGTTCAAGGCTCTAATGGTTTCTCCAGTAAAGGATTTGGACACGATGTTTGTCGGCGAATGAGAAAATAGAGAGAGATGGAGACAGGAAGGACGGTTGATGACGTGGCAGAGGTCGTCGACTTGATTCAAGGCTCCGTCGGTGTATTTGGCGGTTTCCAGCATCTTTAGTCTCAAGTGGAGTCATCATCAATATTTTTATTTTTATTTTTTTAGATCACCATGGAAATAGTCAAGATTTTATCTAATTGGTCTAATTTTGGGCCACCAATTTCTTTAAGTTTGTTAAAGCATATTCTCGATTCCTTATTATTATTATTCCTAACTAATAAAATAAATTGCATTTTTATTAGATTTTATGTTGATTTTTACATTTCTAATGGGTTCTGTTTTTGAAAATATTAGATTTTAAATTCAAATCAAATAATGATTAAGGTCAATTATTATTATATTGATTTTTATGTCGATTCATTTAAATTCAAATCAAATAATGATTTTTACAGTTTATGATTTTATGTTGATTTTTATGTCCATTCAGTATTATTATTCCTAACTAATGAAAATATTAGATTATTATAATTTTGAAAATATTAGATTTTACAATAATGTTTATAAGTGTAAAAAAAAAATCAAATTGTTTATAAGTTCGATTTTACAATTTCAAAATATTTTCAAAATTATGTGTACAATTTAAACAAAATAAGAAAAAAAATCTAATATTTTTGGGCCACCATGGATATAGTCAAGATTTTATCTAATTGGCCTACTTTTTTGGCCACCAATTTCTTTAAGTTTGTTAAAGCATATTCTCGATTCCTTATTATTATTCCTAACTAATAAAATAAATTGGATTTTTATTGGATTTTATGCTGATTTTTACATTTCTAATGAGTTCTATTTTGAAAATAATTAGATTTTAAATTCCAATCAAATAATGATTAAGTTCAATTATTATTATGTTGATTTTTATTTCGATTAATTTAAATTCAAATCAAATAATGATTTTTACAGTTATGATTTTATGTTGATTTTTATGTCCATTCCTTATTATTATTCTTAACTAATGAAAATATTAGATTTTACAATAATGTTTATAAGTGTAAAAAAAATCAAATCAAATTGTTTATAAGTTCAATTGAAAATTGTTAAGTTCAATTAAAAATTGTTGATAAGTTCGATTTTACAGTTTCAAAATATTTTTAAAATTATGTGTACGATTTAAACAAAATAAGAAAAAAATCTAATTATTTCAAAATTATAAAATCTAATATTTTTGGGCCACCATGGAAATAGTTAAGATATTATTTTGAATTCATTTTTTTCGAAAACCATAGAAAGTACGATAGGTTGAATAGTCAAGATTTTATTTTGAATTCATTTTTCCCGATTTTGTTATACTTCAAATTATTTTGAATTCAATTTTTTCCCCTTATAATATTTTTAATTTCAAACAACGATATATTCATAAGTGTAAAAAAAAAAAAGTTTAAATATTCATAATTATAGTTCAAATACATTAATTGTTAAAGTTCTATTATAAGAGGCCCAAATAATTTTTTCCGCCTAGTTTTATAAGTGCAAATTAAATTACATTAAATTTTGCAATAATATTTTATAAGTGCAAAACAATAAGTAAAAATTTAAATCAAATAATTGTTAATTTCAATTACAAATTGTTTATAAGTTCGTTTTTACAGTTTCAAAATATTTTCAAAATTATGTGTACAATTTAAACAAAATTATGTAGTCGTGAGGATGATGATTTCAACGCCTTCTTTAACGAAAAATTGGCAGTAAAAAATAAAGGAAATGAAATATGAACCCAGCTCCTTCTTCAACCCAATAACCAAATCAAGTAACCAAATCATCAGGCCTTCTTCAACGCCTCGCCTCCTAGCGTCTGCCACACCTTCAACGGGATATTCAACGCGCACACACACAAAATCAGAAACAATATTCAACACACACAAAACCAGAAACCATATTCATCACATCAACGCACAACGCCGATCTGCAAAACCAGAAACCACAAAAATCATCTCAAATTTACGACGATATAGATAGAATGGAGAGAAAGAAAATTGAAAAACAAAGGAAAAAGTGTAGAAAAAGGGTAAAAAGACCCACATCGGACGTCGACGCCACGCCCACACCAGATCGCCGAAGAAGAAAACCACATCCACCGTCTTTCCTATTCGTCGATCGAAGCCGTTGAATTTTCGCCATTGAAGCTGATAACCACCGTCCACCTATGTCACCGATCCAGAAATCGCCATTAACAGTCACGCCGAAAACCTTCGCATTTGCAACCGCTCAACCTCCAGACGCCGAAATTACACACAGCAACTGCCGACGCAACACCACAGCGGGAAACAATGCCCTGTCGCCGGCAACAAACCAACTCAAGCCCCCGGTGGAAGTAGGAGGAGAGGGAAGGGGAGAGAAGAGGAGAGATGAGAGAGAATTAATGGTTTATTGTGTGTGTGGGTTATTTAATAGACTGACAACTTTAATCTGAAAGTGAAACAGATTTGACAATTTCTGGCAACCGCCAGTGGGGTTAACCCACCTCACACCACCCCATACCACCTACACTATTGTTATTATATTAATAAATTTTGTACTTTTAGCACTCGACAGTAAATAATTTTTCCCTTGTGCTTTGATAGCAAAGAGTCTATACAAAATGCACCCCATATAAATCGAAGAATTTTTTTTAAAATAAAAGTAATATAACTCATTAAAGTATTGAAAAAAAGTTATAAGAAAAGTATCATATAAAAAATATTTAAAAAAAACATGTCGGGTCAAATAGGCCCGATTATGTTTGGGCCTATAATTTTTATAGCTCATCTTGTTCTTAAAATTGAATTTTTTGGGCTAGACCTGCTTTGACAGCTATAGCTCCATCACCGTAGCTTCGTGGCTTTTTGAGCTCCGTCCTCTAATTCTCAGAATCAGAATTTTAGAGAGATAGAACGAGAGAGAAGAGAACAAACGAGAGAGAAATTATAATTTTAATTTTCAAATATGTTAAATTCACAATAACAAAGGAGAGAGAAAGAGAGGGGAGAGGAGGGTGTGGGGGTACTCATATATTCTGTGTGAAAATCCCACTAATTTAAACTAATATAATTTTTTAGACTAATTTGTTATTTTGAAACGACTAAATTTAAATTGAGGTATTTTTACTAAAATGTAATAAATTCAAAATTTTATTTTACCGAATTAATCATTTTTGTTATTAAACATATTTTAGACTTTATTTTGATTTTTTAGTTTTTTTTCTAAGTGTAATATTTTCAAGTTTAATAAAATTATTGTTCTAAAAAAATAATAAAATGTTTTGGTTGTACTTTTCTAATCGAAATGGACCTTTTGTATGTTTTGGGCCTATTTGAGTGTTTTCTGGCTAATGCGATGCGACGTATATAAGCTGTTCTAGGGTTTTTTTGACAGTATAAAGCCCTAGCCCACTTCGCTCGTCTTCTCTCTCTGCTGCCATTCTTTCGCCATTGCTGCTCTCTGATATATCGAAACCCAGCCGTCAGCAATGGGTAAGATATCTATCATTCAAATCTCCTGCTAGGGTTTATTTTCCGTTTTTTTTGGAATTGGAAGTGATGGAAATGCTGTTTGTTTCCAGGTATTTCCAGGGATTCGATGCACAAGAGACGTGCCACTGGAGGAAAGAAGAAGGCATGGAGGAAGAAGCGAAAGTAATTTCTCGCTCCTTTTTGGTTTTCAGTTCCTTGTTCTGATACATAACCTTTTTTGTTGCCGTATGATTTTACTGCATTTGTAATGCCTATGCGCGCTTACATGTTTAGGTAGATTTACTGTCTCCTGTGAAATTCTGTGTTATGTATCTTGTGTAATTTCTTTCGGGAGTTTTTAGTGCTGCAGACGCTTTTTAATACATTTAATTGTTAATGACCTATTAGAACAGCATTTGCGTTTTGTGTTCCTGCTGCATAGAGTCCATCGTTATAGTTTTAATCATAAGAATTTACTCCCAAGTCATCTTTATAAATTGAGCTTTAAACACCTAGCATCAAAGATGGGCGCCCAGAAAGTAACATGATTCCCCTCAAAGCTTTAAGGATGAGATGAAGTGAATCAGTGAGTTTCATAGTCAATTAAAGCCAAAATTATATGTATTTAGATATTCAAAATTCTGTTTAGCCCAAGGAAAGGACTGGCCGGCCTGCATTGTGCCCCCAAAATGTTCAAATAGAATGTGCTCTGCTTCAACCTGATCCGCAGAGCTATTTTTCTGGGATTGCTATTTTGTTAGTTGTAATTATTGTGTGTTACTAGGTACGAGCTCGGAAGACAGCCAGCAAACACAAAGTTGTCGGGCAACAAGACCGTGCGCAGGATTAGAGTTCGAGGAGGTAATGTAAAGTGGAGAGCCTTGAGGTTGGATACTGGAAACTTCTCTTGGGGTAGTGAAGCTGTAACCCGGAAGACACGTCTTCTGGATGTTGTTTACAATGCATCAAACAATGAATTAGTTAGAACCCAGACTTTGGTCAAAGGTGCTATTATTCAAGTTGATGCTGCCCCTTTCAAGCAGTGGTATGTTCAGCATTATGGAGTTGAGATTGGACGCAAGAAGAAGAATGCTGTAAAGAAGGAAGGAGAGGTATATTTTGTTCCTTGCTTTTAGCTTGCACAGCCTTGGGCTATTCTTTCGCAAGTTCAGTATATTCAAGCTTCCGTATCTGATTTTCAACATTCATGTCAAATGTTTTTCTGAAATTTATTTAAAATCATTTACCACTTTTCTTTTTGACTTGGTTTAGGAGGCTGATGCTGCTGTTGCTGAAGAGGCAAAGAAGAGCAACAATGTTCAAAGAAAACTTGAAAACCGTCAAAAGGACCGCAAGATTGATCCACATGTTGAGGAACAATTCGGTGGTGGTCGTCTGTTGGCAGCAATTTCTTCTCGTCCTGGCCAGTGTGGGCGCTGTGATGGGTATGTATTTTCTATTTAAATTTGTGTGATTAGTCTAGGTCTATTTGAGTTTGTTTGATAAGTCTAGGTCTATTTGAGTTTGTTTGATAAGTCTACGTAGAGATACTTGAAGTTTATATGACCTCTGTCTGGCCTAGAAGAAATGTTTTGTTCCCACCAATATAATACTCGAAATAAAATGAATGAATCCTCAGTTAAATATCCATATAAAATACAGATATTTTCTTAGTCTAAATTTATGTGGAAGAAAATGCAGTGATTGGTTTCATCAGCGTCATATCTCATTAAAAGTCGAATTATTCAGACAATTTTTTAAAAAGCAGTGCGGGTAGTAGCTATATTTAGAGGGTTTGCAGGGAGCAGCTGCCCCCTCACAACTTTTGCTTTTCAGAAGTACTTCTAAGCTGCTAGTAGAGTTTGCGAACACTCCTTTAGACGACTATTGAGCACTTTTATGTTGACTAATAGAGTATAATCCGGCTTCTAGATGCTAATCTTAATTTTACCAATGGGTCTTGATACACTCTTGCATTTGTTTTTGTTGATTGTTTGTGGAAATAGGTATATTTTGGAGGGTAAAGAATTGGAATTCTACATGAAGAAACTCCAGAAGAAGAAAGGAAAGGGTGCCAATGCTTAAATTTTGCATTTAGGCTTGCCAAATTGGCAAATTGAGGACAACATTTCTTCATTTTTAGATTCTGTTCAATGCATTACAAAAAATGAGGGCTTTGCCGGAGTTGCATTGAAGTTTTGGGAACTATGTTTTATTTTTTGCTGCAATATGATCACCCATGCTTTAGCTTTCGACTTTAACTCGTATTTTAATTACAAACATATAAGAATTTGATTTGGGAGTGTTTTCACATTCATAAATATGTTTATTTGATGATATTTAGAGCTCAGTTCATCAATCCTTGTATGTCTACGTTTTTTCGCTAAATACATAACTTTGTTAAAAACGTTGTTTTAAGTTCTAGCTATAGAGAACAGTGGTAAGAAATGCTGAAAAGGATAGAGATTGAGACCAATTTTTTTTTTTAAAATATATATTTGTGGAAATATTAAGACCGTATTGAAAACACAGGTAGCAAATTTCAGTTTTCTGATATATTCTTGATTTTTGTGTGTGACGCTGAATTTGTACATTAAATTATATGATGTCTTGATATTTTAAAAATTCTATAGATATTTTTTTTTTCTCGACGTGTATATTAGTAATCACAAATTGAACATATTGTCGTCCATTTAATTTTGGGTACTCATGATAACATGAAATGAAAATGAGTGAAATTTAATACTCTCCCTACCAAAATTGAACATATGTAAAAATTGAACATATGAAAATGAGTCAAATTGAACATACGTAAAAGGATACACTTGGTGCCGCTTAACAAAATTTAAAAAAATTGATAAAATACAGACATTATAAATGTATTGTAGGATTCATTTATAAATAAAATAATTATTTGTGAGAGTGATAATAAAATAATGATTTTTATATGCATATTTTTTTGTGAACTAATTATTAAAAAAGTGTGCACATTTTTAATAGATAAAGGTACAAATTATATTCTTATTTTTTTATTGTGTAGCTACAATTGTGTTTGTATTATATTATAACAAATTCTTATCAAGCATACTGTATATTGTATTGAAATTTTCAATATGAAAAAATTAATACCAATACCATATCAAAATTACATGCCATATACCATACAGAAAATTCGCTATATTCAATATATACTAAAATTTATCAAAATATCAGTATATTATTTTATACTCCCTCCGTCCATAACTATTTTGCACACTTTTTATTTTGGGTTGTCTCAAATCAATTTGAACACTACTTAAAAGAGAAACATCGATTTGCGTGCATACTCACAAAATTTTCCACACATTTACCCATATACCACTATTTACTTAAAAAATACAATTTTCTTAAACCATGCGTCATTCCAGTCCCAGGAGTGCAAATACCCGTGGGACGGAGGTAGTATTATTTATAAGAAAACCTATTTCAAATAATAAAAAACAATCTGTTTTTAACAACCAAATTTCCAAAGACAAACATGTCCAAAGTAAATCATTTAACCAAGAACATATCACATAATACAATCTAAAATTCAGGCTAAAGTTGCAACAACTATTAAAATATCTCAAGAACTCCAACATCATTTCAAACTCCAATACCATAAATGAAACTGCAACATATAAAAAAACCTATAAAATAAAATAAAAGCCAATGAAGAAACTGCAACCTTCTCTGTCCCTCTAACACCTAAGCACATACAGCAACTTTCGTGGCCAAAACCAAAAGAAGTAAGCATCTAAAGAAAATATATAATACCTCTAACACCTGCAAATTTTAAACTAAAGCACCTGTAGAAAAAAAAAAAAAAAAAACTAGAGCACAAAGGTAGGGCGTGTCAACAAGGGTTAAGCCTCTATCCTTCTTCACGTTGAAATTTTACACACAGAAATAATTGACTCAGAAAATTGCATCTATCAAACAAGCAAATTGGAAGAGATATTACCAAGGAAGCGAGTGAAAGAGTGAAGGTCTACTAGCATGGTACCGTATATCGATTTTTTTTTTTGGTATTTCGATATATGTATTTTTCGGCATTTTTCGGTTCGATAAGCATGGCATATCGATAATTTCGCTATTTTTCCCACCCCTAATCTGGGAAACACGAAAAAACATAACAGTATATCCTTTTCCGCTCCTATTCAATACCCTTCCACGATTTATCCCCTCTATGCATCATACTTGAATAAAATGTTTAAAGTACTGACCATAACAGCTAGTAATAAGCCTCAAAAAAGTTAATCACAAGTTCAGTTTGATATTTGAATATAAATTTGTACAAAATAAATGTTTTATTTGATCAGCTACATACATCAATGGCTAATCTGAAACAGTAGTCAGCTAATTAATAGTAATAGATGTATCAGGCCCATATATAACTTTGCTCTAACTACAATTACAACCCACTAATAGACATGTAATTGATCCCGACATTAGTCATTTCTTGGCCGAATACCGAATCATAAAAAAAACCATAGAACAGTAAATTAAACCATCATTTTGGAAATAGAGAGTTGTAAAAGAAGTTACAATTTTTAATTTTTCAAATGAGTTAAATAAACAGTAATGACCTTCCCCAAGCAGGAAAATTTTGAGCTATACTTTTAATCCGAATCAAATTAACCTAAAAATTGGAGCGCACACTCAAGTGGGTCATCCAACACACATGATCTCCAGTATATAGTAATCTATTGGATCACACAGAAGAAAAACTAAACAAACAGCAAAGAAAACCATAACTAGTTAAGATAATTCACAAGAATTTCTTTAATCTACCTAATTTCAATCACTAAAGAACCCCATGTTTTGAGAAATACTCGTGTGATGAAACAGCAAAACATCTTTATAGCATGCCTTCAATCAAGAAAAATTTAAAATAAATATAACTTAGCTTCCATGTTTATTCTCAGAGCATACTCTATTGTTGTTTCCCATAGCCATATTTCTTTCTCAACCTCTCTCTGATAAAGTCATTTCGAGCTTGAATCCGAGCTTGTTGAGGAGCAACATTGACATAAGATAAATGCAAACCATATCCAAACAATGAGCCACCAGCAGCGAAGACTGCTGCTAAAGTTGCTATCTTCTTAGGTGTAGCCTCGAAGCACACCACCATCTGAAGATGATTATTCGTCTCAAAAGAATGAAGGTATATTCCAACACTGAAGAAACAAATAGGAACGGGTCATTAACCAACATTGTTCAACATAACATGGAGGCCTTCAAGAATGAGTATGGGTAGTTGTGGTTGTTAATCAGAATAAAAGATGATAAAAGTTGCACATTCATCATACGTGATACAAGACCATAAGATTGCGAATCAGTTAATTATTAACCCGCCTTGAATGATTACCTCCCTTCCTACACTCATTTCAGGATTCCTCAACCACCAATCATTCAAGATTAGAATAAAATACTAACAAAGCAACCATTTTTTATCATTGTAATTCACTGTTCAATAATTTACATTGAAGAATATAAAAAGCTAATGATTTCTAAAGTAATGAACGTGTAATTACTTGTTAAGTTTGAGCTAGTTGGATTACATTTACGAGCTGAAAATAGCGTTTGACTCGACTCGCAGACAAGCCTAACGAGTCCTCATCTATTACATTGAAATAATAAGGAAATCCTCATGTATCGAGTCTAATGAGTCGATGTGGCTCATTAGTAAAGAAAATATTTCACAAGCTCGAGCTTAGATCATTTACCTTAGTAAAGGAGTCGGGTTTGAGCCAAGCTCTTGAGCTACTTGGATCGAATAACAACTCCATTTCCACATCCATACCCATATAACTTTGTTTCCGAAATTCCCTAAAGGTGCAGATATTTTCCAAACAAATAAACCCAATACCATCCCTACGTGCGACTTTGGTTGTACAATTAAAGCCCTAATCCAGAACCCTGATAAATCCCAACCCACTAGACCTGGGTTTATTCACATTCTCCAAACCATTACCTATTTTTCTGTAATTAATCATGAAGAATCCAAAAACCCAATCTTCATACAAGAAACCATGATCAAAGTAGGAACAATTACCGATGTTTGTAACTAATCATGAAAACATATGCTATAAATAGCTACCGATAATAACTGATTATACTGCAGATTATTAGGGTTCTAATGCTTGAAATCATAATTCAAAGTGAAGAAAAGTATTTTCATTCAACAAAAAGTGCAAAGGAAAGAAAGATAGGAGAGCTTACCGATTAGAAATCAGGCACGGCACAACGCAAATGAAATTGCACGTTGTGAATCAACTCAGAGCATTCCAAACGGGAACTCAAATTGCCTCTGATGGCTGCTCCAACGCTAATTCCTCTTTATATTGCCATTGATCTGATCCTTGCCGATTTTTTTTTTGTTTTGTTTTTTTTTACATTTTATCATTATTTTATATATATATATATATATATATTTAATAATTTTATTGTGTGATCTATTATTTATGTAAATGTAATACTATGTAGTCATATTAGATATTAACATTAAATATATTTATAATATTATGTTATATAAAAATTAAATATTAAAATATAAATAATTGTTGTATTTAAGTTAAAATTAAAATTGTAATTAATCAAAAGAAATATTAAATTTAAAATTTAAAAAGTTACAACATAACAAATAGAATGATAGAACATAAAATTAATACAATACTAAAACACAATAAAAAATACATGAATAAAATACACAAACATAATTATGCAAATAAAATACAAGTTAATTCTGACCAATACAAATTTTAGTACTCTCCAAGATCACTTCCAGATCCTCCAATATTACCTAAAAATTGCCCAAAGATCTAAGAATGATTTTCAAATTGAGTTTGACTGGAATTTTTTCGCATGATTTTTAATTGCTCAATTTGAGACCATTCACGTTTACATATGAATATTAATGTTGATAAGATTTTCTAATCTAAAGATTATGGCTGTTTAACCTAAGGATCTTATCAAACAATAACAAGATTATATAACTTGTTCTTGAGGATTAATTATAGAGAGAGAGAGTAGAGAGCTTTAGTGAGAGAAAGAGTTGTTGTATTATGAATGCTTAGAGAGAGAAAGGTACATTGGAGACATATTTATAGGTTTGCATGTGTGAGGTGGCACCTTGTGAGCCTATTTGGCTTTAGGTGTTGACAAGTGTCCTTGTCCTAGCTCATCACTATGCTACCTTTACAAAGCTTCCTCCTACTACATGTCTACTTGCTCCTAATATACACGTTGTCTATGTCCCTAGCCTAGGCGAGCTTTTGGGCGAACTTCGAGGCCTTGTGCTGTTCCAAGAGTGATGTAGAGATGGACTCTGGTTTGGTCTTCTTTGAGTATGGTCGATCTATTAAAGGGATAGCTCGCCTGCGAGCTTCTCTCTCTCATGTTTGGTTTGTCATCTGACTTGGTTGTAGGGATCATGGACGAGCTCCTTTCTCTTCCTGGCGGTCTTTCCCTTGTTGATTTTAGTCAAAGTTGATGGCGTAGCTTCTACACAAGTTGGCGACCTTCTTAACCCTTGTCTAATTAATCTCATAATTGTCTTAAGGTAGTTCGCCTATTAACATTTGCCCCCCAGCTCGCTCACATCATGATATTTCTAATTATGTGGGCGAGCTGATTTGTCTCTATGGACGAAGGCTTGAGTGAGGGCGAGCTACTTTCTTGGTAAGATGCCGAGCTTATGGGCGAGGTTACGTATGGCGGTTGGTGAGTCGACGTGGTGCGAGAATCAAGACATAGTGCACGCCTTTTTAGGCCTCAGTTCCTGCGTCCATTATGATAGAACTTTCAAATTCTTTGCACATTAGTCCCTGCACTATTCGGATATTATAGCTCGCCCAACGTCTATAAATATAGGAAATCTTCTTCATTTCACACTTTTACACTTCCGACTCTCAGAGCAATTTTGTTCGGCGGTTAGTCTTCTTGCATCCGACGGATTTTCGAGTGCTTCCCAAGGTAGAACTCCATTTTCTTCATCCTTTTCTCTTTTCTGCAGATTCTCCTTTCCTCTTTTTTCATTTTCATCGAATTTCTGGTGATTTTGGACATCTTCGGAGAATTTTTGAATTTTTCGATTATCCATCTGAGTTTACCGGTGACCATAACTATAGATTCCAGCCGCCTCAAACATAATAATTCGAACCTCGCCCTGATTAATTTAAAATATGTCTAATCAATCTTCGAGCCGAACGATTTCGAATCGCAATCCTGGAAAAAGACCAATGACTAAGATTTTGCCGATCCCTCAGATGACTCTGATATTGGTTGAGTCAGGTTCTGGGGCGAGTTCAGTAGCTCGCCCAGGTGGTGGCGAGCTTCTTGGCGAAGTTCGCTCTGATTCAGGAGAGATAGCCACCAACTCCGAGGGTGGCGAAGGATCCGATCTCCGCGAGCTTTGGGAAGACTTCAATCGAGCTACCGGTGAGGCCCTCGCCCAAGATGAGGCGGAGGTCGCTGAGACTCAGGAAGAGATCACTGAGACTGGCGACCAAGCTAGCGAGCTTGCCCGCGAGCTTGATGAGGAAGATGAGGATGTCGGAGGAGTGGAGATTACTTACGAGTACCTTCGTTTTATTGACTTCCCATTTCCCAAACTCCCAGAACATCAGATCCCCTCCGACGTTGTACATGAGTTTAGTTGGGCGGAGTATGTGAGGGAACACGCGGCGACCTTCCCTCTACCTGAGCGAGCTTTCCGAGATACTGATGACAAATCTGACTTCAAGGCTAACGAGGTTGAGAGCATCATCAGTGAGTATGCATTGCCGAAGCTTCGCAAGAAACACCACATCCCCTTGGATATTTTCATGTATGCTCCCGAAGAAAATTAACGAGTAGACATGCCTCCTCCCGAACTAACGGCCATCAACATTCACACATTGGAGACCGGGCTCACTTTACCCCTACACCCCATCATCGGACAATTCCTGATGGACACCAACCTCGCCATCATGCAGCTCACCCCGAATGCCTGGAGTAGCTTTCTGGCGACGCTGGTGATCTTCGGGCTTGAGGGGTATGAGAATCGGTTAACCACAGTGGAGATCAATGAGTTGTTCACCGTGACCCGACAAGCCAAAGACGGGAAGGGGTACTATTATCTCAAAGCTCGCCCCAGAGAGAAATTTTTGGGTATCCTCCCCCATAAAGTTCGCGATTGGAACTATTTATCTTCATTGGTGGGGACTTGCGAGCTTCGAATGGGCATGGTGGACGTATTCTCTCCCCCGAAGGAATATGGAGAAGCCAGCAGTAGGTGGCGTATTTCGGTGTGCGTGAGTTGGATTAGATTTACTAATCTAATCTTCTCTTTTGCAGGTCCGAAGCACCACAAATCGAGCCATGGAAAGCCTAAAGTGTCCATTGGCTTCGACTTTGTGCTGACTGTCTGTTGCTTGCGAGAGCAGAGGGATCGGGAGATCAAGCACTTGTGCCAGCATCACTGCCGAGGCTTACCGGTCTTCTAACCTCGCCGCATCACCTTGCTGTTCAAGGTTTGGATCCTCAGTCTACGTAGCTCGCCTGTTCTAGTGAAGCTCGCCAAATTGCTAAATATAATTTGTTCCATTGATGTAGGTGAAGGCCCCGTGGTTGCTCTTCCACCCATCGAAGTACCTGAAGCTTATCATTTTTTAGCTCGCCAACTTTGGATGGGTAAACCTCGCCCCAACCGAGCTGGAATTCCTTCCGGGGCGGTGTTGGATGCAACCAGGAAGGCGGACCTCGCCAAGGTCGCCCCTACCACTGACAGAGCTGGGGGTCGGGTTCACAGAAGAAGGCCCCACCTCCCCAGCAAACCAAAGAGAAGGTCGCCCAGTCCAAGAAAGGGTCTGGTCGTGGCGACTCGGGTTCCGAGTGAGGTTCTCAACCCCAAACTCGTCAGTCTAAGAAGACTCTCCAGCGCGGGGACGGATCGCGAGTGAGTGAAGATGAAGCTCGCTCTCAAAAGCCATCCCGGGTTGGTCTTCACGATGAAGACATTGAGCATAGCGAATGAGTGGCTCCGGATCAGGCCACGGAGGTTCGGGGTGAGCTATTATTCCTCATTCTTCTCCCCGTACCTCCAACTCCTCAGAGCTCGCCCCCGCCATCTCTGTATGGGACCCCTATTCAGGATGACACCCTTCTCGGGCTTAATCCCGATAGGTTTGGGTAAGTGAATCAAATGTTTTTGGAGTTGAATGTTTATCTTTTGCATACTCTTTTCTAACTTTTTAATGGTTTGTAGATATGCCCCCGCCGAGTTCCCACATCATCCGAAAGCTCTTCATACGGCGGAAAGCTGTAAAGCCTTGGCATCTGCGAGGGAACTTCCTCCTGGCCCAGCTCGCCACATCTTCACCGAGGTCCCCCAAGTATCTCTCGGCCTCGGAGCTCACCATGATCGAGAGGCAGAAGCCCGCAGATAAGGCGAGGTTGGCCATGCACTATGCATGTGCGGCTATGGCGGCTACTCAACTCATCACTGATGACATCACCGTTGCCGACAAAGCTCGCCACGATGCTAAGATTTTGCTGAATCAACTTGGGGATGAGAGGAAGAAGGCCGTCGAGGAGCTCGCCGGGATGGAGGCGAAAGCGAAAGCTTCCCTGGTAGAGGAGCAGAATGCTCTGAAAAAGCTGGAGAAGGTTCAGGCCAATTTCAATCGGTAAAAGACTGAACTTGACTTAGCTCACAGAAGCTCGCCTCCAGGGAAGAGGAGTTCGCCCAGATGCAGGACGAAGTGAACCTCGTCCGCGAGCAGAACCAGGGTAACTTGGCTGAGTGCTTGAAGTTGTGTGAGGAGGTCGCGCCGAAGGCTTTGGAGATCGCCGAGCTTCGGGGCCAATCCGATGCTTCAATTTCACCAGAGGCCCTGAAGCTCGCTCGTGTGGTCGCCACAGATGTCGACTTCATCCTCTGTTATGCCGAGGTTATCCGCTCCTTTCAATAGGCGAGGATGAATAAGGAAAGCAAGTGGGAGGCTCTAGTGTCTGAGTTCGACGATTGCTTGGCGAAAGCCAAGATTCCTGAAGGCACTGAGCTTAACATTGGCGCCCTCGCCGGTTATGCGATCAACCTCGACGCCGCCCGGGAATGTTTTAACATCATTCAAACCTTTGAGATCCCGGTCGTTGAGGCGGAAGAGGAGGTCGCCGAGGGAGAAGAGGGAACTCCCCCCACGATGGAGCAACTGCAGGAAGCTTGTGGGGATGCTACGCTCGACATCAACGAGCTGGATACCAGTGGGTGCACTGGTAACATCACCACCTTGCCAAGACTCTCTCCCCCATCTGGCCAAAATGTTGGTGGGGAGGTCGCCCCTCAGTTCGCTAATCCCGAGGTTCCAGCCAACGTCGCCGCCACTCCTGCTCCCGATGCCCCCACTGCTCCCGAGAGTTGAAGTTTTTCTTTGCTTTCTTAGTATAGCTTTTTGCTTTTTGTTAAAGTAGTTGAAGCTCGTCGGGCTCGTATAGCTCACCCAAAAGGAGCTCCCTTTTTGTACTTCATAGATGGTCAGCTAGTCGACCTTTGTGACTAGCGCAACTTCTCATACTTGAGAATTTTTCAGGTATCTTCTTTCTTGAAAGGTTCTCAAGTACTTTTGAATGAAATTTGATCTTTTTCGTTTCAACTTTGTTCATTTAAATTTTTACGCACGTTATATCTTTAATTAGCTCGTTTTTTTTATATTTTTGGTACTTATTCGTTTGTCTTACTCTGCTTTTGAGAAGTGAATCATTTGTTTTACATCGCTTAGGACTACGAATCGTACCTTTGTTCAATTAGTACATCTTTTTCGTCTTATACCACTTAGGTCGCAAATTTCTCGTCTTAAACCACTTGGGGTAGCGAGTTGTACTTTATTCAATTCACTTTGGGCGATTGGGTTTCACTAACCTTGCCTTAGACGTTTTAACCGTCTTTTTATGAATTTTTCTAACTTAGGGCAGTAGGTGCTGAGTGATCCTTTAAGAAGGACACCTTCGCTAACCTTGGACGCTTTGACCTTTGCCTTTGAGCTTTTTAGATTATAACGTTTGGGACCTTAGTCCTTGTGTATTACGAAGCTTCGAACGGTTGATATTTTCTGAAAATTTCTAACTTCATTTAGTAACGTAATTTACATAGGTTGCCATCAACACTCCTGATGCGAACCTTCGACTAATCTATTACAAGTGGTAGTTCATCTTCCTCTACTGCCAAAAACTGGGTATACTCTGTTTTCTTTTAACTCTTTGAACCGGTGTTGGCACACGTTTGTACAATGAATCTATCATCTCGGCTTCGGAAGTTTGATTTGGTGGCGCATACATGGTCTTGGACAGACTCCTCAAGGAAATGTAGTAGTTTTTTCTCAGAGGGGCATATAAGTTTTCTTCAGAGCACTTATGACGTGACTGACTTCTTTTCATACTCCAATCCTTCCATTGCTACTGATAGAATTTCTTAAGTTGTGCTGCACTCCATGTATACGATGAATCATTTCCTTCTGCGTCTTTGAGGTCGTACGTCCCATTCGCCCAAGATGCGGTGACTCGGAACGGTCTTTCCCAGTTTGGTCCAAATACACCCGGTGGAGTTGCTAGCTTCTTCCTTAGTACCAGATCCCCTACTTTGAACTTTCGATCTCTAACTTGAGAGTTGTAATACTTTTTCGCTCTCCGCTTGTAGGTGGCATTCTTCATTTTCGACAAAGCTCTAGTTTCTTCGATCAAGTCTTTTTCTACTGCCAAATCTTCATTGTTCTCCTTCTCATCATAGCCCACCACCTTCCAAGTCTTGTTCTGAACTTCCACTGGTACCACTACTTTCGTTCCGAAGGCCAAGGCAAAGGGTGTTTCTCCGGTACTTGCTCGATATGATGTTCTATACGACCATAGAACCTTCGGAAGTTCGTCTGCCCAGCTTTCTTTCTTATCTTCGAGGCGGATTTTCAACACATGCTTCAAAATCTTATTAACCGCTTCAACTTGACCGTTCGACTGCGGATGGTACAGAGTTGAGTAGTGCTTTTTGATATTCCATGAACTGCAAAATTCTCTCAACTTTGTCCGTCAAACTGTCTCCCGTTGTCTGTCACGATTGATTGTGGAAGTCCAAATCGGCAAATTAGATTCTTCCAAATGAAGCCGATCATCCTTTCTTGCGTTACTGTGGTAAGTGCCTCGGCTTCAGCCCATTTGATGTAATAGTCAACCGCTACAACAACAAACTTTACACCATCTCTGCCAGGTGGAAATGGGCCGATCAAGTCGATACCCCATTTTACAAAAGGCCACAGGCTGAAGACCGACTTAAGTTGAGCAGCTTGGGAGTGGATATTTGGTGCGAAAAGTTGACACTTTTGGCACTTCCGTGCGAAGCTAATGGCATCTTTGCGAAGGGTTGGCCAGTAGTACCCCTGTCTGATTGTTTTGTATGCCAAAGCTTGCCCCCCAGCTTGACTTCCACAAATTCCTTCGTGAATTTTTTCTAACACCTCGAACCCTTGTGTTGACAGAATTTATTAACGGTGTTTGTTTATGTGGCTTTTCAACATATTAATTCTATCAAACAATAATCCAAGATTTTGTGTTCTTGGATGTAATATGAGGAGGGAGAGTAGAGAGAGAAATATTGTAATGGGAGTTGTATTTATTTTCAGAATTGTCAGAATTGTGTGAATAGTACAAGAGAGGTCTTATTTATAGGTGTGTGAGTGTGAGACGACACCTTACGAGCCTATGTGGCTTCCGGTGTTGACGAGGGTCCATAACCCTCATCCTGGTCTCTTACACTGCTACCTATATTGTGCCTCGTCCTACTACTATGCCTCAGACTAGATGGGCCTCATTAAAAACCTCGCTGTAAACCACTCTTGTGGACAAACCGGACGGAGGGAAAAAGAGCGCGTCATCGGGGTCCTAATGGCTAACAGATGAGCTCATGGGCGAGCTCAGAGATGAACTTCAGTGGCTCGGGCGAGATACTAGGCGAGCTCCAATGACCTGCATGGGTTACGGATGCTGTATGATGATGGGGCTCGGCGAGGCCTGCATGGTGCATGGGGCGAGCTCGGGGCGAGCTCGGGTAATGACAGGGGTTAGCTCTCTTAGGCGAGCTGCGTAGCTAAATAGTCCCCTCGCGAGAGAGCAATTGCTCGCATGTCGATAGTGTTAGTTCGCCATATCAACACCTTGCTTTTTAGATAAACATTTGAGTAGGGGTAGAGAGAATCCATGTTTGTAAAGTTGGCTGTCTACCAACGTATATCTGGCTGCTTGCTTCACTAGCCGACTAGCTTCCCACGCATCTTCTAGAACTGATCCGTCCTTCAGGTACTTTTGAATCGGAGTGCGCCAATCTTCGCTATCTTGCATCCCCCCACTCGAAGTCTGGTTTATATTATAATCAGACGTCGCGGGGTTCTTTAACTTGGTGACGACGACCTCCGTTACATCCGCTTCACCATTACTGGTAGCTAGTCGGGCTAGTGCGTCAGCTTGAGTGTTTTCCAACCTCGAAACATCTGATCTCGATGTTTACGCAAGTTTACATCAACCAAATTCCAACCTCGGAATTTGGTTGATGTAAACTTGCGTAAACATCGAGATCAGATGTGCTACTATCTTCTGGTACGTCATCATCTGCTGATCTTTTGTCTCGTACTGCCCCCGGACTTGGGATATTATTAGCTGGGAATCTTCGAAAATCTGAAGATTGGTTGCCCCCACAGCTAATGATAACCTAAGTCCGGCTATCAATGCTTCGTACTCCGCCTCATTGTTGGTTGCTCTGAAGTCGAATCGGATCACGGAGGTGAAAACTTGTCTATTTTGGCTGATTAGAACTACACCGGCTCCTGCTGCTGTGCTAGTTGATGATTCGTCAACGTAGAGGTGCCACGGAGCTATACGCCCCCTCGTCGGATCTTGCGGGAAAGTTAGCTCGACGATGAAATCGGCGAGCGCTTGTCCCTTAATCGTTGTTCGGAGTGCATAGATTATACCGTATTGGCTAACTTCTAGTGACCATTTCAACAAGCGTCCCGCAGTGTCTGGCCGTTGCAGTATTTGTTGTAGTGGGAACATTGTCAACACTTCTATCGGATGGTCGAAGAAGTAGGGCCTCAATTTTCTAACACTCATTACTAGTGCATTGACCAGCTTCTCTGTTGGGGTGTACTGCAACTCACCTTCGTGTAGGACTTGACTCACGTATTACACTGGTAGGTGTGTTTTGCCCTCTTCTCGAACCAGGACGGAACTAATGGCCACCTCCGACTCAGCTAGGTACAAGTACAGCTTTTTACCCGGTACTGGCTTTGATAGGATTTGAGTGTTTGCCAGGTATGCTTTGATGTCTTCAAAGGCTCGTTCGCACTCATTCATCCATTTAAACTGGTCTTTACGTTGGAGCTTATTGGCTTTGACTGCTTCCGTGTATCTGTGTGTGTTCGCCTTGATAGCTTCAAAAAATGGACGACTCCGATCGTCGGATCTGGAGATAAACCGGTTTAAGGCCTCCAAACACCCGGTTAGTCTTTGAATCTTCAGAACTGAGTCGGGTGATTTCATTTCAATGATACATTTGACCTGCGTCGGATTGATTTCTATTCCTCTTTGGCTCACCAAATGTCCCAGGAACTTCCCTGAATGTACGCCGAAGCTACTCTTCTTGGGGTTCAATTTCATGTTGTAGTGGCGTAGTATATCGAAGGTTTGCTTTAGGTGGTCAAGGTGATCCTCCTTTCGCAAACTCTTGACAACTATGTCATCCACGTACACCTCCATGGTATGGCCGATGTGCTGATCAAACATCTTGTTCACCAACCTTTGATAGGTAGCTCCGGCGTTCATAAGTCCGAACGACATCCTTTCCCAGCAATACATGTTCTTGTTGGTGTAAAACGTTGTGTGTTCCTAGTCATCAGGGTGCATTGCTATCTATTGATAGCCTGCAAAGGCATCCATGAACGTCATCATCTCGTGGCCTGCAGTGCTATCTATAAGTTGATCAATGTGGGGCAGTGGGAAGTTATCTTTTGGGCACGCCTTGTTTAGGTCCGTGAAGTTGATGCACAGTCTCCACGTTCCATTGGGCTTCTTTACCAGGACTGGGTTTGCAACCCACTGCGGGCATAAGACTTCCTTGATCAACTTGTTGTCTAACAACTTCTTAACCTTTGTGGTTAGAGCTTCGTACTTGTCTGGTCCATACTTCCTTCGCTTTTGGCGCACAGGTTTCCTCGTTGAATCTATGTTTAGCCGGTGACATGCGTGCTCCAACGGGATCCCAGTCATGTCTTCATTGGACCAGGCAAACACATCTAGGTTGGAAAAGTTCCAAGTCCCTTTCCGGGTCCACCGGGATCGCTGTCAGTTCCTCCATGGGAGTGGCCTTCCTCTTCTGATTTTTCCACCTTGGGTCCATAAGGAACTCCTCCCAGTCCTCCATCATCATTGGTTCGTGGCCAATTCTTGGTTCAATATCTTCACCACCTTTTCCAGCTTGGGCAGGTTTATCGACTTTTCCTGCTTCTTGGGAGGTTGGACTGGATGGTCCTTCAACTTGGGATGGTTCTGCAACCTGGGGGACTTGATCAACCTCCATCGGCACTGGTTCTTGATCTCCCGCAGGTTCTCCACCTTGAGTGTCCTCGACCACTTCCATGGGTGCAGGTTGCTAATCTTGCACAAGTTCTTGCACTTGGCCAGTTTGAGCTTCCTCCAATCCTTCCATGGGTGCCGGTTGTGCATCTTGTGCATGTTCCGGTACTTGGTCAATTTCAACCATTGACTCCGGCAGGTTGCCTACCTCCATCAATTCAGTTTCTGTCGAGATGATGTCTAGGATGTTTGGTTCGTCTACCGGAATCTGTACATTTTCTTCGAGGATGTGAACCTGCGTTACGGACTTCTTTGCTTGGCCATCTTTAATTTGAAGCAAACATTCCCTTGTTTTTTTCTGATCGCCTTTAACAGTTCTGGCACCTTTAGGAGTTGGGAATTTAAGACAGTAGTAGTAGGTTGAATACGCCGCTTTGAATTCATTGATAAAAGGGCAGCCAAGGAACCCGTTGTAGGTAGACTGCTGGTCGACAATAAGGAAATCTACTAACCTAGTAAGTCTCCTTTCAGGGTCCTTGGTCGATAGAAGTTGGACGCTCAACCTAATCTGGCCTACGGGGATGGTTACAGCCTCTCCGAACCCCACTATCCTTGCGTTACTAGGTTCTATATATGACACAAAATCACCTAAGGCATCTAAGGTGGATTTGAAGAGTATGTTGGTGAATGCGCTGGTATCCACAAGCAGCCTGTGAACTCGGATGTTCATGATGTTGGCGCTTATCACCAATGAGTCGTTATGGGGAGTCAGAATCCCCTCCAAGTCTGCCGAAGAGAATGTAAGCTCGGCTGTTGGCTGGCTGGAGGGCTTGGTGCTGGAGCTGCTTTCTTGGACCTGGTTTATGGCCCGAACTTCGGCCTTTCTTTGCCTCTTGGAGATGGAGGATCTCCCATCTTGGAGACCTCCGGCAGCTCCGATTACTTCTTCAAGAACCATGAGTTCTCTTGTTGGTTCTTGGTCTTGCTGAGTTTGGGGAGGTGTCCTACGTCTGTGTTGAGGTCCGAGTCGGTCCGAGTCCTCTTCTTCATCATCAGAAACCTCTCTCCTCTCCATCCTGGTTCTCTTTGCTGGTGCCTTTTTCACGAACTCGGTCAGCTTCCCATCCTCGTAGAATCTCCACAATTGTTTGAGGAGGTCGCGACATTCATTGGTGAAGTGGCCGATCGATTGATGGTAGGCACAAAATTTATTGGGATTGAGCTTTTTACGGTCTTGACGAATCCTCCTTAATTCGTTCAACATGGCCTTGTCCTTTACCGCAGCAAAGACATGGTCCACGGAGACGGTAAATACTTGGTTGAGTTTTTCCTTGAACTCGTCTCCGTCACCAAATGCCTTCAAGTTCTGGGGAGCTTTGTATGTGCCCCCGGACTTCTTCCCGTGTGGCTTCTTCTCGTCAGAGGCACCGACCTCTTTCATCAAGGCCTCTTGCATGGCCACGTACACCCCAGCTTTGTGTCTAAACTCGGTGTAGGTGTTCGGGCATGCAAGGCGCATCTCTTTCCAGAGGTCGGTGCCCTTTTTTAGTCCGGCCATCACAGCAACAATTTTGGTATCCTCGCTCACCGGTTCGCCCTCCAGTAGTATTTTATCAAATCTTTCGAGGTACTGCTGGTCGGTCTTATTCTCACCTTGGTGTATGTTGGCGAATCGGTGCTTCTCGGTCAAGTATGACCCAAATCTTGAAAAATGTGCCAAGAACTCCAGCGTGAGCTGGCCAAATGATTGAATTGACCCCGGGGCGAGTGATGAGAACCAGCGGTGAGCTCGGTCCCCGAGGGTCAGCGGGAAGTTCCGGCATTGAGTTGCGTCGGTGGCAGCTACCGAAATCATGTAGTCCGCATACTTGGCCAGGTGGACCTTCGGGTCAGATTCGCCCTGGTATGCGGATATCACCGGAAATTGGATCTTTTTCTGCACCGGTGCTTTTAGGATGGCAGGTGCCAATGGAGAAGCAGGGAGAGTTGTGGCATCAGGTCCGCCCGCTTTAGCTGCTACTTGCATCTGCAGCAGCTCAACGACCTTCTTTAACGAGGCCAACTCGTCATCATTAGCCACCTCCTGTGGAGGTTGTTCGAAGGTCGTACGCCTCATGGACGCACGTCCCCGCAGTCCCTCGCTCTGGGGTAGCCCTTCTGTGACGGGCTGGAATTGACGCCCTCCATTTGGGCCAAGCCTATCGGCCACCGGCCTTCTCAAGCGATCATGGGCGGACCTACGAGGGTGTAGGTCCGAATCTCCCCTCCGGGATGAAGCAGGGGCGGCCACTTGTTCGTCTTCTTCACGTCTGGGCCCCAATCTGCCCTGGAGGACCTCTATTCTCTGAGATTGGTGGGTGCGGATGCCCCAGTATAAGCTGAAGCTCGCCCATCTCGCGAGACTTGCCTTTCCACCACCTTGGCCTTGCCAGTCCGTTCTCTGTGTTGGCGAGCTTGGGCAGAGCTTGCCTCTTGCTCGGCTAGAAGGTCACTGGCATGCTCTCTAGTTTCAGAGACTTGAATTGGCCTGGTCACCAGATCCCGGGCCTCGTTGGCAGGAGCTCGCCTGGACCCCTGGGCGAGGTCGCCCTATTGTCTTTGTTGTAGTCTCTGAAGAGCAGCGATGGTTCGCTGAAGCTCGTCAGGGTCATTGGCGTGGTTCCTGAGGGCCGGGTTTAGCTCATCTTGCACCACGATAGCTCGTTGGGGAGCTCGCTGAGCATTGTTCTTCTGGGGAGCTCGGCGTAAGGTCTCCCCATCTTGTCCCTTCCATCTTCTCGTAGTAGCGGAGGTTTGTTCTTTAGACATTTTGATGTTTTGTTGAGAAGGTCGTCAAGGTCGTCTTTTCCCAGCAAAGGTAAAATTTGTCCAGGTTTTGTCTAGCCTTGCATGCACACGAATTGTCCAAAATTTGGTTTATTCGTCTACACGCATGCGTTTAAAATCCTTTTGGATATAGTTCTAGTTCGAAATTCTGGGAATTTGTTTGAAAACTGGGAATTTAGTGTATATCTTCAAGTGTTCTTGTTAAATGTTCAAGAACACCTTCAAATCTTCAAACTTTTTCTCACTTTGCTCTTGGATAATTTCAGAATCGGAGGTTCGGACCCTCCTTTTAGCGCCAAATTGTTGATAAGATTTTCTAATCTAAAGATTATGGTTGTTTAACCTAAGGATCTTATCAAACAATAACAAGATTATATAACTTGTTCTTGAGGATTAATTATAGAGAGAGAGAGTAGAGAGCTTTAGTGAGAGAAAGAGTTGATGTATTATGAATGCTTAGAGAGAGAAAGGTACATTGGAGACATATTTATAAGTTTGCATGTGTGAGGTGGCACCTTGTGAGCCTATTTGGCTTTAGGTGTTGACAAGTGTCCTGACACTTGTCCTAGCTCATCACTATGCTACCTTTACAAAGCTTCCTCCTACTACATGTCTACTTGCTCCTAATATACACGTTGTCTATGTCCCTAGCCTAGGCGTGCTTCTGGGCGAGCTTCGAGGCCTTGTGCTGTTCCAAGAGTGATGTAGAGATGGACTCTGGCTTGGTCTCCTTTGAGTATGGGCGAGCTATTCTTCAGAGGGATAGCTCGCCTACGAGCTTCTCTCTCTCATGTTTAGTTTGTCATCTGACTTGGTTGTAGGGATCTTGGGCGAGCTCCTTTCTCTTCCTGGCGAGCTTTCCCCAGTTGATTTTAGTCAAAGTTGGTGACGTAGCTTCTACACAAGTTGGCGACCTTCTTAATCTTTGTCTAATTAATCTCATAATTGTCTTAAGGTAGTTCGCCTATTAATAATAAAATTAATTATATATATAATAAAATAAAAATAAATTTTATTAAAGTAAAAATATTCTAATTAAATTAAGATTTGAGTTTTATTATTGGATGTAATTTTACTGTTGGTGACAAATTTTGTGGCAAATATGTGAATATAGTGACAAATTTGCCGCAACTATTGGGAATGCTCTAAGATAACAACCTTTATAGACTCACATTTGTGTTGTACAAATTTCAATTAAATTTGAGTAGATTTTATATTATTGGCGAAATATTATGTGTGTAATACATACGAAAAATAAAATTCGTATACATTAATTTTAATTTGATTTGAATTGTGAGTTGATCTGAAGGGCCAATTAAGAAATGGTACAAAAATAAACACTATTTTTAGATTGGTACAATATGCAAAAAAATAACTCTATTATTCAAATTATATTTATACTATTATGCAAAAAATTTATACCTATTTAAAAATAATGCATTATTTTTGTTAAACATGTGAACATTGCAGAATAAAAGCAAAACGGTATTATTAAATGAACAAATGCTTCAGAATTTTACTTGGTTCAATTAATTTTATTCAATATAAAGTTTTTATATTTGCATTTCGATAGGTAATGTAATTATGTGAATGATATTCATGATTACTATTTTTCATATTATAAGTTTATTATTCACATTAGTGATATCATGAATAGCTACTAATGAATTAAGTTGACCCGTTCGTTTTTTTTATCACAAAAAAAATATTTTTATTTCATTGAAGCATCAGAAGTACCTCAAATAGATCAACCATACTAGTACAATAAAACATGTTCTTTATATAATAACTTAATCAAGCTCCTAGCATTGATAAAGGATTTTCCAACCATGGTTGGAAATTAAGATTTTGACACCTTAACTCCGTAATTGCAAACCAACTCCACAGTCTATTCTTCACTTTCTCGCTCAATTTTGTTATAGAAATCTCCTCAATTTTGAATAATTTTGCATTCCTAGCTTTCCAAATAATCCAAGTTATACACATCCAGACAACTACAAATGACTTATCTCTCTCCCATTGAAACAATTACAAAAGTGTAGCAAATTTATCTCTGGGTTTGAGATTATCACCGACTTCTAACTAAATCAATTTAAACATTCCATCCAAACTCTGTACGATAATTCACGAGGATATATCTTACCGTCTCAGATTGTGAGTCACAAAATGTATATAAAATGCCATCACTTGGTTGCAAAACTCTTTCTCTTAGTAACTTTCTCTTGAAAGAATTACTCCCCCGTGGAACCCTTCACACATGTGACACTTTGCTTGGGGATGAATTTTGTTCATGGTAATAGCTTGCCTGAAAAAACACTGTTGCCTCGAGAACATAATTTCAAGACTTAATAATAACCAAACTTAGTTATTTTAATGCACCACTCTACTTTTTTATCAAAGTTTCTTGAAAAGCATTGGCACGGCCCATACATTAATACACAATGTGTATCACTTTTTCATGTTTTTGTTATATTTTAATAATTTTGAGTATCTAAAAAATTTATAAATATCATGTAAGAATGAGACGATGACATACATAAATTGATAATCAATGCTCTTGCATAGATTTGAATAGATTTTGAACTCATTATTATCCCTGTTTGATCTTTGAAGATAATACATTTTTTAGGATTAGCCTTCATGACTTGATTGATGTCTATCAAGTCTTCTAAGAAGAGACCCCAGATTGGATAATATTGTACATAGTATTTCCCTATCTAAATGAGTTACACATGCTTTCCTTAACCCACGATAGGAAAAAGTTCATCGACCCCGTGAGTTAACTCATTAGAATCGTTGACTCATAGAAGATGTCGTTTTGAGGATAGATTTTAAGAAGGCGTTGTAAAGAGACGCCATTCAAAAGATAGATTCTTAGCCATTTAGTTATCCATAAACATCATATAAATCATGAACTCAAGGCTCAGGAAACATTCGAATCATTGTCGAAGCAATAATGAGAAATTTAATACATCAACTAACAACTACGTATTATTCGGTGCTTTCTTCTATGAACAGCTGAAAGAAATCGAGAAGCAGCTGATGGTGATCAGAGTATGATAAATGAACAGATTAACTTTAACTTATACAACTACCGTTTTGAACAATTCACCTGAGCAGTTTAAAGGCGTCGTTGGTACCAGTTCCGATATTTCCTTAATCACCTGAGCTTTATCTGCTTCAAACGTTTCGTCCTCTGCATAAAAAACCAAATGTATTATCACAATCACACCATATATATATACACATATTGTTGTCATGAGATCAAGAAAGCGTACTTTTGCCCAAATTGAAGCCATCAAAAAAGCGTAAAAGTTTGTTTCTGTTAGCACACAGTATGTTGACAATATCAGTAGGCTTGTTCTGGTTAGCCACAAAGAGCTGCAAAATAGTCAATAACAACATCAGCAGACGAGATTTATAAAACTTGACGGGGATAATATCATTTTGGTTCTTAGGATTTTTTTAATTTTTTTTTTTCCGGTTTTGATTTCCTTCCTTCAGTCTTCATCAAATTTGGTCCTAAAAGTACACTAACACTCTCAGACTTGATCCCAGTGTTATATTTGAGTGACAGAATCAGAATCAACTATTTGAGGGTGCTTAATGTAAAATTCTCAAGTTTTATACTTGAATGTAATTATAAAAATAAATAAATAATTACAATTAGCACCCTCTAATAGTTGATTTTGTCAATAGACGGGTCAACCAACAATGAGACTAATTGTGAGAAAGTTTAATCTAGGAGCAAATTTGATGGTGAGTGAATAAGGGGTTCAAAACTGGAAAAGTTAGACTTTCTGGACAAAAGTTATATCAACTCAAACTTCACAAGTATCTAGTGCGTGCGGTGAAACCTTGAACACGTGGAATGCATCGATCTGGATAGACTTGTGTGATTCCTGCAACAGATGTGTTCATTAGAGCATATCAATCATATAAACTGGAGGGATAAACACTTAATTCACAAAATTTTTGCAGATAAAAAATGTTTGGAACTGCAAAGTCATTTGGAATGGATCCTAGTTGGGTGAAGACTCTTAATTCTAATTAAACCAAATATTTTCACAGCAAAAAGGAAGCATTCTGAGTAAAATTATAGAAAATTGAATTGGAAAAAGGAATAGTACCCTGAGAAGATTCATTAAGACTCTCATATTATCCTTTGAGCTGACATAACGTATCATGACACCAGAATTTGATCGATCAAGCAAAATATCTCCAAGAAGCTGAAAACCAAAAATTATCATTAAGTATACAAACATGTATTCTGGAAATGTTTCTCAGACACTAAATACCTTGACGGCCTGTCTTCTGGTCATGTAATTTTTAGATTCCAGCAATTTTGAGTTGAATTCAGTAAAGAACTGTAGAACAAAATTTGGGACCAAAGTTGGGTTATAAATAACACTAAACTCTGAAATGTTAGCGACTATGAGCAAAAGATGAGCGAGACCATTCAATGGAAGATAATAAAAGCGTGACATTTTATGCTTCAAAGACTATGGTGGAATAAGGAAATCATACCCAAGTGCAATTTTCTGTGAGAAATTCTGCAACTGTAGACTTATGCCGTGTCATAAGCTCCTGGAAGATATTGCAGGAAGCTTTGATCATGTGATTTATAAGAATGCAAGAAAACAAGATATGTATTATAACATATAAACATGTGTATCTATAACATATTATTCAAACCACAGTGACAAATCAACTTCACACATCACATATTAAGGAACCCTTATTTTCAGAAAATAAAACACAAAAGGAAGTCATGGCCTAGTTAAGTAGGTTGATTTATTGGTATGTATGTCCCCAAGAGAGTGTACAACCATAAGGAAAATATCCAAAGTTATGCAGACCAGATATCACATAATCATCTATTCCAATGCTAGGCATCATCAGGTTAGGAATTTGAAGATATGATAAAGTAGAAATAGAAACATGTGCGACCAGTGAACGAAAGTGCTAATGAGAAAGACTATATTGCACGGGTGCGGATACGCAGATGCGGGTGCGATACGATACGAGTTCGGGGATACGAGTTTTTAAAAAAAATTAGGGTGCGGTTCGTTAGGGAATCGTCTATTTATTTATATTTTATTATATGTAATATCTAAAAAATATATTTTTTATAAAAAATTTATAAACCATTTATATTTTGTATCACCTAAAATTTGAGAATATTCAATAATATAATATAATTATGTAAAAAAAAAATCAATTCGAGTTTCATTAGTTCAATACATAAATCATAGTAGTAAATTCAATCTAAAACGAGTGTCACACCATCAATTTAACTTATACGAAATAATAAAATTCAATTTACATAATATATTTAATACTTATAAATAGGATTCGTGCAGTGGATTCGAGAATCCGTTAGCTGGATTCGCCACGTAGCAGATGGATTCGCCGTGTGGAGAATCCGACACAAGAATTCAAGAATCTTACCCCTTTTAGGGTGCGGGTGCGAATCCGATACTGCATTATAACATTTTTAAAAGAATCCGTGTATCATAGGAGAAAGATAAATTAAGAGCATGATGAAAGAACCTTAAAGGTAGTAGCAGCATCTGAAGCAACATCAAAATTTGGAATTTGAATGTAGTCAAAAAACTTCCTCATATGGGCTGACTGCAAAACATATCTGCAGACAAAAGAAAGATCAATATATTTCTTCAAACACAAGTGAGAGGTTAAACCAGAAAATTACAAAGAAATAATAGAACAGAGAATATGTATCAGGGCAATAACAAGATTATTTTTACAGCTTCTAACCTAGCAACCACTTGATGTCGTATGCACTCCTTTAACATTGCTCCATAATGCAAAGCAAGATTAGGGTCCTCATACCTAGAGAAAAAAATGCAGTATAAAACAGTGACAAAAAATCCTAATTTCATACATTCAAATTGTTAAAACACTGCAGATGGGAAATCTGAACTATAAAGAGAAACTTCCTTGAGTTTTCCACACACTTAGATATGAAAATAAAAGTTAAGAACCATAATCAAGGACTCACCCAGTAAGCAAAATGTCCATAAGATCTAGATTCTCTTCCAAGTAGATAGAAGCAATCAACCGTGACTGAACCTGTTGCCTTTGCAAATTTGCAACGACTCTGGTAGCATCCTTGCGAGCCTACAGAAAAACAAATCTCCATGATTGAAATAATCATTATCATATTGGAAGTCTATAAATAAATGAGCTAAGTTCATAGCTCACCTCAAAGTTTAATTTTGGGAGACAAAGAATAAGGAGTCGCATAGTGTCATCTGTAAAGAACTCTTGAGTAACTTGAGCACAAGCATCTGCAACTGGTTCAGATTCCTCGATGCCGTAAAGAATTGACTTCAGCTCGCTGATATTGATATCTAACTGTGCCAACTGTAATCACAAGGCTTATATATATCAAAAGAGCCATATTTTGACAAAAAACATGATGGGAGAAAGTAAGCTGCTGATCATAATAACACAAAATATTCACGTCACAGGGACTAGCATAATGAAAGCTTCACGCTATGCTAACGAAGATGACCTCTTATCCCAATATGGCATTTGTTTGCAACCATAGAAACCCAAAGAAGAATCAGGAGAACAAGTCATTCCAGATAATGAAAGTTATGAAAGCAGCATTGATTTTTTTTTTTTTCCTGAGTAGGTATTGTGTAAAAATACTTCATGATAAGCTTATCATGAAATTATTTTAAAGTATCAAAATATTAATCAGGTGTATCAAAAGTCGAGATCAATAAAATTTATAATAATTATAACATAATATTATTGACCCCAATTTATGACACATCTAATTAAATTTTTTATACTTTAAAACTAGTTCAAGATAAGTTTATCATGAACTATTTTCATACAAAACTTTGCCTTTTTTTTAGGCAAAATTTTATATGAAAATAATTCATGATAAGCTTATCATGAACCAGTTTTAATGTATTAAATATTTAATCAGATGTATCAATAATCTCATCAAGTGTCAAAATTGAGGTCAATTGAATTTATATATTGATCTCAACTTTTGATACACCTGCTGCATATTTCGATACACTTGATCAAATATTTGATACTTTAAAACAATTTTATGATATGCTAATCATGAATGATTTTCACACAATACCTACTCTTTTTTTTTTATTGATGGGAAATAAAATTAATTACGCCAGATCGGCATTCAAAATGTTCAAACATACAATTGGGGTAGATATATCAAGCAAGGGATTTGTAATTTTCAATTAAAAGTTCTTCACTAATATTGGAAAAGAGATATACTTTCTTTCATGTTAGTCACAAACTAATTAGCACACTAAGAAAAAAGAAAAAACACAGTGAGTTTATGCATATATATCCTTTTCCATTTTTCTAATCCCGGTAAAACTCTGATCAGCATACAAATTAAAATTTGAAAGTAGAGAATTGATTTGAAGAAAAGGAACACGTTATATGTGCATTCTTAGGTATAAACTCCTGGCAAAAGTAAATCGAAGAAAACAAGAGAAAAAGCGATTTCCAATTCATTAAAGCATATAGGCAACACAAACAGGCGAGATCATAAACGCAAACACATGCGAGTCGAATAAAGGCAGATCAACCTTCTCATTGCGCTTAGAATCGCCCTCTTCGGCTCCCGAATCAATGTAGACCAGCAATTTCCTCGTTTCGCGCACAACATCAACAGGAACCCTAGGTTTTTTGGATTTGAAAAGGTTCTTCATGGAATTGCTGCGCAAAACCTTGGGAACAAGCTTCTTAAGATTCATAGTATTGGAACGCTTCAGATAAGCGTCATCCTCGTCCTTCCTCATGGCAGTCGGCATCTCCTTCCCCTGAAACGCGTCCGGGGGAATGAGATCCCGCCGGCGTGACGGATTCCTAAATCCCCTCCAACAATATACGTCTTTCTTCAATGTATGCGCCAATAATTTGTTACGAGGATGGGTAACGTGCGAACGGAATTAAAGAGAACGATGAGGAGAAAGAAGATGAAATTGTGGGAAGGAGGGATGCCATATCATATACGGATTGCTGTTTCGGGAAGAAATTGAGGAGCCGTTGATGGAGTATGAGAGAGAAAGATGTGAAGAGAGAGAGAAAGAGAGAGGTATTGGGAACTCCAAATTCATAGGAGAGCATGAGGTTTCAGTTCCATTGGATGGCTACTTGGATTCCTATTTTATGATGAAATCCTGAGGCCTTTATATTTTCTATTTTCACTTATTTATTATTTATAATTATTAGTCAATACACTTTATGGATGATTATGAAATATTACTAAGATTTTGGAAATAATTAAGATGGAGATTTGATCGATTCGTACATGATCAAATACCAAGATTTTGGATTTATGTAAACTAGAGATCATTTATTTATGGAAAATTTGTATGAATCCGAGTTCACCGTGAATTTAAATTTTTAATTATCACTGTCATGCATATACACTATCACTATTATATACATTCATTATCACTGTTAAAAAAATTAAATATATTTTTATAACAGTAATAGTATATATGAACAACAGTGATAATAATTATATAACAATAATACGAGTTAATGTGAACTCGAGTTTACAAAAGACTTACTCTTTATTTAAAATTTGAAATTTAAATGATTAGATATATTTATTGATATTATTAATTTAT
The DNA here is from genome assembly GCA_026898435.1 of Prunella vulgaris. Classification (NCBI taxonomy): domain Eukaryota; kingdom Viridiplantae; phylum Streptophyta; class Magnoliopsida; order Lamiales; family Lamiaceae; genus Prunella; species Prunella vulgaris. The sequence continues at coordinate 1,993,179 of JAPKLY010000031.1, read as the reverse complement.
ATGTGTATATTTATTTTATAATATTTTATATTATAATTTTAATTTAAAAATATAATAATATTAATAAATACATGTAATCTATCCATAAATATGTATAATGATATTAAATTTATATAATAAAATTTGTTCGTAAAAGATTTTTGGCTATATGTATCATATATAATTGTAAATGAGATTTGTTTTATATTATGGAATGTTTCTCGTAAAACAGTTTATCAATCAAAACATTGACGAGATATGGATATATTTCATTATAAATGGAAAAAAATAGTTAATTTAATTGTACACTATTTTTTTAACATTAAAAAATATCGTAAGTCCTAACCAAGGATGAAAATATCCGATATTTTCCCATAAGTCCTAACCAAGGATGAAAATATTCGATATTTTTCCGATATATCCATTTTTCATAATTATTGATATTGATATTGGGTAAAAACGATATTTTCGTAATATTCATTAAAAAAAATTTGTAAATATCGATCTGTAATATTGATATCCCTTATTTTTTCCACAAATTAAATTAAATATCGTTAGCTATTTTTATAATTTTAAGACCTCAATATTTGCCTCCATACCGATATTTTTAACTTTGGTCCTAACTAAAGGTTTTTTTCCTTCATTTTAACGAGTGTTCATCCTCCATCACGTCATAGCACCAATAAAAAAACTGGCACATCATCTAGTTTTGTCATGTGCAATATAATTTTCCCATGGACGAATTAATTACTTTTAAAAAAAATTATATATATATATATATATATATATATATATATAATTACCAAAATATTGTAATTTTTTTAAAATACAAAATTTAATATTTAATTTTCGAGTGGGTCTCTTGTCCGTGAACTCGAGGTCACATGAACTCGTATCACTGTTATTCATATATACTATCACTTTTATAAAAATATACTTGATTATTCAACAGCAATAGTGTATATGCATAACAGTGATAGTGTATACACATGACAATGATAATTGATGAACCCGAAGTTTTTATGTTTTAAAACTACACAAAATCTTTGAGTGCACCCAAGTGCATTGTATTTTAATTTTAATTTTGACTAATCCAATTTCTCGTATATGCTGATTAAAATTAATTTTGAAATTGAGGTCCAATTAAGGGTGCATGGAATACACCCAAAGATACACTATTAAAACTATACTCACTTTTAAGAAGTGATATTAATTAATTTTTGCAGTAAATTTTTTTTGAATGTTTGAAAATAAGATTAATTTCAATTTAACCCACGATTTTTTTTGAAAATGCATTTTAAGCTAAACTTTTGAATTTTGTTAAAAAAATATATTAAGTTTACTTATTTTTGCAATTAAAATTTATGGGCAGATCTCCCTCTACCCGTAGGTTACGTGGCGTATATGTGTTATTTACCCATAAAAACTTAAATTACGTGACCAAATTTTGAAATTTTAATTGCAGTATTAATCATGACATTTTCTAAAACTGTGTATCATGCTCAACTTTTGGATATCGATAAAAAAATTTAACCATTTATTTTCACTTAAGAGTTACAGATACATGTGTCTCTGTGTGCAGCTTATGTGGTATCTACGAGTGTAACAACGTCCTGCAATAAAAATTAAATTATGCGGCAAAACTTAAAATTAAAATTTTAAATTCCAAAATAATCTTTCAAAGCTATTCCAATTTTATTTAACACTATTTTTATAAGAATCATTTTTTACTTTATTCATTTCATAAATTAGCTATTTAAAAAGCCAGTGAATTTGATATTCTAAAAAGACAATAATTTATATAGAAATTTCTACAGTAAAAAATTTCAAAAATAAGTAAAAGAAAATTTAAATCTCACGCGCCTAACTGTTCCCATACACGCACTCCAGCTCAATTGAAATTAGGTTTTTTTTTTTTGCGCGCAGATTAGTTTGCATGTTAATACCCTTTCCCACAACCCCCACCCCACCTCCCGGCAACACACAGGCCCAGCCCAACACAAATCCAAGTAATAATTTATGTTTATTATTATTTTTTAATTATTATAAATTAAAAAATAAATTAATTAATATTATATAATAAATTTAAAAACTTATTCTTAATTTATGTTACTATAGTAACACATATTTATTTATATAGTAACATACATTTATTCATACAGTAACATAAATTGAAGAGCAAATATATGTTACTATTAAAGCAAATGTGTGTTACTATCTTATAAAATATTGTTATTTTACATATATTTATTTATATTTGTAGAATAAATAATTTTTCACATAATACAAGAGCAAAATGTGTGTTACTTTAAGAATAAATATTGATTATTCACAAATTTTTATAGAAATAATTATTTTTTCAATATAATAACATATGTATTACATGGAATAATATACCTAAATTTAAAGGGATGATGAATAATTAAGAAACACATATTTATTATCATAAAAATATATTTTGCTCATATAGTAACACACATTTGCTCATATAATTACACAAATTGGGAGACAAATATGTGTTACTATTAGAACAAATGTGTGTTACTATCTTATAAAATATTGTTATTTTACATATATTTAATTATTTTTATAGAATAAATAATTTTTCACATAATGCAAGAGCAAAATGTGTGTTACTATAAGAACAAATATTGACTATTGATAAATATTTATTTATTTTTATAGAAGTAATTATTTTTTTCATATAATAACATATGTATTACATGAAACAATATATATAGATTTAAATGGATGATGAATAAATTAAAAAACACATATTTATTCTCATAAAAATATATTTTGTCCTTATAGTAACACACATTTGTCCATATAGTAACACAAATTGGGAGACAAATGTATGTTACTATAGGAGCAAATGTGTGTTACTGTAAAATTAAATGTGTGTTACTAAAAATATATTTTGCTCATATAGTAACACACATTTGCCCATATAGTAACACAAATTGGGAGACAAATATGTGTTACTATTAGAGCAAATGTGTGTTACTGTCTTATAAAATATTGTTATTTTACATATATTTAATTATTTTTATAGAATAAATAATTTTTCACATAATGCAAGAGCAAAATGTGTGTTACTATAAGAACAAATATTTATTTATTTTTATAGAAGTAATTATTTTTTTCATATAATAACATATGTATTACATGAAACAATATACCTAGATTTAAATTGATGATGAATAAATTAAAAAAAACACATATTTATTCTCATAAAAATATATTTTGTCCTTATAGTAACACACATTTGCCCATATAGTAACACATATTGGGAGACAAATGTATGTTACTATAAAAGTAAATGTATGTTACTGTAAAATTAAATGTGTTACTATATGTATAAATATTTATTTGTAATATAAAATTAAATGTATATTTTAATTTACACAATAATTAATTTTTTTTTGAAAAAACTTAAAAAAATATTTACAGAAAATTAAAATTAGTTTGAATTGAACTGGTTGGGGGTAAGGTAACTGACTGTTGGTGTGAGTTTGTTCAGGGGGTGGGAGTGGAGGGGAGGGAATTAGTATGCTGTTGGAGGGGAGGGAATTAATATGTTGTTGGCGTGAGTTGGTTCGCGTTTTTTTTTTTCTATATTTAAGTAATTTCTACGATATAAATTTCTATCAAAATGTTGTTCATCTAAAAAAAGTCAAATTCTAATGGAGTTTATCAGGAAGGCTTTGAATTTTTTTTACTTTTATTGTAGTCAAAAGTGAGTATCAAACCCACGTAATTTTCAAATAACTAATTCAACAAATGAATAAAGTAAAATAATTCTTATAAAAACGGTGTTAAATGAAAAATTATTTGAAATTTAATCATTCAATTTTAAGTTGTCACGTAATTTAATTTTTATTTTGAATCGTTGTCAGACTCATAGATACCACATAAACAACATGCAGAGACAAATGTCTCTGCACCTCTTAATCGATTTTTTTTTAAATCCAAAAGTTTATCTTAAAATGTAATTTTAGAAAAAGACCGTGATTTAAATTGCAATTAAACCTTTAAGTTTTTGTCATGTAATTTAATTTTTTATGAATAAATGTCATGTACGCACCACGTAAGCTTTAGACAGATGTGTGTGCGTGCAAGAAGGTGTGTGTGTGCGCGTGCGTGTGAAACCACCATCCCTCAATCGATTGATTTTAAAGATTGACAAATTTCAGCCTGAAATTTATTTGAAAAATATTAGTTATTTCTCTAAAGAGTATTAATTATTTTAATAAAATATTTTAGTTATAAATCAATTTCAAAATATAAAATTTATTTACACAGTATCAACTCTTTAAAATCACGTTCCAAAACAATATTCATCAACACTAACCACTTTTGTACAAAAAAACAAACACCATGGTACTAATTTCTTGATTTATTTGAAGTGAACAAAAGAGATAAAATACAAAATAAGCAACTAATCAATAGTCAAAATCAATAATGGATTGAGATTTCCATTGTCTTGCTTTCTCAAACCCATTGGTACAATTCTCATAATCCTCAATAGTTTGGTCAATTTGTTCTTGGCTATTCATCACAAAAGGGCCATACTGCACAACTGGCTCCCCTAATGGCTCACCTCCGACCAAAATAAATCTGACGGGCTTGGACGATTTGTTCCACGCGTCGAGCCCATCGCCCGGCCCAAGAAGGAGGATGTGGTGGGCCGAAACGGGCGAAGATCGTGAATTTCCATATATACCCTCGCCCTCCAACACATACACGAATGCATTCCACGTATCCGGTATAGGTTGTCGAATTGTAGCCCCGGACTTAAGAGTAAAATCAAGATACATTGTGGGAGTTCTTGTATATATTGGTGACTCAATTCCTAGTGCTTCTCCCGCTATGACTCTCACTTTTACCCCTTCTTTTTCTGCTTCAACAATCTCCTTGCTATTCATTTCTTGATACCTAGGCTCAATCCTGTTTTTTTTTTTTTTTGGTTCAAACCATTATAATAATTAGAAAATGCACTTTATTGCTTTTGAACTTTAATCCTCAAATCCCACTACCATGCATAAAAATGTCAAACTTTGGGTATGAGCACTTTGTCAAAGTGCAAAGCAGAATCAGAAGCTTCCTTTACATATTGGACATTTAGTGATTTTTAGTCACGTGAGAAAATGAATCTGAATTTAAGATTTACAAGCTACTTATTATTATGCATATGGGAAATAATATCTTTAGACCTATAATATTTTTCAATGGGTAGGTCTCTTGTGAACTCGAATTCACATGAACTCGTATCACTGTTATATGTAATCAATATCAATGTTATTCATATATACTATCATTGTTATAAAATATACTTGATTTTTTAACAGTGTTAGTGTGTATGTATAACAGTGATATTGTATGCACATGACAGTGATAATTGAGAACCCGAGTTCATACAAGTTTTTGTCTTTTTCTATATTTATTTCACACCTATCAATTTTAAGAATTGAAAATCTATCATCTAATGTTCACTTTTTTTATATATTAGAGTAATGAAGATATAAGAGGGTGAAACATTTAATTGACCCGTCATGCTCTACCACGTAAATGGGTCAGGTTCTGAATTTTTATTGACCAACAAAATATCCAAATAAAAAATGTAATAATTAATTTTAATTGATCATTCAAAATTGTGAACATAATGTAATTTCTTACTACTCAAATTTGTGTGGTTTGAAAAGGAAACATTTTTTTTCTTCTCTCTTTATAAAAGTGACCATCACACTAGAATATTTTTAGGGTGGGCTATGAGTGGTGGTTCAAATTAAAGAGGCATGCACTCACATTTTATATTTGGAGGAGAGATTAATCCACAATTGTAAGCCTTTTTGAGTTCCCTCAGCGGCGGGCATTTCTGAGTGCACAATCCCTCTGCCCGCGGTCATCCACTGCAAGTCACCAGCTTCTATGCTGCCCGTGTGCCCCTCAAAGTCTTCATGTCTCACCGCACCCTGACCGTATATCATAAATTTTAAATTCATCACTACTTATTCAAAAATAATTTTTCTTAAATCAATTTTGTATATTGAATACTTGTACTTACTCTTTATTTTAATTTATATCAATTATTATAATTTTTTACTTTTAAATATTTACATACCTCATTTTATTCTGTCGAATCACATTACTTGTACTACATTTCATTCTAAATTAATACTTGCCCATAAAATTTTTAATGAAAAAATTGTTAGTTATGAGATATACTACTACATGCCTTTTGTTAATTAACGGGGTGTTTGGTTGGGCACTTTTGTTGCTGAGTAATGGTAATCAAAGTCATAGTGTGTGTTTGGTATGACTCTACTATGACTTTGATTCTAAAAAACTAAGGAATCAACCATAGTTCAGCTATATGAGAACTATGACTTTCATTCCATACCCTTTTCATTCCTTATAATTATATCAAACGCCCCCTAATTTTCATCCAATATTATTGATTGATTAAAGTAGTGAGGTCCATAAGGAAACATGATTAAGTTGGAACTTATATGTCAACGCTAAGAAATTAATTTGTGTTGCTTTCAATAAGGGGGCACTATCACATCTTCTTAAGGTCAGAATTCCAATTATAATTCTAGCAAAATATCAACGTCGCAATGATAATAAATATATGCTCCAACTGTCACAATTTTTTTTTTTATTCTTGCTTCCTTCACACCAAAACATACGTGTGAAAACTTTAAAAATAATTTACAAGTCTCGAATCTTTTCTCTTTGGGGTTTAATAAAGAGAAAAATAATAACTTTTACACTTGGATATTATTTGTATATCATAGTATATTAAAAAGGGGAGTAAGTCTAATTGTGCACCGTGCAAGTCAAGTATATTTTTAAACAGTTATACTATTTATTATTGAAAAGTTACACCATTGAAGATATACTTTTCAGTAATAATATGTGTGGTTTTTCAGTGGTGTTTTGTGTAACTCTTTAAAAATGAATTTGAATTACACGGTGCACCTGGTGCATACAAGGCTAAGTCCAAAAACGGGTCTTATAATATTAAAATTTGAAACCTATATAAAAAAACAGTGCAATTAGTGACATTTACTATTTCGCGATTTCTCTTGATTTACGTTGTCAGTATATATGTCACCATCTAGATATATTGTCGTATATTCATTATCATTCTCATCTTAAATTCATATCAAACGCTCCCTAATTGAATTCTTTACTGTACAAGACCTTATGTACTATATATAAGTAGCATACAATTTTATTATGTATTTGAATTCAATGCAACACTATATTATATAATGTAATGTACGTTTTTAATTATTGCACAAAACATATTCAAATCCCACATATTGATACTATATGTTTTTGACAAATATAGCACAGAATAAAACCTTAAAACGCATAGAATCGCCAGAAAAAGGAAATGTGGGTATACCTGTAGCATGTAGGTGACGGTCTCGAATCCTATATATATATATATGGACCATTGAAACAGAAATCGTCAACTTCCACTTTGGTAATAAATCCTAAACCTAATTTTAGAATTAATTAATGAAATTTTTAATTCGTTATATATATGGTCAAACCTCGATGTGGGTGATCAGGAAATCCAGCTGGAGCAGTAACTGCAAACCCAATAAATACATATATGAGAAAGCAACAAACTTAATTACAAGATTATTACATCACCATAAAAATTAGTAGAATGAGAGAGAGAGAGAGAGAGAGAGAGAGAAGCCACCTGAGAATTCATCCAGAACAAGAAAAGGATCAAAATACTTCAACTCATACCTACAAATTAATTTGGAATCATATTAAAATCCCATCTTCAGCTAGGTATATATTAAAAGAAGATCAAATTTAAATACAGGAAAATTAAGTAGATATGTATTTGTTACCTCCCAATGCTTCTTCTAACAGTGGCACCCACGCCTTCGCGTTGAGGGCGAGCCAAGAATTTTCGGACCACAGGACGAGGACAATTTGACATGTCTTGGTCTTTTTTGTTTTTGGTATTATTATATTGTTTTTAGTATGTATATATAGAAAATATTATATATGAATTGAATGAATTTGGTTTGATGCGTATGTGAGTATTTATAGGTGAGAAATTCGTTAATTGATTTAGGAGGGGAGGGGAGGGGTCAAAAGTGGGGCCCGCTGAGGTTGCTTGAGATTTAGGGACTTGGGCATCTCGTTGTTTTACCTCACCATGACGCTCTCCTTCTGTCATCATCCCTATTTGATTTCAAACCTTTATCGTGAGAGATACTTTTTGTGACACCATTTTACACGGCTCGTGCAACTAAATAAAACACTAATTAACTTGGTCCTAAATAGACCAATGACTAACATATATATTTAATATATATGAATTTTATTTAATCAATATCGTGATGATTAGTGTTGGAATATCTTTAATTTTGTATTTAGTTTGATTGATTTTTTTTTTTTAGAGATTGTTTGAAAATTAAATTGTTGCTATCCAGAGACGTCCAGTTTTTTAGTAGTAATAATCCTTGACCTAGGGCTATTTAGGATTATATAGTTTTATTTTTTAATTTATAATATTCTTAATTTGTATAATATTATTATAAGAGTTCCTCTCTTCTATCAGTGAATGTAGCTAATATTATGTCAGTGAACCACACAAATATTTACTATTCATTTTACATTGCTATATCTTTTTTGCATCACGTTTTAAGAAACTGGTTTGAGAGCTCAGATAGGGTTTCCACAATCTGATAGGAAAGATATCTTGGGTAAATGTGAAAATCGATAAATAGGCGAGACTGAACAATTTTTGTTAATGGCAGTGTTGGGCTTGGGCATTGGGCCCAAATGGGTTTTGGCCCATTCTGTTGTATAAGGCAGGCCCACCCTACTCCAACCCTAATGAAGAATGGAAGCCTCCATATAAAAGCCGTTTGCATCTCCTTGGCACATCTGATCGATTTTGAAATCATATCGTGAGTGTGGAGTCGAGATGCTAGGGCTGTGGTCTGCTACCCCTTTGTGACGGGCCTTTGACCGACGTTCCCTCTTCACCGGATTAGAGTCCACCTCAGGCGGGTGACCTGAACCCACGTCCAGAACCAAACCGTGAGACGAGGTGCGAAGGGAGGAGACCCAACAATGGTATCAGAGCCACGTGTCCCTTCGTCGTCTCTGTTTGGGCTTGTTAGGACTGGGTTCGTGGGTGCCGCTGCTCCTCCGTGCGCCGCCGCCATCAATCCGTTCGCGTGGGCTATTGACGCTTCGTCGTTGCGCCTGGAGTCTCGCTTGAATCGCGTCCTTCTTGTTTCTTCAGCCGTCGCGCCTGTTGACGCGCCACCCGGGAAGCTGTCTCGCGTCCGTGCGAGTCCGATCGCCGCCGTCCGCCGGAGTATTGCAGCACGCCTGGTGTCACCGTGGGTTGCTGTGTGCTGTTTCTGCTGTGCGACGCTGCTGTCCGCCGCTGGGTGTCGTCTCCATCTGTCGGCCGTCAGGTAAGGAAGGTAAAGTTTGGTAAGGGTTTGATCTTTGCTTTTTCCTTACTGTTAGTTAGTGTTTTTTAAATTGTGACTTTGGGTTAAGTTTTCATATTTTACCTGTCACTTTGTCTGTTTAATTAAACTGCTGAAATTAGTGTTTAAGCAATATTTCAATATTTACCTTGAGTCACTAACGAGCTTGCGAGTTGCAGTGATGTTGTTTAGTTGAGTTTAGGTCTTTCCCGGTGGTTGCACAACAGTAGTTTTTTTTTGGACTTAAAGCTGCTACTTGTGTTGTCTGCGGCATACGTGGGATCTGCCCTCGTTGTTGACGAGAATTAGGCAGCACGTTTTGCTTGGTCCCGGGAGTGCATTACTGTTTTTGGGGCATTTTGAGGCCCTTACTTAGGGTCTCGCTCTGGTAAAGTGGCTGAAACTCACCTATTTACTGTTTTCGTAGTGTACCGCTTACCGCGGTTTAGGGTTTACTGCTTTCGTAGATCGCCGCTTGTCGAGATTCTAGCTGCTGGTTATACGTGCTCGCTACGTGCTTGTTTGTGCTTGGTTTTTTATTGTTTCAGTGCTTTGTGGTCTTTTTCCTGTGCCCTGTGTCGGCATTTGCTTCCGCTTGCCTGTGCTCTATTTTTTTCTTGCATCTTTGTGTGCTGTGAAATCTGTGTAAGTGTTCAAAGCTTCATAAACCAAATGGCCACTAATACACTTACGTATGTGTTGGCCCCCTTCACTGGAAAAGGTGATTTCAGTATCTGGAAACAGAAAATGAAATGCATCCTGATCCAGCAGCGTGTTTATAAAGCCATTGATCACTCTTATTCTAACACTGATACTGAGGAAAAGAAACTTGAGATGAATGAACTTGCTTTGTCTTCTATTATCTTGAACTTGTCTGATGTTGTGCTTAGGAAAGTTGGTATTATGGACTCTGCTAAAAATTTATGGGATAAATTGGAAGAGTTGTACACAGAAACTTCTTTGCCTAGCAAGTTGTTTTTACTTGAAAAGTTTTTTCGGTTTAAACTTGACTTGAACAAAGATATTGAAGAAAATCTTGATGTTTTCACTAAACTGATTCAAGACATCAAACAAACTGGTGACAAGCATATTGATGAGTATACTCCTATTGTGTTGTTGAATGCCATACCTAATACTTATAATGATGTCAAATCTGCGATTAAGTATGGTAGGGATAGTGTCACTCTTGATATTGTTGTTAATGGGCTGAAATGCAAAGAGCATGAACTAAAACACAATGGGAAGGGTAGTAAAAATTTTGGTGAGGTTATGCATGTTAGAGAGAGGTCTTCTACTAGGTCTCATAACATAAAGAAACATGATAACCAAGATTCGGATAATAAAAAGAAGCCTCAAGGGAACAATAGATCCAAGTCTAGGAATATGAAGTGCTTTAATTGTGGTGAAACTGGTCAATATTACAAAGTTTGCCCTAGCCCTAAGAAAAAACAGCAACAAAAAGAGCATGCTAATATGGCTTCAAGTTCTCAAGATGGTAGTGTGTTTATGGTGACTGAAATGTGTGATGAACAACATGTGAATTCTGTGCTTTCTTCTTCTGTGTGTGAAAATGAATGGCTTATTGATTCTGGTTGTACCTTTCACTTGTCCCCTTTTAAACACTTGTTTTCTTCTTATGAGAATGTTGAGCATGGTCATGTTTCTATGGCAAATGAGAAAAAGTGTCATATTGCTGGAATTGGTAATGTTTGCTTAAGGTTTGACTCTGGTTCTGTTGTTACTTTGAAAAATGTGAGGCATGTTCCTGATTTGTGCAATAACTTGATATCTTGTGCTGCTTTAGAAGATGAGGGTTTTGAGGGAAGGTGGGGTAAAGGTTGTATGAAAATCATGCAGGGTTCTTTGGTTCTTTTCAAAGCTGTCAAAAGAAACAACCTGTATGTGTGCTTTACTAAATTTGATGTTTGTGCTAACTCTGTGAATGTTGTCAAGTTAGACAAAACTGAATTGTGGCATAAAAGGTTAGGACACATGAGCAACAAAGGTTTGGAAATCTTGCAAAAATCTGGTGCTTTTGGCGATGAAAAACTGTCTTGTGTGCTATTTTTTTATTCTTGTGTGTTAGGTAAGCAACATAAAGTGCAATTTCCTGTTAACCTCTACCCCAATTCCCCTTCTAGCACTGATATACTTGAGTATTTGCATGCTGATGTTTGGGGTCCTGCAAGTGTACCCACACAAAGTGGAAATTTGTATTTCCTATCTATGATAGATGATTTTTCTAGAAAAGTTTGGGTTTTCTTATTGAAAAACAAATCTGATGTATTTGATAAGTCTAAGGAGTGGAAAACTCTCATTGAAAACCAAACTGGAAAAAGGATTAAGAACCTCCGGACTGATAGTGGTCTTGAATTTTGCAACAAATTGATGGACAAATTGTGTGCTAATTCTTGTATCAAAAGGCATAAAATTGTTCCTTACACGCCTCAACAGAATGGGGTTGCTGAAAGGATGAATAGGACTTTGATTGATAAAGTTAGGTGCATGATAGCTGCTTCTGGTTTGACAAAAATGTTTTGGGGTGAGGCTGTTATTACTGCTGCTTATTTGATCAATAGGTCTCCTTCTGTGCCTTTGAGAGGTAAATGTCCTGAAAATGTGTTTTATGGTAAAAGCATTGATTATTCAAACGTACGTGTCTTTGGTTGTGCTGTTTTTGTGCATCAAAAGACTGATAAACTTGAACCTAGGTCTATGAAATGTGTTTTCTTAGGTTATCCTGAAGGTGTGAAAGGTTATAGACTTTGGTTGAAAGATGAGCATGGTTTTAAAGTTGTCATTAGTAGAGATGTTATCTTTAATGAATCTGATTTTCCATGTTTACATGCTTCTGTGTCTACACCTGAAAAGGAGACTGCTCCAAATGAGGTGGAGCAGCTGCCTCGTTTATCCAGATCTGATAATGTGCAAAATGAACCTGAAAACACTGATTTACATGCTCAAAATGATGCTTTACCTGCTATTACTGAAGACTTGCATGTTGAGAATGATGTTTTACATGCTGATAATGCTGATGTGCCTGCTGATAATGTGGAAAATGTGCCTAATAATGCTGATTTGGCTGATTATCATCTTGCTAAGGATAGGCCTCGAAGAAACATTAGACAACCTGTTATGTTTGATGATTTCCACATTGATACACATGCTTTTAATGCTTTTGAGTCTTGTAACAATGAGTCTACTTCTTATCATGAAGCCATGAAGTCTAAAAATTCGGTTGAGTGGTTAAATGCGATGAAAGATGAGATGAAATCTTTGCATGATAATCAAACCTGGAATCTTGTGCCCAAACCTGAGAATTGTTCTCTTGTTGATTGTAAGTGGCTGTTCAATGAATTGAATCGTGTTAGACATAAGGCTAGGTTAGTGGCTAAGGGTTTTACTCAAAAAGAGGGGGTAGATTATGCTGAAATATTTGCACCTGTTGTTAAATTCACCACTGTGCGCATTATGCTTACCCTTGTTGCTCACTTTGATTGGGAGTTGAAACAAATGGATGTGAAAACTGCTTTTTTGCATGGTGATTTGGATGAGAAGCATAAGATTTATATGAGATAGCCGGAAGGCTTTGTTGATTCTAAATATCCTGAGCATGTGTGTCTTCTTTATAAATCTTTGTATGGCTTAAAACAATCTCCCAGGCAGTGGAACAAGAAATTTGATGCATGCATGATGTCTTTGAAGCTCAAGAGAAGTGCTTTCGATCATTGTCTTTATTTTAAGGAAAATGCTTCTGTGCCTTTCTTCTTGCTCCTTTATGTGGATGATATGCTTCTTGTGAGTCCTTGTCTTAAAACTGTTAAGCATGTTCAAAAGTGTCTTTGTGACCAATTTGAAAGGAAGGACCTTGGTGATGCTAGGAAGATTTTAGGCATGCATATTGAAAGAGATAGGAAGAATCATACTCTCTTGCTTAACCAGATTTCATATGTGGATAAAGTTTTGAGTAAATTCTCCATGTCTAATGCTAAAGCTGTCAATGTGCCCCTTGTTGCCCATTTTGTGTTAAGTAAGACTCAGTCTCCTGTGACCAAGTCTGAAATTGATGAAATGAAAGATGTGCCTTATGCCAATGCTATTGGATCGGTGATGTATCTCACGGTAAGCACTCGTCCTGATATTGCTTATGCTGTGAGTTGCTTGAGTAGATACATGTCAAATCCAGGTAAGGATCATTGGGATGCCTTGAAATGGCTTCTTAGGTACATTAAGGGCTCGACAGAGGTAAGTCTCAAATTCTCAAAGTGTGCTAATGGTGTTAAGTTGGTTGATTACGTGGATTCTAACTTTGCTAATGATAGAGATAATAGGAAATCCACCACTTCTTATGTGTTTACCTTCTGTGGTTCATGCATTAGTTGGAAATCTCAATTGCAAAATGTTGTTGCTTTGTCTACTACTGAATCTGAGTATTGCAATAACTGAGGCTGCAAAAGAGGCTATTTGGTTAAAAGGCCTTATTTCTGAGATAGGTTTCCTTGAAGGTGAGGTGGTTGTATTTTCTGATAGTCAATCTGCTATCCAATTGTGTAAGAATCCTGTATTCCATGATAGAACTAAACACATTGATGTTAGATATCACTTTGTGCGTGATGTTGTTGAAAAAGACATTTTGAATCTTGAGAAAATTGCTTCTGAATTCAACCCTTCGGACATGGGCACTAAGTGTCTTTCTGTGGAGAAATTTAGGTCGTGCATGAGGACTTTGAACTTTGATTCGTTGGATTAGTTATTGACTCTTGCTGTCTATGTTATGTGGTTTCTCTTGTTTGTGTTTTGTGTGACTTAACTGTTGTGTTTGTGTCACGTGTTCTTCATGTTGTGTTGAAGATGTGTTTTCGTTAATAACTTATCTTGTATTTGTTATTAATGTTTGGTACTAAACTTACTGCTTCGTTTTGCAGGTGTGTTGTGTGTACGTGTGCGTTGTCTGTGCAGCTTGTGTGTTGTTGTACAGTGTGTGTTGGGTAATGATGAAAACCCGTTGGATTCCGGTGTTGGTGGGAATGACCAAAAAGGTGGAGAATTGTTGGGCTTGGGCATTGGGCCCAAATGGGTTTTGGCCCATTCTGTTGTATAAGGCAACCCCACCCTACTCCAACCCTAATGAAGAATGGAAGCCTCCATATAAAAGCCGTTTGCATCTCCTTGGCACATCTGATCGATTTTGAAATCATATCGTGAGTGTGGAGTCGAGATGCTAGGGCTGTGGTCTGCTACCCCTTTGTGACGGGCCTTTGACCATCGTTCCCTCTTCACCGGATTAGAGTCCACCTCAGGCGGGTGGCCTGAACCCACGTCCGGAACCAAACCGTGAGACGAGGTGCGAAGGGAGGAGACCCAACATGCAAATCAAGATGTGAGACTTGTTGAGACAACAAGGATTGTGTGCACTAGTGATGCCAAAAGATATATCAAGGGTAAGACAGTGATTATGGAAGAGATCGAGATGATAATTAAATTTAGAAATGAAAATCACTCGTTGATCACATCGTGCCTTGCAGATGATGTCGTTACAAAGGTTGAAGAGGAGGAGACTACCGTTGATCTGTGATAAAAAGTGGAGAGCTTGTATATGAAGAAGTCGGTAACCAAAAAGTTGTTGAAGCAATGTTTGTTCAGTTTGTATATGCATGAATGTCAGTCACTTCGTGAACATTTAATTAACTCAATTAATTTTTTTTTATTAGAATTGTATAATACTAAAATTAAATTTTATGTTAATTCTGTTGGTTTCTCTATCATTATCGTAGGAGAATTTTGTGCAGATTTTTATTATTCCGAAAAATATTGTTACTTTAGAAGAGGTTAGATTTAGCTGTCTGAGATGGTATATATATATATATAAATACAAGTTTATGGCCGCCTAGGCCCGAAAATGCCTAGAATTGCCGATTTTGCAGAAATCGGATCGGACCTCACAAATATCCTGTAATACCTTCCGACATATTGCATTAAATCACGTGCAAATCTCTGAGCGTATTTTTCGTAGACGGAGATAGTATTTGATATCTAAGATAAATTTGATGTGATTAATATTGAATTATGTGAAATATGCGTGTAGATGTATAATAAGAGGTGGGTGTTTATTTTGGATAAGATGAAATGTTCAAATTAAAAAAAATGGATGAGATAAGAAGAGGGTCTATCCTATTTGAATGGACACATTCTAAAATAAACACTCCCTAGAAAGTTAATAATTATCTTTTCATTTCTCCTATTTTATAATTTTATTCATATATAATAAATAATATTATTTCTGTCCCGTAGGAATTTGCACCATATAGGACGACACATTTTTTAAGAAAAATATGTTTTATATATAAAGTAGTGATATATGGGTAAATATGTGTATATGTTTGTGAATGTGCACGTAAATCAATGTTTCTTTCTTTAATAGTGTGTAAATTTGTGTGAGACGTACAAATAAAAAAAATGTGCATCTATGGGACAGAGGGAGTATTGTATATTATTAATAAAAATAAATCTGTTATCTATACTCATACCTCCCATTAAGGTCTCGTGTCTCTCTTTTCCCTTGTTTGCAATTTGAATGAGTAATATTGCTGAGGTCATCCTTTCGTCAATCTATCGAAGAAATCATGGGTCCTACAATTCATTTAATATTTAGGTGGCAAAATTTATGTTGGAATGTCTCATGCCTGCGTCATCACTCATCACCACATGGGGACAACTGCCACTCTATCCATAATTTCCAGGCCGGCGAAGAAGGTTCCCTAATTTTGGATTATTCGAAAAAAATAAATAAATTAGACAACTTATTATATTTATATAGTACTCCCTCCGTCCCATAATTGTTTTCACACTTTCCTTTTTCGTCCGTCCCACAATTATTTTCACACCCTATAAATGAAAACTATTACTTTAACTTTATCCTCACAATCCAACTAATCTCATTATTTTAATAATATAACTTTACAAAACACTTTACTTTTCTTAAAAGTTGTGCCATCCCAGAGGTGAAAACACCTCTGGGACAGAGGGAGTATCACCAAGGGTGTAAATGGCGCTCGGCGGGCGGCCGACCACCTTCAAGCGCCAAGGCCGCCTAGGCGGCGCCAAAGTTTTTTAATATATTTCTAATTATTTTTTTAAAAATCTACTAATATTAATTTTTTCTAATAAAAATATACATTTCACAATAAATAGTAAACTTAAAATAAAACATAATTAATAATTTAATATTAGTTAATAGTTATTAGTATAAGACTATAAGTATTACTTTAGTTTAGATTAGTTTAGTTATTAGTTTATTTAATAAATATTAAATATAGACTTTAAATTTTAAAAATCCGTCAAAAGTAAGTCTCCGTCATGCTTCTAAAAATAAAGTCATAAACATAACCTTTAAAAAAAAAATCCAAAAATCCGCCAAACCCGCCGAACCCGCCATAATCATGTCACCGCCGAGGCTGCCTAGGAGGCACCAAATCTGTCGTCCGCCATTTTTCATCGCCAAGGCCTAGGCGTCGGCGGCCGGGTGCCGCCAAGCGCCTAGGCGGCCGCCATTTGCATCACTGAGTATCACTAATTTGTAATACTTGTTTCTATATTAAATATACTTTGTTACTAATAATTCTCTTGGTTAAATGAGAAAACAAAGTGAAAAACTTAATATTTTTTTATTTTTTAATCTGTATGAAGAAATATGTAAAGTTATCTTTATAAGATGAATGGAGTGATTAATTATGCAAGTATGTATATAATCCTCCCAATTTTAAACTACTATACTTTTGTATACCCTATTTGCACCTTACATTTTTTTAATGCTAATTTTCATTCTGTTGAATAAATTAAATTACTTATTCCATTCAGTGATAATATTTCGAAACCAATTGCACAATGGTTTAACTTATTTTTCCTAATAATATTACTCATTTCATTAAATAATGCTCCTTACGGTTCAAAATATTTATCGTTTTTAAATTTTTTATCGCTTTTGCATATTTTTCAAGTTTCTCCCAAATTTATCCTCTGAAATAAGACTGATAAGTAATTTTAATTATAATATATATATATATTATATTCACTAAATTAATATCTTTCACATGGAAATAAACGCCTTCTGAGATAGGGAATAGAAAAGGAATGAAAAGAGATTGTTTGGTAGAGAACTTTTATTATCTCTGCAGTACTTTTATATTTAAAAACTATAAAATCCTCCATTTCTCGACAAATCCTTTGGAATGTCTTTCATCCCTTCTTTAATTTCTCTCCCATAAAAAAAGACACGCAGAATCTACTTCTTTTCCCTCCATTTATGTATTTTCATTATTATTTCTCACGTCTTCTATCTCTACCAGTTGTTCGTCCAATTACCGCCAAAGCATCATCGAGTATATATAGGGTTATATACACACACATATATGTTTATATATGGAAGATTACCACTTGAATTTTGGGATACATAGGATTACAAGTTTTACAAATATGAAATATGCGATAGAGTGAGTTCCAAGAAGATGGACTTTGATGCATATGATTACTATATATGTTATGAACACACTCTTTGTACATTTTCTTCAATTTTCCAATTAGATAACTTTACAACAAAGTTTGAGTGAGTTTGCAATCAAATGGCAACACAATATGTTGATTTCACAAATGCATGAATTATGAATTCTAAATCTGAATCACTAACAGATGAGAATAGTCATTAATGAATTGATCAACTTGATATTATATCCAATGGATATTGGTAAATTTATTTTACTTTATCAAACTTTTGTAAATAATATGAACTTAATATGCACTCTAACCAAACTATTTTATACTAATTGTAGTTAGTTGGTTATTTTGTACTATAATGTTATTTTTTTAAAATTAAAAATGAATTATTTCTAAGAATTCTAGAATAACCAAACAAAATTAATAATTATGATAGTGATTCCTTTATATCAATCAAAAAAAATATTTTTCAGGAATTTATTTATTTCATTCCTTACTACTATGATTACTATTACTATTGTCATTCCCTACAACAAACCAAGCACCCCCTAAGTATATTTTGCTCTCTTTTTTTCAGTAACACAAAATTTAATAAAAATTAGTATTATATTAAAATAATAGATAAAATAGAGGTATTGTAGGACCCAAACTTTATTTGTGATTGTAAATTATTTTCAAATAAGAAAGAATAGAAAATAATTTTGTGAATAACATATATTTAGCCAACCAATATTGTAAAAAAATCTGTTCCTTAATTCAATACAAAATATGAAAAGTAATAAATATTTTAAATTGGAAGGAGTATACTCTGATATCAAGGCGGAATATCACGCCAATAAGGTGGAGGCGTTTGCTCAAACATTTACCCCTTCAGTGCGTGAATTGTCAAATGTGCTTGTAATATAAGGTAAGCCACTTTTGTAACTTTTTTTTTTTTTTTGTGTTCATGGGCAAGTGATGTGATAATCCTAAAAAATGTGAGTTTTTCAATTGGTGAACAAAATTCATATACAATTAAAATCTGTATAAATTAATATTATTGGGCTAGAAAATTTTAATTATTTAGAAAGATATTATATAGTTGATAATTTAATAATTGGATGATTTACATATAGGTTCAAGAAAGTCACTATATTTACAAATAGGTTTAAAATATTTACACAGAAGCACATTTTTTTTCTGCACAGAAACACTTTTTTTTCTGCACAGCACCTATTTGTAAATATAGTGACTTTTTTGAACCTATATGTAAGTCACTCTTATTAATTTAAAGAGATTTTAACGTATATACATAGTACTAGAGCTGTTATACGAGCCGAGCAAATCCGAGTAGTGCAGGGCTTGGCTCGGCTCATTAAGCTTATCGAGCCGAGCCGAGCTTGTTAAGCAAACGAGTATTTTTTTAGCTCGGCTCGTTTAACAAATTGAGTCGAGTCGAACATTAATGAGCTGAGCTGAGCCGAGCTCACGAGCAGCTCGTTTATTTTAATAGCAATAAAGATAAAATTATCACCAATTCATCAATATGAGTGATTTGAGATGAATTGTATTATTATGTAAAATAATAATATTTTATACCCTAAATAATATAATATTGTCGAGTTGTAGAATACCGGAGGGTAGTGGTCGTTTCAGATGGGAAGTGCTAGTTGAGTGAGAATCATTACCAAGTGAGGAAGCTACCTGGGAAATATTGGCTGCAATGCGCGAACGACGTCCGGAGTTTGTCCTTGAGGACAAGGACGGTCTTGAAGGGGATGGGAATGATGCGGATGAGGCTCGCGGGCAATGGAACCCATTTAGCGATGAGCTCGGCTTATCACCCTCAAACCGAAGGACAGACGGAGGTAATCAATCGCATTTTGGAGCAATACCTTAGATGTTTTGTGCATCAAAACCCCAAACGTTGGGAGGAATTTCTTCCGTGGACGGAATATTGGTACAACACCACTTTTCACGCCTCAACGAAGACGACCCCTTTTGAATTAGTTTACGGCCGAGCACCACCACACTTAGTGAGCTAACCTCTATTTTTCGAGTCGAGCTCGTTAAGCAAATGAGTATTTTTTTTAGCTTGACTCGGCTCGTTTAACACATCGAGTCGAGTCGAGTCTTAATGAACCGAGCCGAGTTCACGAGCAGCTCATTTATTTTAACAGCTCTAAATTAGTAACTGACTTTCAAAATTTTGGAGTTGCATAATTCACTTACAATATACATTAATAATTGATGACAAAATAAATTCAGTACAAAATTTTATTTATATTCAAAAAATTCGATCTGAGAAGAGAGAGAGAGATCCTGACATGCTAAAAGATAATGTCACGAGCATATTTAAATTATTCGTCCCAAAAACCAGACCCAACAAGTAATTTAATTAGTGAAAATATGCATGTCGACAGACAAATTGTTGAACCAAATTAAAGATTGGGTTTATATTTTTATATGTACAATAAGTTGTCATATTTTTTAATTCGGTCCATACGTTTCACATTTTTTGAAATTGGTTCTATACGTTTTTAATTATTTTGATTTTAGTACATTTATATGTTACAGTAGGTTGTGTAACCGGTTGTCTTCACCTAGAAATATAATTTAATTTTGCATTTGATTTTATATATGTTAATTGTGTAATTAATTTAATTTAATTTTTATTTTAATTTCATTGAGAATCATTTTTACTGGGTGTGGCTTACTAAGATGGGTTCGACTTATTAAGGGGGTGAGTCTTGAGTATAATAAAATGAGTCTGGCTTATTAATACAATTTGGAATTATTTTCATTTGGAGAGAACCAAAATCGGGAGCAGCTTCTACAAAATCAGGAGAATCAATTCGTCTATTTTCATTTGCAGCAATCGTAACTCCATTCAAAGAGAAGAAAACCATTCGGGTTTCAAAAATGTCGTCCACCACTTATTCATTCTTCATAGCACGACGTAATTACACTCTCTGTCATTGTGGGGTGGAAGCTCAAATACGCACCTCTTGGACTGAAGAAAATCTGGGTCGAAGGTTCTACAAGTGCAAAGGATGGAAGATTAGTTTTGAAATAATATATTTTTACAGCGTATTTTGAAACCCAGGTGGGGCATCCAGTTACACAACCTATTTTAACCGGTAAATGTACTAAAATCAAAATAATTTTAAATGTATCGGACCAATTACAAAAAGTATGAAACATGTGGACTGAATTAAAAAATGTGACAACTTATGGGTATATAAGAATATAAACCCTTAGAGATTCATCATTGCTAGTAACATGATAAGAAAAATATCATTTTTGGTACCCAAAGTTTACTCTTTTTCGATTTTGGTACCCAATATTTGACCACTATCAAAATTGGTCACCAAAGTACATGTTTAGTATCAAAATTGGTCATGCCGTTAGTTGACTCGTTAGTTGACTAACGGAAGGAGCTAATTTTAGCGCGAAAATTATTAGGGCTTCATTTGGGCATAGCCCATCTTCTCTCTTTTCCCCCTCTCCACCCTCAGCTATTTCCCCCAATTGGCGGCTGTGAACAAATCCAAACTTCCAAAACACAAGTAATCGACACTCTTACTCGGCTGCCCGTCTAGCCATTTTATACAATTGTGGGCGGCGCCGCTGCCGCCACCTCTATCCTCTGCCCCCAAGAGTGGTTCGACGCAGTAAACCGGCGGAGTATGGCCTTCCGGGTTGCATTTACCCTCGCGTAAAGCTTTAAGGGGTGTAGCTTCTAAACTTTGGAAAGTGACAATAATTCAGGCCGAATTTGGTAAATCGGTTGTGAGATTTATAAAATCCCGGTAGTCGATCGCCGTCTGGTCGAGTATTGGCCGAGCCATGTTGGAGGACGGGAAAAGAGGGACCCCCGGGACATGTAAAAGCGTGTTCATGTCTTTGAAGCTTTGGGCAGCGATTTTGTCTAAAGTCGGGAAGTAAAGAAAAAGTGCCAGAATAGAAGCCCCGAAAGTTAGGAAAAAGTAGGTGGGGATGTGAAGGTCGGCGGCGATGATGAAGGCGGAGACGGCGGGGATGGACTCGAGTGCGCGGCGGATGTGGGGGGGTGTTGTGACCAAATGAAGCCCTAATAATTTTTGTGCTGAAATTAGCTCTCTCTGTTAGTTAACTAACGGCAGGACCAATTTTGATACTAAAAATGTACTATGGTGACCAATTTTGATAGTGGTTAAACATTGGGTACCAAAATCAAAAAAGAGTAAACTTTAGGTACCAAAAATGATATTTTCCCTAACATGATATATAAATTAGAGTTAAAGTGACTTCCATAACATTAAGCCAATTAATGCAATCAACAGCCACCTCTTCATAGCCACAAGGGCGAGGATATATATAGTTGCAGCCTTAACAAAGGATCCACTAAACCACTTTAAAACATATATATATATATATATATATATATACTTATATTGGTGTTGATCACATTAATGAATTCAAATACAAAAGTAAGCTCTACTGGTTAATTAATTAATACCAACTTAACCGGCATTATGAAGGATAAATTAGCAACAAATTTACCTTCAAAGTACAAGTAATTAAATGAATGACCAAAACATAATTTAAATACTACAACTGAAGGGAGTATATAATATACGAGCTCAATTAATTAGTTCCCAAGCCCCAAAACATTTATATATGCATATATATAATGATAAATTGCACTTTTGGTATCATAAAATAAATGCTTAATAGATCTGATCCTATGTTATTTTTTGTCCTTTTTTTTAGCATGTTTAATCTCATTTGTTAAATAAATTTTACATTTGGTCTCATGAGGATTGGTGCTCAAACAAATTTGGTCTCACGTTAATCTATTAGTTTTGACGGAAAATTCTTATAGGACAATTTGTGTTAAATAATGACCAAATTCATGAGTACAAATTTTCATAAAATTAAAAGTGCAATTTACGATATTTATAGATAGAGATATATATATATATATATATACTTTACTACAAATTGTTATATGAAATATTTTATAGATATAGAATCCGTAGATAACCCATTTTACATTTGCGGATACTGGACAGTTCGAGTCGGATCTAGTGAGTTTTATCCAAATTCTCGCACTAGAGTAATTTCATGTTTTTTGTACAGTTTGTGTTATTATATGGACAAATACATGTCACTGAAGGGTATAATATGTATTACTATCATACTAAATATATTTTTTCACCAATAGTAATATATTTGTACATAAATTTATATTTTTCAATACAATATATATAAGAACAAAATGTGTTACCATATATTCAAATTTTAACTTTTCATAAATATTTATTTATTTTTACAAAAGTAATTAATTTTTTTATACAATAACATATGTAAAGTAACATATGTGTTATTATTGGTGGAGCAAATGTGTGTTAATATTAGAATAAATGTTATAGCAAATATATGTTGATGTTACAATAAATGTGTGTGTTACTACAATATGTGTTAATATTAGAGTAAACATGTAATACTGATAGGCGGAATAAATGTGTTAATGTTAGGGTAAATGTCTGTTACTACAAATATGTGTTAATATTAGAATAAATGAGTGTTAATGTTAGAGCAAACATATGTCATTATTTGAGTAAATTTGTGTTAATGTATGAAATAATAAATCTAGATTTTAAAGAATGAGAAATAACTTAAAAACTACATATACATATTTGTCCTTATAGTTAATTTAAAGCACAAAAAACTACTCCCTCCATCCCAGTATGTGTTTTAAGACAAACACTACTACAATATTGAGCTTGTATAGCTCTACTTAGAGAGCTCATTTGCAAATGAGCTCTCTAATCATATAAGAAAATTAATATATATATATATATATATATATATATATATATATAATGCCTAGATAGCTGTTAAAAATTGCTTTGATTAAAAAAAAAAGAAAAAAACATTAGAAAGCGATTTGGAACCACTATAAGACTTCAAAGCAGTGAAGAACCGCTATAAGGCAAAGCGGTTAACAACCGCTATCAACTTAAAGTGGTTTAAAATCGTTGTGGGCCTCAATTTAGGGCCCATCGCACAACAAACACTCTCTCTCTCACTTTATAAATGATTTTCTCTCGCCGAGTATACTATGTTTTAAAAAACCGGTCGGACCGGTCCGACCGCTAACTGGACATAGTAACGTACGGTTCAAAAGCATTCGACCGGCCATCTATTAAAGCGCTTGAGAACCGGTCAAAAACGGTTTTAATCAGGTTGCACCGGTCCGGGTCGAACCTGCTACTAGGAAGATTTATATAAAAATAATAATATTTAGGGGTTATTTTGCAATTTAAGAAATTTCTTGATGCCCTAATATATTTATGAAAAAAATCTAAAAAAGACGAAGAGCATGATGCCTAAATTCATTGACTTTGACATCCATCTCCGGCGGTATGATGAGTGTTGCAACAACTTTAAGCGGTGCAGCGTCTTCATCCAGTGTCTTCATTATATATTTATTACAAAGGATTAAATTATATAATATTATAATTTATATATTATATAATTATGACATCATACCGGCTCAACCGCTTTATTAACAGTTTGACCGATCGGACCCGGTCCGACAAAAAAAGCTAAGGTGTCCGGTTCAATGTCCGCTTCCGCTTTTTAAAACATAGCGAGTATATGGATCTCAAACAATCTTAGAATTAAAAAAAAATCAAAATCGGTCCTCCGCCGTGCTCCTCCGTCCTCTAGCCCGCACCAAACTGCCGACGGCGTTCAAATCTGAAATTGCCTAACCACCCTGTTTCGCTCAAATCGAAGCTCTCGCCAAAATCTGCTCGTTTGCGCGTCACCCACTGGCGACGCCAGCATAACCGTCGCTCGTCGTCAATCGACGTCTGCAATAAACGTCAACCGCAAATCGGAGAAGATGAATCCTCTATTCGTCGCAAACCCGGTTTAGGTCCGGGGCAGCAAACCGGACGTAGGTGAATTGTTGTTACACAACTTCCATGTATATATATATATATATATATATATATATAACCTATAGGGGAGAATTCTCAAAGATTAAACTATTTTGTTTATTCACTCGATCTTCCCTCACAACGATAAGATTGCTTCATTTGACCAATTATAGTTTTAAAACTAGGGTGACTTACATATAGGTTAAAAAAATCACTATATTTACAAATAGGTGCTGTGTAGAAAAAAATGTGCTTCTGTGCAAATATTTTGAACCTATTTGTAAATATAGTGACTTTCTTGAACCTATATATAAATCATCCTTAAAACTATTGTATAATGTTATGCTGGCAAGCATTATTGGTGATTGAGTTGAGTTAGTTAATTATAGATTATTGGCAAGCATTATTGATTATTACAAATTAAAATGTACTTAGTTCGGTTATGGAAGATACATAGTACCCGGTGTCAATTATGGTGGTTGCGGGTTGAATTAAAAGATGAAGATGGTGGTGAGTGGTTATGAAAAGGCCACATTTCTCTCTCTTTTGGTGAAATAGGCGTGTGAGCCACATTCCTTTTTTTTTGGTTTTTTTATATAAAAAAAAAAGCTCTTCTAAGTATTTTTTGGTGAGCCAGATTTTTGTAGAGCGGTTACAAACCGCTTTCTAAGTATTTTTTTGTAGAGCGGTTACAAACCGCTTTCTAAGTTGTCTCTAAGCTTAGATAATTGTCACTTGGAGAGCCTTTATAACCGCTCTCTAAGTGGGAAAATAAGGGTTTTCCAAGCCCGAATTTGTATTAGTGAAAAGTAAAAAAAAAAGTGATGTAATAAAAAAAGTAAAAAAGTAATTAATGAGAATAATGTAAAAAGTAATGAAAATAATAATAAAAAAGTAAATAGTAGTTTCTAAAAAGGTAAAGAAAAAAAAACAAATGAGAAATATATAATAGGATGAACGAAATTGACAAAATGAAAAATATAGAGTGGGACGGAGTGAGTATTTTTTTAAGGATTTGTAACACACATTTTATCTTGCAGTAGCACATACATTATCATATAAGTAACATAATTAGGAGCGAAAATTTTGAAATAAGCCCTTGCACGATTTTTTTTTTTTTTAAATCTATTTAACATGCGAATTTTGACTTGGATTGACTTATAACCCGCAAATTTTAATAATTATATATTTATTTTAACTATACTCTAATTTTTTTTAAGTGTGTCTAGAGTGCATCTTAAATTGGATTTTAATTTCAATTCGCCGAAAAATTGAAGATGAATAAGCAGCCATGGTCCGGTTCCTTGCCTCTGTCGAAGCATAGTTGTTGAGCAATTTATGCAACCGAAAGATTTATGTGGCTAATTGTACGTAGGAAATTACTCAAACAATAATCTAAAGATGTAACTTGGATTAATAATAGGAATTATAATTGGAAAAGTAGAGAGAGAAATTGTGTAATGACTTTCTTGTATTTGGGAAATTAGATCCTTACAAATGGGTTTATTACAAGTATTTATACCCTCTATTTAGTGAGGTGACACTTTTTTAAGCCACATGGCTCCTGGGGGTGACAAGTGTCCTCCACTTGTCACCCCTTTAAAGTTTTGCTCCACTAACTTTAGCCTTATGATTCGAACCTTTCACGCAGGTTCCTGGGACATATTGAACCTTCTTTCCTTTGAAGAATGAACTAGCAAGAGGGCGAGCAGTGCAGCGAGCATGGGAGCGAGCACCAAGGCGAGCAACCCAGTCCTGGCTTCATAAGCTTATTGCTTTGTCATACTCAGAGCTTCGGGCGACCAACATGGCGAGCAGCACAGCGAGCATTGGTGCGAGCAACTGGGGAATGGCCACGTAGGCTTGTTGTTTTGACACCTCAAGGCTTCGGGCGAGCATGTGGGCGAGCATCCTGGCGAGCATGTAGGCGAGCAGTTTATACATTCTTGCTTGTTTATACTTTGGTTATTATCTAATCTTCAAGCTTAGATCCTTTTATCAACAATAGTGCCGCCATTGAAGCCTCTATTGTGAGCTTCTTCGTCTTCTCCGATGGCTTCGAATTTCCGGTGCAAAAGAATTTCAGACGGGGGAGGAATGAACTTCTTTCTTCAACGACTGTTGTTTCTTCTTTACAAGTTTTCTGGTGAAATGAACGACTTCAATGGCTTGTTAAGCAGTGTCTTTGTGTTTGCTCCCTCTTCATTTCCGGCGAATGTCTTGCAGTGGAGGTGATTTCCGGCGGTAGTTGAGTGAGTGAATTTGAGGGTAGTGGATGGCGGAATTGTAGACTTCTCTGCGTGTTGAACAAGTAACATGAATGAATGATGGGTGCACTGGCTTGTTCACATGAATTGCAAAAACTGTACATCACAACTTCTTAATGAAATCAATTAGGATATAACCCCAAGAACAACTCACAACACTTCAAGAACAAGTCTAAATAAATACTCCAAGAACATGTCCAAGTAAATACTTCAAAAACAATTCACAATACCCCAAGAACAATTAACAATACACGACTAACAAATCACTAATATCTTAATTATTAAAAAAAACACATAATACAAGCGTCTAATATCTATTTTTAAAATTTTAAAATTAAAATCAAAATTAAAATTTTAAATACATAATATCCACGTGGGTGCACATGTTAAAAAAATTGCCTCATACTTGGCCCATACCATATCATTAACTATTTTAAAGTGGCTATATATTATTACAAAGCAATATTAATTGTTTGCATGCAAGAGAATGTGAAATCCGGTTGATTCGATCAAGCGGCGGCGGCGGTCTTGACCTTCTCGATCAAGTCGGCTGCATCCTGAACGGTGGCGATGTTCTCGGCGCCGGCTTCTCCGATGGAGACGTCGAATTTCTCTTCGAGGGCCATCATGATCTCCACCGTGTCCAATGAATCCGCCCCCAACTCCGCGAACTTTGTAGCCGGCGTCACCGTTGCCTCGTCGATTGACAGCTGCTTTGCTATGGTGCACTGCACCACCTGCAGAGTCTCCGGCTGGGCCACTCCGCACATTATTTTCGGGCTTTTGTAGGGACGGAGTTTCAAGCTCACGCCGCCTCTCGGGGAGGAGGAGCGGCGGAGAAGGGCGGTGGACGACGGAGGAGGAGCTGAGAGAGTGGAAGTAATTAGTGAAGCCATTGATTATGGTGGAGATGAAGGTGAAATTAATTAAAGTGTATTTATAGGGAAGAATTAAAAGAGAGATTAATTAGGCGATGGTAACAATGTGCATTGTCATTGTTAGGAGTGATAATGGCTATGATGTGTGTTTGTTTGCTTGCTTTCTCCATTTGTAGTAATTTCTTTCTTGATTTTTTCACGAGACAAATATATAATATGTTCTTTTTTAAACATTACAAAAGGAAAACACAATATTAAATGAACTACGAGATAATCAATGCAAGTCTCTACACAATAAATGATATTGTTATTTTGTACGTGGTTTAATGCAATATGTCGAAAAGTATTATGGAGTATTGTGAAGTCCGATTACGAATTTAAAAATTGTAAATGAAAAATATGCTTGTATATTCTTCATACAAAATTTTTAAATTTGTAAACGGACCTCACAATACACTCAAACATATTACATTAAATCACGTGAAAAAAAAACACTTATTATGGACGGAGGGAGTAAATACTTAAATATAAAAATAAACATAGAGAATCACGGTATATGCTACTTCTTTCTAATTTCTTCTCAATAGAAGAATTGTGTTTGAAGTTGTTTTGGCGCGCGTCATATTTGTAGTATTTTTCATTAGTAGTTTCCACTCATTTTTTATTTTGGCAATCTTTCCACTGCCTCAGTGTGCTTGATGTCAAGTCTATTGTGGTTACTTCAATGCCATTTAACCTGTTGCTCCATTGTATGATACTTCATCTGTCCCACAGGAATTTGCACACTTTTCTTATTGGGACGTCCCACACAAATTTGCACACTACCAAAAAAGGAAATATTGATTTACGTGCACACTCACAAACTTTTACACATATTTACTCATATGTCACTACTTTATATATAAAACAATTTTTTTTTAAAAATGTGCCGTCCCGTAGGGTGCAAATTCCTACGGGACGGAGGGAGTAATTTCTGGAACACCGACTTTCTCGTTTTCACTCATATTAAGATTGGAAGAGGTGAGTTCGCTCAACTCATTTGTCTTCATCTTCTTAGTTGGACACACATCTTTATCACAATTTCTTAATTTGGGGCACGTCTTCAAATGTAGCCAACAATTGCAACGGCGGTTCTTCTTGAAGATTTGTTGTGTCTTTTGGTAAATATTAACATAGTTTATGTATACAGAATAATCTAGAAGTATATACACTAAAATAATTATTTATCACTAATACAATCCATTTTAAATGATTGAGCAAAATATGGATGAAAGTTTATAAAAAAAAATGTTAAACAAATTAAAAACAAGAGCGGTTAAATGAATCTTGCTGCAGCCTTTGAGTCCGAAGTCAACAACACTGGCTAAGAAGTAAACAAGTGCTAAACATGGAGTCAACTGTGGCAATTATGTTGGCACTTGCACATTACTAGAGATCATTATTTGCACATTAACGAGACTCTTGTTTCAAATTCTTCAATGGTAATGGAAATAAAATTTTATTTAACTTTTACCCTTACATATGTTGAATGAGAGCTTATATGCATGGTAGTTACATCATTAATGTTGTGTTCCAATTTAGGAAAAATTGACAAAAAAAGAATATTGTTGGTTGTGGTATGAGAGATTGATTGTGGAGGATGATTATATGGTGGGATGTAGATAATCAAATGAAGGTAATGATTACCTTATTTAGAAGAAAAAATAATAATATGTACCTCATTTATTCTCATTCCATATAATAATTACTATGTGTATACCTCATTCTCATTACCATTGAAGAATTATTTTACCAAGCACCTCCTAGAGATGATATTCCAACATTCATTCTAAGACTATAATTATTCAAAATTTACACAAAAAAGAGAGAGAATCCATATCCCAAATGGAAACACTTTTTAGCACACAAAAAGTTTACAGATGGCAACATCTCAATATATAGGAACCTTGAACAGAAAGGTTTCCATACATAAAACACAATAATAATAATGCAACTTAGAGGGAGCCTCAGTCCAACAAACTAATTCACATCCATACCCATCCCCTATCTCTATTACACTAAACATCCTCATTAAGACATATATACACTAGAAACAAGCCAATTCCCTACAAGATATATATAGAAGTTCCTTAAACCCAACAAAAAAAAGCAGCTAGAAGATAAGAAATAATACCGATAAGTATGGTGCTTGTAACAAGCGTAGGCTGATCATTTCGTGGAGTTGGACCTGGTGCTGTTAAGTTAGTACCATTGTCAATACCAGGAGGCCTCTCAGAGACAGGGGGCAGAGGGGGCTCAGCCACGTCATCATTTGTTAGAATCGGGTTTGGAGGCTCAGCTGGAGGCAAATGCGAAAGTAACGGAATAAGGCCACCGGGCTTGGGCGCTGTCATGTACAATGGTGGGACTTTATACCCTAGGCATCGGTTCCCTGAATGGAGGGAAAAAAACAGCAGCAAAAAATAATGTTGAAAGGCACAAATAAGAACATAGTGTGACAAGATAAACAATATTAATATTCTTTAATTATATGTGTTTCCCTTGCATGCAGAATAAAAGTGAAATTTTCGATTAGCTTACGCATTTTAAGTGTACAGTTGACATTCATAACGATGCAATTTTTGTTTAATGAGTCAAGTCATCTACAGCAACATAATGAGAATTAGAAAATTAATATACACAAATATTTCCATAGCTTTCAATCTGTATGAAGAGTGTATGAATATATCAATCTCATTAATATCTATGACGAAAACAGTGACGACCGAAATAGAGATTATCATTTAATAATACATGCAGACAGAGATGGATCTAAGACTTTACTACAGTTGGGGGAACTCTTCACTTTATAACATCATGTATTACTGTCATTCCATTTATTCATTGGTTAGTTCGAGTATTTTTATCTCGAGGTCACGTCACTATATGAATTCCAACTATCAACATTGACATTTGGAACAAGGGAAATTGTGGAATTTAGCCATAAAAGGTGGAACCAGGAAGAAATCAACAAACCAAGGGAAATTAATGTGGCATGAATTACTGAATGAGATGGAATTAGTCTTAATAAGCATGGACTTGTAAGAAATGGTGAAATTCGGTCTGAAAAAATCAGAGGAAGTAATTGAAGATTAATCTGTGAAGACTTTGCCCATGAATTTGCTACAGAAAAAACTTTCACTATGCCACAGATGTAATGCATGGTGGTTACTGTTTAATTGAAGCCTTATAGTCTAAACTAAAAAACTTTCATCTCATTATTAGATGTAATGCACTCATTTTATGAGAGGCCAGAATGGATACATAGGTGAGAGAAAGCAAATGAATTTTGATATTCAGGTGTATGAAATTAAAAAATAAAAAATCACCAATTTTATTTTACCAGATAATAAGTTTTACTAGGGAACTTACTTTTGAATTTAGCGGCTGTTGCAGGATAGTCGGTTATGATTCCATCAACTCCCTTAAAAACAACATGTGCGTTAATCTCAACATATGGATCCGAGAAGAAGTCCCATGGTTGAGAAACATACTCATTGCTGAACAACTGGACATAGACTGAGAGATTAAAGGCCTGCAGCGTTTGGACGATACCTGTTTCACCAGTGATAAATGCTGCATAAACCGGAAACACAGATCTTTTGGAAATGACGATAGAGCTAGAGAATTTTTTAATCTCCAAAATGGTTGAGTTCAAGATGTCACGAACATCCTCATCAACTACATAAACGAGCTCATAATCCCTGTTGTTACTCTTAAACTTTGAGAGTACAGCACTGTCGCTGGACTCGATCATGATCTTCTTGGACGTCTGATTATCATAGCCAGCTTTGCTCAAAGCATCCAAAACTACTTCAGTTACACCTAAACCCTGTTTTTCAGCTAGGTAGGCAGCATTCTGCAAGATAGGAAACAGAAATTGTATTTTATTGAATAGCTCTCAACAAGAAGTATTGAACGCAAACCAATATAGTATTCTGGAACCTTCTCACCTAAACTCTTTGAACACCATACTAGAAATTCTTCCATGCAATGCATGTTTAGTATATTGACAAATTCAAAATAAAATATATATATATATATATATATATAATACTTCAAATCACAATAAGTTCATAATTTAAATTTGAACATTTATTTTTATATATGCTTTATAGATGTCAAATTCAAGATCGCCAGAAAAAAAGTTTAACTTGATATATTATATGTTCGCAATGGACTTGCATTGCAAATTAAAGTTTCAATGTAGAAAAGGTAAAAAATTCTATTTTTTTAATTTGATTTTGGAGGGTTCTATTTTTTTACAAATTGTTATAAAAAACTAATATGAGACGGTCTCATACATGAGATGTGATACTTTTAAAATTTGAGTATACCAAAAAATTTGCACAAATATTCACGTATCATGTCATGAGACTGTCTCATATAAGACTTGATCTTTATATAAATAGATATAGGTTAAAATGGAGGAACCGGTACTAGAATAAGTTGCAAAAGATCCATCAGCAGATTAAACACATTTTTATCTTGAGAAAGTATTTCAGACACAATTTAAAGCCCGGGAAACAGGCACTAGTAAGCACAATGACAACATTGTTGCATCAGACACATGTTGGGACTTGGGAGTGTTCTCATGTAGTAATCATGGACCACATTGCTCTTACCTTAATTTCTGCTCACTTGCGTCGCCCATATAAATGTGGAATGAAACGTTAAACAAGTTATCTCAGGCTTTTTAAATAATACACCGGGTTTTACATGAACATGTACAAGTGCAAAAAATAAGGAAGTCATTTAGAAAGGACTATATCAAATGATATACCTCTAATCAAGAAAGAAGGTAAGAGCTTAGAAGATGCATTGAGGTAAGTCACACAAGTAGAAGCATGAAAAATGGAAGTAGTTTTGATGGAGAATTATGCAATCTAAAAAAAAAAGCTACTTGTCTTGTTTTATCATAGTGGTATTTTTTGCCAAACTAACAACCCAATACAGCTTGCAGGAGATACACTCACCTCTATACTGATCAACACTGCAGAGACAGAAGATGCATTTTTTGCAAATGCCAAAAAATCAGACAACTTCACGAAGTTCCCATCCATCCTGGCTTCTGGATTTCGTAACAGTGAATATTGAGAAGAATATGGGTTGAACATATTAGCTGCAATGAAAGCAAGAAAATACATGAATGCAAATTCCAAAAAATATTTCGAAAGAACTTACAGTCAAATAAAAACAAGTGTATGAAAGATAATCCTCAAGAAATATGAAAGTAAATCTAACTTCAGGAGGTTGTGTCTCAATCCCAGACAAAGTTTCAGGAACTATTTGGATCTGATTCAAATGTCAAGTCCAGTAGCGCATATCAAGATGTATCGAAATTCTAAAATTTCATAGTAAGATAGAAGAGGTCTGACACAGGCCATACATGCAATACTTGAGGTACCCTATAAATTTGCGTGGAAATTTTAAATAATAAAATAATAATGACACTATAGCTTGTTGTAACAAAATATATACCCAATCACAAGCTCAATGACATGTTAACTTGTAACCAATACATTGAAGTCTGTTATTTTCAAGATAAAAGTAAATGACGAGCTTTTGATACCATATTCATGAGTTTTAGATGGAAAACAAAATAAGTGATAATATATAGCTCATTTTACAAGTCCTACTTACGTTTTAGCGTCTGAATTTGGCTCCATGTGAGACTATAGGTGAAAATCCCATCCGTTATATTGAGCTCTCGATTAGTTGTTGTCAGGTTTCTGACACTTGACTCAACAGCATTTCTTCT
Source organism: Prunella vulgaris (assembly GCA_026898435.1). Lineage (NCBI taxonomy): Eukaryota > Viridiplantae > Streptophyta > Magnoliopsida > Lamiales > Lamiaceae > Prunella > Prunella vulgaris. The sequence goes on along the minus strand of JAPKLY010000031.1, from coordinate 1,959,363 downwards.
ACTTCTGAGGTTAATAGATCCCAAGCAAAAGGGTATTCCATCGCTTGTCATTTGAACAGGACAGTCAAGTACATCCGCGCCATCTGATACAGCTTTAGCATATGCCTTGTCAGTACAACCAGGATAGTCCCCACTGGCTCCCTCAGAAGATATAATCAAAAGCTTTTCTGAATTTAAAGATGGAAAAAAAATAGGATGTTGTCAAGACAGTATGCTACCAAGGAGAAAAGTTTTTAACTCTACATGAGCTAAGTGCAACTAATACTACTTACCTTGCACGGTGTCATTTTCACCCATATGTGAGAAGCAATCTGCAAGGAAAAGTATTATTATTTATTCTCCATAATAAAAATTGATGTGTGATAGAACACTTCACTGTGAGATCGTATTGAAAGTTCCAGCTCATTTCAGCCAGAAAAGATCACCAGAAAATTGAGACATAGGTGATCAGGAATGACTTCATAAAGTAAGGAATCTACTATCATCTGAATGATGAATTACTTCAAAATAAGATCAGAAGATGATTTCAACAGGTACAGATGATTATTATCCAACCAGTAACACTAGGATAAATATTTTCCTGTCTTCAACATACATGTTCTAGATTATCAAGGATGGAGTGATAAAACTCTTCATCATATCCTGTTTTGAGATGAGCTGAAAATCAAAATAAGGATATCTTATTTTCCTATCGGAAAAAATGGCTGGTATAAACATGTTATATTAGTATCTGTTTCTTCCTTTTACCTAAGTTAATTTATGTCAAATCAAGACTCGTATATGTGTAATTAGAGCATCCAAGAGGTCTTGTGATTGTCCAAATGAATCAACAAAGAAGAATAAACGAGAGACTCATATAAACCTAATTTCCCTACAGGCATGCATGGTAACAAACAAAACCACTAACAAGAATAAATTAACTGGTAAACTAAACTAAAAATGGAAAAAAACTCAGTTGTTAACAGCTCAAAGAAGTAGGCTTCATTTAGAACCCACATGTACCCATAAGCATTAATTACATTTGATACTGGAAGGTTTAACTTGAAATGTCAAAGTATGGATGCTAGATCAAATTTCACCAAATCAACAACATATGATAAACTGGTGAACAAGACATAACGCCAGAAGGACTACATATGCAACTTACTGTCATTAAAAAAAAAAATCCATATGGCGTTTTTTACCTATGGCAGCCAATGGAGTTACTGGGAAGTCGGAAATCATGCCATCAACGGAAAATTTCTCATTATCAATAAAAGAGAGACACTCAGCCACTGGATCATAGCTGTAATTATATGGTATAGATGCATCATTTGCGAAAGTATAAGCAAAAACTTTTAAACCCTCTTTATGAGCATCCAGTACAAGGGTGGTGTAACTCTGTAAATATAGGCTGTTGTCTACTAGCCATATGTAATCTTTAGGAACTAGAATGCCTGTAGCGAAGGTTTTGATAAATGTAAGATTCTTCAAAAGAGAGCTGTATGTTTGGTTAGTCGAAGGCTCCACGTCATCACGTCCCAGAAATTGAAATATAAGCTTTGACGGGCCTTTTCTAAATTGTGACACAACACCTTTTAGGAAGCCTGTCTCAGGAGATGAAATATAATAGATAGCCATTCGTCTAGATAACGAAATAATGTAGCTCCTCATACTCAAATCATGTTGGCTGAAAAATGCATCGTACTGCAAAAGTAATGGATAAAAACAAGACTAATCAGGGCTCACTAAAAAAATAGCTGATAAAATGTACAAGTGAAAGATGTGATTCTATACCGGAATGTTTAACCACAATTTGGTTGGTTTTGTTAACATTCGTACAGTTTCAATTCTAAGAATTGGCATCCGGTGACCATCAATGTTATCCGTACGGTAGTTAAGGTTTTGTGTCACTGTCCAAAATAAAAGTTGGTCAGAATGAATGCAGTGACCATCTTATTTAAATTCGCTGCTAACAACAATGAAGCTAACACTCGAAGAAATTTAAGACCATGATGCGGTGAATTTAGTTATAGATATTTGAAACAACAACATCAATCAATATACTGATTGGGCAATTCATTATGTCAATATAACCACATGCGAAGGGGCCATTTTATTGTGCAACAATTTGAGCAGGATAACAAAGGTATGGTCTTTCACTTGAGACCAAATTTAAGAAAAGAAGATGGTCCCAAATCAAACTTACAATTGACAGATGCTAATTCACTTAGAGTAAAATCCACAGAGAAGAATCCTTCCACTGGAACTCCATTTACAGTATAGGTATTTCGCTTGTTTTCATACAATTTAACAATGTCTGAAGCATTATTTAGTCGGATATCTGGAAAGCAGATGCCGACACCATCTTTGGTAAGCTGAATGTCACACCATGAATGCAAATTAGGTGACCCAGTCATCACTGCCAGTTGATATGCATGAGAACTGGAATCAGGAAAGATCCCTGAAAATCCTCCTCTTGCTATGACCAAAGGTGCATTTCCTGACAAATATGGAAACTGCATGACAAAGAGAAAATACAATACAATACAAAATTTGAAAAATGTCACCTGCATCAGAAAACTTTTGGAGAAATGTCACATCGCAACATTTTTTCGCAAAACACAAACTTCAGTTCACTCAAAACACATAGGAGTGATCATTTATCTTTGCACACTTATGATAAAGAAAGGTAATCTAGGGAAAAAAGGATGGAGCTTCGAAGTGATTATGCTCGCAATAAACACCAGAATATAGTTGGAAATCACTTTTTTCAGAAATCAAAATTAAGCTCATTGACCAATTATGAGACATATACCAAGTACCCTAAGTGGGATCTCCATGAAAGATATATATAATTGTAGAAATCTAACATAAAAATAAGATGTTTTACAGAGTCGGCCATCATATAAAAGTATGCTGAACTTTTTCTGTATTCAAATTCTTTTAAAAGTATACCAACTTTTCTGTATTCAAATCCAGAAAGCACCAACTATGTATTTTGGTAGCTTTAAATAACTATTTCCTACATGTATCACGGCCAACTCTCCAACGATAAATTACAAAATTGAAGCGTCCAAATAGTAAGGAAGATTAAGCCATTCGACTTAACAACTATGAAATATCCCCAGATTAAAACCTATTCGATAAAATTTACCCAGTTTTATCTGTCAAGTTAAAAAGGCAAAGTTCAAAATACGAGAAACTAAAGACTCACAGCAGTAATTCTAACTCCACTGCTCCTGATTCACGGTAAAATTATCAAAACAAGGTGCAAATCACAATCGCAAAAATTACACACACAACAAATCGACCTGAAAACGACATTCATCGTTGCGTTTTCCTTTCCTTAAAATTAATTGAAAATAATGACGCACACAGTATCCCGCACTAACAGGTACAGAAACACACAGAGAGAGACATGAGCACGAGAGTTTTACCGGTAAGCGTTTGCCATTTACTGCCTCTGCTCCAAGGAGAAGCTTTAGCAGTAACCAAAGCGGCAAGAGTGCAAAGCAGGAGAAGAGACAGTACGAACACAGGGATGAGCTTCCGCATCTCCGCTGCGTTTTCTCCGGTGACTTGACTTCCGATCGGTGCCTAATGCTAAATTTTGCACATTGCGTTTGATGTCCATACTTCATTTTCGACATGCATTTAGTAGTATGTTTCTGTTAAGGGTGTGCTTACTTTTTATGTGATGGCTTCATAATTAAACCAAAAATTACTTTTTATTGATAAATCATTCTTTTATTATATTCATGGAATTCTATTATCATGTATACAAAATTTCATTATTTAAAATAATATTTAATTTAATGATATATTTAATTAATAAAAAAGTATGTTTTACATTTAAATGATTCATGTAAATTTATCATAAATCAATTTTAAAATATTAAATATCTTATCAAGGATATTAAAATAGTCATTAGAGATATTAAAAGTTTGATTAATGAAATTTATCACAATTATAACATAATATAGTTAACTTAGACTTTTAAAATTGATTTATGATTATATAAACTTATCACAAACTATTTTTATACAAAATTTTACCCTAAAAAAAGCACACGTAAACTTGATTTGATTGATAATTTAACTCTGAGAAATTGTTTGCTATCTCATTTTCACTCATTCTAGTTTTTTTTTAATCGGTAAATGTTAGTGGTTAGTAGTTAGAAGTTAGTACACCAAATCTTCATCTCTCCTATTCATTCCCAAAGGGAATCAAATCCCGGTGGTCAGATAAGTTAGCTCACCTAGGGATGGCAAAACGACCCGCCCCGCAGTTGATCCAATCCGCCCCGCTCTGTTTGGATCTGTCCCGTTTTGAGGCAAATTTATTTATATAGAATTATTTTCAGAATCTATTATCAAAATAGGGAAAGAAACATAAACATTATTAAAATAAAGTCAGACGGTACTGGTAGTACCGACTGGTTACGTGGACAAACTTAGATTCCCTTACCTCAGGGGAAGGTGTTCCAGTCGGCACTAACACAGTCGACTGGAGGAGACAAAATGCTCAGTTGGCAATCATGAGCATCACTCTTACAAGTCGGTTGAGATGGACATGAGTGAAGTGGACAATTTTGACAAATTTGGCCGTAAGTGACTTAATGTGGCAACCTTGTAGTTTCCGAAGTCTAAAGCTTGGTTGCAGCATTAGTGGTGGTTTTTTGAGGATGAAGCATTTTCAATCATAGTTCTTAAAATCAACATAAATTGATCGAAAACAAAAAATAAAAATAAAAATAAATAAATTTTATTCTCTTATATTTATGAATTTTTACTCATCGTATATATTTTAATATTATAATTTTTCTTAGAAATCGTCCAATTCATTAAATTTAAATATTAATATTAATAAAAAAACTTTAAACTTGATTTTTTCCATAAAAATAGAGAAATTTGTTAACATGAGTTACACACATGTTTTTTTTTTGTGGTTTTTTGCAAATGAGAAAAACGCAAGAATGCCGAATTAAGAAAATATAAGAAAACCCCAATATTTTTTATATAATAATTCAATTTTCTAATAACAATTTGAAAATGTTTATTTATGATTTTATTTATGATAAGAGCTAATTTAGTGGTCAAACTATGTAAATACATCCTCAATCAAATCTAATCTTGAACTTTTCATCAAAAAAAAAATCTAATCTTAAACTTAAATTACATTTAATCCTGCGGAATAATTTAAATAAATAGTGAATATAAATTAAAAAATATTAATCAATTAAATCTCAAGAGAAATAGATGAACGTGGTAAATGGTAACAAATTTTCCTACAAATGCTCAATGTGATATACCCCAACTACTTTGACTGAATCAATATATAATTACTAATGAGAATTTTCAAAAAAATTAGCAAGAAAAATAAAATAAAATAAAATAAAAATATATAAAATAATTATTTAATATAATATTTTATCATCATTCATTGGAAACCATCGACAACCATAAAAATGAAAAAGTCACATACCTGAAGCTCATCACCACCTTTAAAACTCCAGGCCCGGAAAAGCGCAGAAGCAGTCCATACTTGCCACCACCATCCACAAAAAAGCCAACAACAGCCATGGTTTCCGAAATCAATTCTCCCCGTCAAGCCACTCACTCTGCCAAATCCATCGAAATTGCCCACATCATCGGATAGTAACAACAATTCAAAGTCATTCCATATCTATTTCCATCCCAGCCGCTTCTCACCATCTTTTATAGTTGTCCCTTCCAGTCGGTTGTGAGAGTGCCGACTGGAGCATCTTCCCCAAGGAAAGAGAATCTGTGGTCCACGTCACCAGTCGGTACTACCAATACCGACTGGTTTTATTTTGATAAATCTCCTCTTTTTTCTCCTATTTTGATAATATGTCATCAAAACAACTCTATATTAGTAAATTTACCCCCGTTTTGAGAATGGAGCAGATCCGCCCCGCCCCGCTTGCGGAGCAGATCAGGCACGGATCTACATATTTTTTGCCCTGATCCGCCCCGCTCCGCTCCGCCCCGCTCCATATAATATTAAATATATATATATATATATATATATATATATCTATATTTATAAAATAAATTATTATATATATTTTAAAATAATCAAATTTTGGGTATGATTTTGTGATTTGGATGGATTATTGTTGATTAAATTGTGAATTTTTAATATTTTGCATTTAGTATTTTTTAATATATTGATTTTGTAAAATTATGAGAATTTAATAGATGGAGCGGAGCAAATCAGATCCGCCCCGCGCGGGGCAGACATGGATCTCAAAAAGATCCAAATGCTGCCCCGCAGTGGAGCATGGAGCAGGGCGGATCAACGGGGCAAAACGAGGAGCAGTCATGGATATTGAGGTATCCGCCCCGATCCGCTCCATTTGTCATCCCTAAGCTCACCGGGTTTTCACTCATTCTAGTTTGGTAATTGGTATTTGGCCAAATTGGAGCATCAATACGTAATCCGTATTGGAATTAGAAAGCAAATAGAAAGGAGTGGGTGGTAAACTATGTCGTGATTTTAATTCCATAGTCCACATATAACATATACCATAACAAAAATTTTGATATAATAAAGTACTATATTGATTCTGTATTAAAATTTTCCATATACTATTTCGGTATATCTAACAAGTAACAACTAATATTGTACCGTACCGAGTAATCAGCATATCGAATCTCAAAAGTATAATATCTATCGTGTCATGTCAAAATTCAATGGGTATCGATATATATTAATTTATATCGATTATTGAATTTAAAGTAAATAAATAATTAACTAATATAAATGCATATACATATATACTGATAATATTTTAGTATTCTGCTATTACTATACATTGAAATACCAGAAATTCAAAATATGTTCGGTACGTACAGTACTATCATAACAAATTTTTAATTTTTTTTAGAATTTTTTGATATGATATATTCGGTATTTCAATATTTTTCCCCCCACCCAAAAATATATTTGGAATGGGTTAAGTTGCATTAACTTTGTCATAGGAGGAAATAAACAACTCTTTCCTCTTTCTCAATTACAATTAAGGTATATATATATGGAGTAATAGTTTTAGGGTGTGTTTACGTTAAAAAATAAAATTATCATTTTTCTTATAAAATATACATATTTAGAATAGATAATTTTATTCTTTAAAATAAACATACAATAAAATCTTCTTTTTTATTTTTCTTTAAAAAAAAAAAAAAAGCAGACACATGACATCCACTTATGAAATGTCTGACTTTGATTGTTCTGCATGGTAAATAAACGTAACATAATTACGTTCTCCAATGTTCTTTTTTGATAGAAAAGTACAAATTGATTCAACAAATTCGCACAAATTACAAAATGGTTTATGTGCAAACATAAAAAATATTTCTATATAAATTTTTATGAACCAATTTATAAATATAGTACTCCCTCCTACGGGACGGCACATTTTTTAAGAAAAAATAGTTTTATATATAAAATAGTGGTATATGGGTAAATATGTATAAATGTTTGTGAGTGTGCACGTAAATCAATGCTTCCTTTTTTAGTAGTGTGCAAATTTGTATGGGACGTCCAAATAAGAAAAGTGTGCAAATTCCTGCGGGACGGAGGGATTAATCTTTTTTAAACCAATTTGTAAAGCACCCTTTTTCGTTAGTAAATGACTTTCTTCGACACATTTAAGCCACCAAACATTACAAAAAAAAACACCAAGGCCGTGAGATTTTTCTATTTTATACAGCTTACTCCTTTCACTAAAAATGTTTTTTTTTTTATTTGGACATCGATAAAAGTGTTTTATATTTTAAAAGTCAATAATTATTTTATTTTTATTTATTTTCACTCTCCAATCATCACTTAATTATTTAAATTATGATTCACTTATTTATATAAAAGTTTGAGTTATAGAAAAGTGTGTTGCGCATACATTTATTATATTAATTCTCTAAAACATATAAGCTTTTGTTTCTCTTTTAACTTTTACATTTTTTTATTGGAGAGGTCCAATTATAATTTTCATATGAAAAAAAGGAAAATAAAAATAATTTCACAAAATCAACTTGAATAGGATTATATGAAAATAGAAATTATTTTAAAATATCAAATATTTAATTAAAAGTATCAAGAATCTCATCAGAAGTACTAAAAATAAGAATCAGTGGTATTATATTTTAATTATTGTTAAAAAATTTGACCCAAAATTTTGATACTCCTCTTGATCAAATATTTAATATTTTAAAATAATTTCATATTAAACTTTTTATGAAAAAATTTCATACAAAAGTTTGTCTATATATTTTATTTCAAAATACTTTTTATTTATTAATTTAAATTTTTTTAATAAATATTTCAAAATACTTTTTATTTATTAACTTAAAAAAATTAATAAAATAGTTTTTCTTAAAATATGTCGTTGAATATATGAAAGTTAAAAGGTATTATTCCCTCCGTACCACTATAAGTTTCTCATTTTATCATTTTTGTCCGCCTCACTATATATTTCTCATTTACTTTTTTACTTTTTCTTAGAAATTATTAGTCACTTTTTATTATTATATTTAATATTTTTATACTAATTTTATTATTTTTATCACATTATCTATATTATCTCAATATTTTATTTTATTTTAATATTTGTTTTAAAATATAAGAAGTAATTTATAGTGGGAGAGACAGTATTTCACAACACTTGTATAAGCTCATAGAGCTCTGTTTAGAGAAAACATCCATGCTGACTTCTTGAAGGCCATCTCCCCTCTTGTGTATTCTATGCATGAAACATAGAACCGTATTTTCTCATTTTATTTTGCGATTAAGTTCAGTTTTCTCATTTTTATAAACAAAATACTGCAGAAATAATTGTATCTAATATAAATTTTAACTAGTCAAAATTGACAATACTATTAACATAAAAACTTTAATGCAATATTGTACCTGCAATAGTAATTTAAAAATTTACGGGTCAAAATAACAAAATTCTCGGATTTTTATCAGGTCGGATTTGAACAATTTTCAAATTTCAGGATTTTCGCTCTCAATTTGTGTTAATATAAGGTTAAATGTGTGTTACTATAAGACTAAATGTTGTTTTTTACTCACTCCATCCCCCAAATTTATTCACATTTGAAAAAAAAAAAAAAAAATCTACAATTTAAGAGTTAAATGTGTGTTACTATAAAAAAAATATTAATTTTTCATAAATATTTATTTATTTTTATAGAAATAATTATTTTTTATATAATAACACGTATAAATTAAATAGTAAAAAATGTGTTACTACATGAAACAATATACTTAAATTTTAAAAAATATATTTTATTCTTATAGTAACAAACATTTCCACATATATTTGGGCAAATGTTGATATGTTATCATCAAGGATGCAAATGACCCCGCCTAGGGCAGCCTAGGCCATTAGCCGCACCCGGCGGCCGAGGCCTAAGGCAAATCCTTGAAAAAAATCGGTTTGGGGATTAGGCCCCGCCTAGGCAGTCTTGGCTGCCACAAGGATTTGGCGGAAATCGGCGGCCTAGGCTACGGTTTGGCGAAAACTAAGAAAATGTACAAATGTCAAATGTAATTTAATTATTTAAATAAAGTAAATTAATTAAAGAATAATAAATATACACTTAAACTAATTAATTAAGTGAAAAAAAAAACCAAACAAAACTCAAAACTCAAAAGATGATACAAGTTATGCTCAAGAATGGATTGTTGAGGGTGGGTTGGTTGATGATGGTGTTGTTGAGGGAGACATTGACTCAACTTCGGGTATGACTACTCGACTTAGAGAGCTTGACGAGGATGATTTCTCATCTGATGATGATGAAATAAATGTTGATGTGGAGTTTGAATCTGATGATGAAGAGTGTATACGTGGAGTTGGGCAACGTACAAGTGTCTTTAGATGTTCCTCTTAGTTGAATTACTTATTAATTTATGCGTACGATATTTTGTTATTTTAGTATTTTATTTAGTAGTTGAACAATGTCATTTTGTGATAGTTTTTTGCATTTTAACTTGTTGTGTTTTGTGAAAAATGCATTTGAGTATTAATTATGTTTTAAATTTATAATTTATTGTATAATGTACATTTTGTTAATATATGTTTAGAAAAAAATTTAAAAAATAATAAAAATCCTTGGCCCCGCCTAGGCCTCCTTGGCGCTTGGCCACACTCGACCGTCCAACGACTGTCAAACGCCATTTACACCCTTGGTTATCATGGAATCATTGTCAAATGGAAAAATTATAAAATGATTAATAAAATTAATACTATTTATAAATTAATTCTGTGTAAAAATAATATTTTTGCATAAATAGTGTGAATTAATTTTTAGACAAACTCCTTTTTAGCCTTTTTTTAAGGTACAAATTTTTTTTTGTCCACAAATGTATAAAAACTCTTTTTTGGTCTTTTTTAAAAATAAGTGACCATTATACCCTTAATTCTCTCTTTTTTTTAAATTTCTCTTTTCACCCCTAATCTTTTTTCTATTTCGTTTCTTACACCAAATTAAAATAAGTGAGTAATATATCTTTAATTATAGTATTTTTTTGACGGGGTTGGGTCGGATTGATTTTTTACGTTCCTTTAATCTAGAAAAATTTAAAAATAACATGATTACGAATAATGTTATCTTTATTAATTTTTAAGGATTAAATAAGTAATCTTGAAAGGTCGGAAACTGGTCGGAGTCCGAACAATTTTTTTAGAAATAGCATATTTAGTAGTTTTTTTTTGTGACAGAGTTTAATCGGAACTACTTCTTAGATTATTTTTACCTAAAAAATACTATGCATATGTAAAAATTTAGATTGACGTTATTTTTTTAATTTTTACTAGTAACTAGTATTTTGAAAAGTCGGATATTTATCTAAATTTATTAAAAATATCACTTGCAATAGTATTTTTTTGACGGAGTTGGGTCGGAATGATTTTTTACGTTCCTTTAATCTAGAAAAAATTTAATAGATACATGTTTACGACTAATATTATCTTTATTAATTCCTAAGGATTAAATAAGTAATCTTTAAAGGTCGGAAAGTGGTCGGAGTCCGGTCAATTTTTTTAGAAATAGCATATTTAGTAATTTTTTTGTGACGGAGTTTGATCGGAACAATTTTTTAGATTATTTTTACTTAAAAAAAACTATGCATATTTAAAATTTTGATTGACATTATCTTTTTAATTTTTACTAGTAAAATAGCTATTATTTTGAAAATTTGGATATTTATCTAAATTTATTAAAAATATCACTTGCAATAATATTTTTTTAATGGAGTTAGGTTGGAATGATTTTTTACGTTTATTTAATCTAGAAAAAAATTAAAAGATACATGTTTATGACTAATATTATCTTTATCAATTTTTAAGTATTAAGTAAGTAATCTTGAAAGATCGGAAACTGACCGGAGTCCGGTCAATTTTTTTAGAAATAGCATATTTAGTAAATTTTTTTGTGACGGAGTTTGATCGAAACTACTTTTTAGGTTATTTTTACCTAAAAAACAATATGCATATGTAAAATTTTGATTGAAGTTATCTTTTTAATTTTTACTAGTAAAATAACTAGTATTTTGAAAAGTCGGATATTTATCGAAATTTATTAAAAATATCACTTGCAATAGTATTTTTTGACGGAGTTGGGTCGGAATGATTTTTTAGTTACTTTAATCTAGAAAAAAATTAAAAGATACATGTTTACGACTAATATTATCTTTATTGATTTTTAAGGATTAAATAAGTAATCTTGAAAGATCGGAAACTGGTCGGAGTCCGGTCAAATTTTTTAGAAATAGCATATTTAGTAATTTTTTTTGTGACGGAGTTTGATCGAAACTACTTTTTAGGTTATTTTTACCTAAAAAACAATATGCATATGTAAAATTTTGATTGAAGTTATCTTTTTAATTTTTACTAGTAAAATAACTAGTATTTTGAAAAGTCGGATATTTATCTAAATTTATTAAAAATATCACTTGCAATAGTATTTTTTGACGGAGTTGGGTCGGAATGATTTTTTACGTTACTTTAATCTAGAAAAAAGTTAAAAGATACA
>JAPKLY010000031.1:1859667-1947314 GCA_026898435.1 Prunella vulgaris | reverse complement strand
GCAATAGTATTTTTTGACGGAGTTGGGTCGAAATGATTTTTTACGTTCCTTTAATCTATAAAAAAAATTAAAAGATACATGTTTACGACTAATATTATCTTTATTAATTTTTAAGGATTAAATAAGTAATCTTGAAAGGTCGGAAACTGGTCGGAGTCCGGTCAAATTTTTTAGAAATAGCATATTTAGTAATTTTTTTGTAAAAACAATTTGTATATAATTAGTATTTTAAAAGGTCGGATGTCATTCGAATTTTTATAAAAAAATATCATTCTCATTAATATTTTTTGACGGAATTCGGTCGGAATGACTTTCTGAATTTTTTAAATAATTATAAGATTATGGAAAAGTGGTTAACTTTTAATTTTAAATGGAGGCAAATTAAGGAGAAATAAAAAATTATTTATTAATATTAATACATTATTAATTTGGCATTCCATATTTTCAATAGATACGTATCTTGTTTTTAATTTATTCGTGGAGTGCAGAATCTTGCCAAGATTATAATTTGTAATCAAATTTAGTTTCTTTATTTTAGAAATTAACAAATTCATATTTTTATGGATTTATTTTAATCAATCAATTTTATATATTACAATACCTCCAATAGATTGCATACTAACTAACTTGATCATATGCGCCCCTTTTATTCCTTTTTTTTTTTTTCTTGCACAAGATTACTTATTTAATCCTTAAAAATTAAAAAAGATAAAGTTAGTTGTAATCATGTATCTTTTAAATTTTTTCTACACTAAAGGAACGTAAAAAATTATTCCTACCCAACTCCGTCAAAAAAATACTAGTGCAAATGATATTTTTAATAAATTTGGAGAAATATCCGACTTTTCAAAATAATAGTTATTTTACTAGTAAAATAAAAAACATAATGTTAATTAAAATTCTACATATGCATAGTGTTTTTTAGGTAAAAATAATCTAAAAAGTAGTTCCGACCTAACTCCGTCATAAAAAAATTACTAAATATACTATTTTAAAAAAACTTGACCGGACTTCAACCAGTTTCTGACCTTTCAAGATTACTTATTTAATCCTTAATAATTAATAAAGATAACGTTAGTAGTAATCATGTCATTTTTAGAAATTTTTCTAGATTAAAGGAACGTAAAAAATCAATCCAACCCAACTCCGTCAAAAAAATGTTGTTGCAAGTGCTATTTTTAATAAATTTAGATAAATATCCGATTTTTCAAAATACTAGTTATTTTACTAGTAAAAATTAAAAAGATAACGTCAATCAAATTTTTTACATATGCATAGTATTTTTTAGGTAAAAATAATCTAAGAAGTAGTTTCGATCAAACTCCGTCACAATTTTTTTTACTAAATATGCTATTTTTAAAAAACTTGACTGAACTCCGACCAGTTTCCGTCCTTTCAAGATTACTAATTTAATCCTTAAAAATTAATAAAGATAACGTTAGTCGTAAACATGTATCTTTTAAATTTTTTCTTGATTAAAGGAACGTAAAAAATCATTCCGACCCAACTCTGTCAAAAAAATACTATTGCAAGTGCTATTTTTAATAAATTTAGATAAATATCCGACTTTTCAAAATACTAGTTATTTTACTAGTAAAAATTAAAAAGATAAAGTCAATCAAAATTTTTACATATGCATAGTATTTTTTAGGTAAAAATAATCTAAGAAGTAGTTCCGATCAAACTCCGTCACAATTTTTTTTACTAAATATGCTATTTTTAAAAAAATTGACTGGACTCCGACCAGTTTCCGACCTTTCAAAATTACTTATTTAATCCTTAAAAAATAAAAAAGATAACGTTAGTCGTAATCATGTATCTTTTAAATTTTTTCTACACTAAAGGAATGTAAAAAATTATTCCGACTCAACTCCGTCAAAAAAATACTAGTGCAAACGATATTTTTAATGAATTTGGAGAAATATCCGACTTTTTAAAATATTAGTTATTATACTAGTAAAAATTAAAAAGATAATGTCAATTAATAAAATTCTACATATGCATAGTATTTTTTATGTAAAAATAATCTAAAAAGTAGTTCTGATCTAACACCGTCACAATTTTTTTTTACTAAATATGTTGTTTCTAAAAAAATTGACCGGACTCCGACCAGTTTCCGATCTTTCAAGAATACTTATTTAATCCTTAATAATTAATAAAGATAATATTATTTGTAATCATGTTATTTTTAAATTTTTCTAGGTTAAAGGAACGTAAAAAATCAATCCGACCCAACTCCATTAAAAAAATACAATAACTAATGGTATATTAGTCATTTATTTTAATTTAGTGTAAAAAATGAAATAGAAAAAAGATTAGGGGTGAAAAGATTTTTTTTTTAAAAATGAGAATTAAGGATATATTGGTCACTTAGGGCTCATTTGGTTCGTAAGATAAAACTATCTATCCGTCGAAAATATGCATATTTTCGACGGATAGATAATTTTATCTTACGAACCAAATGAGCCCTTATTTCTAAAAATGCCAAAAAAAGAGTTTTTATAAATTTATGGACAAAAAAGAGTTTGTCCTATAAAAAAAGGCTAAAATTTATAATTTTCTCTAATTTTTAAATATAATTCCTTTCAAATTTCTTTTTTAAATATAATTAATATTTTGTACTATTATGCAACATGCCTTGTAAAATTACAGCTGTGGAATATGGCGCAGGAGGAGTGTGGTGTAGTGATGCTAAACAGCGTCGACACGTACCAACATGACGAGAGTTTTCGCACCATCTGTCATCCTTCTCACTGCTGACACACTCTCTCTCTCTCATCTTTCTTCTTCACTCTAACCGAATCAAACATAATTCGCCGCCTCATGTTGTCTCAGAAATTAAACGCACAGACAGATTAAAATCAATGGCGAGCTGGATACGGGAAATTGCTGCCAATTTGGGAGAGAGCCACCGGCAGGTGGTGCCCATTACGGTGTTCGTCGCTGTTCTCTGCTTCTGCTTAATCGTCGGCCACTTGTTCGAAGAGAATCGATGGGTTAACGAATCCATCACCGCTCTTCTCATCGTAATTAATTTCACACACTTTCTTCTTCCTCTCTTCTGTTGTTTGTAAAACATCCGATGCATTCTTTTCTGTTTACATGCTTTACAGCCATTAGTGATTAATGAATCGGTTGTTGAAGGTTTGCAATTTGTTAAAATACAGCATACGCGTCTGGCTAATCCCTGTTCACAAGCTCTAGTTTAATTTTGAAATAAATGGAATTTTTTATTCCGGTAGCATGTTTCTGTTCATGCTGAATGAAATTCCTCGTCATTTTCTTTTATTTTTGCCTTTTCAGTTACCAGTTCTTGTGTAATATATATTATGAATCGTTTTTTCCTTTGGCTATGGCTTGCTCATCACTGTTAAAGGCTAAATGAAACTTTTTAAAAATGCCACACCCATGGTTTCATGGGTCACCTGGGGGTCGCACTAAGGCAAAAGTGGTTGAGCAGGGTAGTGTGGGTGGCATTTTTCAAAGTTTCTGAAATAGGTGGCACTTTTTGCAAAAAAAATTCAAGGCTTCTAAAAGCCTAACAGGGAATTGCGGATGATGCTTGCGCTCTGGATATTATAATGCCCCCAATCTGTTGCTCTTATATCTGTCTGATAATTTTATGAAGTTGAATTGCATAATAAACTTTATGTTCTTGCAAACAAAGGGATGTGTGACTGCGACGATAATTCTCTTAATAAGCAAGGGGAAGAGTTCGCACATATTAAGATTTGATGAAGAGATTTTCTTCATATATCTCCTTCCGCCAATTATTTTTAATGCAGGGTAAGAAGTTTTTAGTGCTTCGTTGGAATTTCACTACTTCCGCAGTTTTGTGTTATAATGCCTGTGGGATTTTTCTGTCAGGTTCCAGGTGAAGAAGAAACAGTTCTTCCATAACTTCTTTACTATCATGCTCTTTGGAGTAATTGGAGTTTTTGTATCTTCATCCATTATTACAACTGGTAATCTAAATGGATGTCTATCTATACCTATGTTTCCCTTTGGGATGTGCAGATGCGGTCTATCTAAAGTTTGACAGAATGTGTACTTTTTTTTTTTTTTCAAACAGGCAGCTGGTTGATGTTTCCGAAGTTAGGTTTTATCGGTCTGACTCCTCGTGGTTATCTTGGTTTGTTCATCAAGACCATGATTAACCTTTATTTTCTCCAATTTGCAAAGGCGGACTGCTTGAACTAACCTTATTTCTTGATGAATTACACAAAGGTCTTGGAACAATATTTTCATCGACAGACACAGTGTGCACTCTGCAGGTGGGGCAATGATGCTGCCTTTATGCATGATTCCTAGAATAAGTAACCAAAGCTCTACAAGCTCAAGAAATGATTTCTATATAGGTTCTGCATCAAGAGGAGACTCCCTTGCTTTATAGCCTAGTCTTTGGGGAAGGAGTAGTAAATGATGCAACTTCAGTTGTACTGTTTAATGCAGTTCAAAAGCTTGACGTCAACAGAGTAGATGGGTGGACAGCAGCTCGGGTGCTTCTGGATTTTCTGTACTTGTTCTCAACAAGCACTGCTTTAGGAGTTGCTGTAAGTTTAGTACTTAAAATTGATATGAAAATGTGTTTGCTTTATTTCTCCCTTCTAAATTCATACTGACCTGTTAACTGAAGCCTTATATTTTTGGTTAAATATAAGGTGTAACGTAATTTCTTCCTCACTATGTCATCCTGTTATCTGAGTTGGGATTCTTATGCCAAATTGAGATGATATAGCAGCGTTAAATGATTTTGTTTCAAGGGGAAGATCATAAATGAAGATTTCCAGCAGCTCTAATATGTAAAAAATCTTCCCGTCAATAAAAGTAATCTTTTTTTAATTTTGAAGATGAATTTTGGCAAGTGATTAAGAGAAATATGAAACTGAACTAGGTTTGGCAATGATTTCGGAAATGAAGAAGGGTTCCTTTTTAGCTCAGTAATGGTGAATCACATATAGCACTATTGTGCCTTGTAGATCTACTGCGGAGCTCCTTAGTTTAATGGGCAGATATATGAATAGACTGTATTCGACTTTTAATTTGTAAGATGAAAGTTCCAACTCCTGAAAGTAGAAATGGGCTCTTAGGATATCTGAACACGTGGAGTGGATAATTATTTGGGTCAGGAATCATGAACTCCCGAGTTATGCATCATCAATATAAAGATTAGTTTGTAGTCGGCTCAGAGAAGTCAAAACTTTTTTTTATTTTTGGTCACTTGAATGAACAAGGTTTATAAGTTATCCATTCTTCCCCATGCCCCACCATTTAGTTATTGAATTAACTTACTCGATCACTTATAAATTGTTCTGTAGTGAACCAATGTCAGATTCAAAGAGAATACTCAAAATGGAAACATTGACCTTAAAAACATGGCTTTTCTTGAGACAAATCTTTTTAGAAACACGACTTTTATGGGGGATGTATGAAGTAATTTTCTCAAAAGTTTGGGAGTTGCCTTGGGAGCTATTAATTTGTACTCCCTGCGCTGGTTGTGTATGCTTGAACAAATCCAGGATTCTATATGAATCTTTCATGGACTTCTTTTTGGAAGTTCAAGTTTTGTCCATCTGTCTACTGCATATCTTTGATGCTGGTACATGACATTTGAAAGTAATTCATAGCATAGTAGTTATTGCCATATTCAGATATTTATTCTTCAAGCTCAACAAAAACTCAGTTGTCTCTTTATGTGTTCAGTCTGGCCTTGTGGTGTCGTACATTCTCAAGGGCTTATATTTTGGCAGGTAAATTTTTCTTGATCTTTATCTTTTTAGCAGACACAAGGTAAAAAAGTTTTGAATTATGGAGTTTGATATGTATACTCGTTAAAGAGATTCATATGGACTTTTGCATTATTTGTGTCAGCAGACATTCAAGTGTTCGTGAAATTTCTCTTATGGTCCTTATGGCATACCTCTCCTACATGTTGGCAGAGGTATGTAGGTAATAAATCAATGCAGCATAGCTACCTTGTACACTCCTTTATATACTTTATTTGTAATCTTTTATTATTAACCTCCATAGATGGTAAAATAAAGTTATTAACTGAAGTCAAAGTGTAATTTATGTATGCTTAATTCTTGGTAAAACCTAGGGGTGTAAATGAGTCGAGCCGACTCGCAATCTACTCGTGCTCGACTCGTAAAAAGATCGAAATCGACTCGAACCAAATCGAGTCGAGCTCGAGTAGTTCTCGAGTTCGAGTTCGAGTTTATAAATACTCGGCTCGAGAGGCTCGCGAGCCTAATCGAGCTTGAACAATATTTAATATTTTCATTAAATTTTATATATAAATAAAGTTATCGAGCTCGAGTAGAGCCGAGCTTGAATTTTAGACAAAAAAAGAGCTAAAATATATTTAATATTTTATTTTATTAAAATAATAAAATTGTCGAGTCGAGTCGAGCCGAGCTCGAGTTTGTCGAGTTCTTAGCCGAGTCGAGCTCGAGCTAAAAAAATCAAGCTCGATCGAGTTCGAGTCGAGTTTCGAGCTTCGAGTATTGCTATCGAGTCGAGTTCGAGCTTAGCACTACTCGGCTCGACTCGACTCATTTACACCCCTAGTAAAACCTTTGTCTCATTGCTCAGATGTGTAACTTGTGCATTCTTGATTTACATATTTACTTCACGAATCAAGATGGGGAAAAGTCTATTGAATTTTCCTATCATGCTCAGTAGAAGGAATTGAAGGGTCATGTTTTCATAGTTTGTACAGTTCCAATATCAAGCATTCTTGCTAAACTATTCTATGCAAGTGATGGGACTGTTTACTGTCTTTCTCTTCCACTAACATTTCCTATGATCCTTTCCGCAATCTACATATTTTTGCAGCTCTTCGATTTAAGTGGAATCCTAACCGTATTCTTTTGCGGGATTTTCATGTCTCACTATGCCTGGCATAATGTGACTGACAATTCGAGAATCACCACCAAGTATGTGTTCTTTCTAAGTCAGTTTTTTTTTTTTTCGTGGGGGGTGGGATGGGATTTTTAAGGGTGTTTTGATTTAATCATACTCCCACCACTCTTAATAGCTCAGATACTAAATCCAGGCTAGCTTATCCTAGGCTGCATGAAACAGCTGGAATATGAAACAAATCTTCATTAGCAATCAGCATCATAGCTTCATTTCAAACTTTTTTATTTGCAGGCATGTTTTTTCAATGATGTCCTTTATAGCCGAAACATTTATATTTTTATATGTGGGAATGGATGCCCTGGATATCGAGAAATGGAAAATGAGCAAGTTGAGGTAAGAATTGTTCTTGCACGAGATTCTCTCTCTCTCTCTCTCTCTCTCTCTCTCTCTCTCTCTCTCTCTCAACGCACACACACACACAATAACAACATGGTTCAATTTTTCGTCACATGTGCTTACTGCTCTCAGCTCAGCCAGGTGAAGATTACTGTATATTCTTATCATGTTCTTTTATTTTACGATGTGTGAAACTTCCTGAGTGTGATTACTTAAAATGCTTTGAAGTTTAATCCTCTGGAGAAAACATTGAGTCATGTAAGTAGTCCAATTATTTTATCATAGAAGTTCCACGCCAATGCATCTGTGTACTATCAATTTGTCTAAGCTTTCAACTTTCTCTGTTTTACGGCTACTTGAGATAGCTAGAATACCCTTCTTCTCTTCCATTGCTGGTTCTATTCGGAATAGCCCTGGCTGTGCTCTATCAAAAGATAATCTCTATTCAATGCATGAAGTAGGATCATTTTATGATAATTCCCTGTCAACAACAAATCAAAATTAATGCATATCTGTGGTGTCAATAATTTGTTCATCTTCTGGCTGCTTGTTCATGCAAGCATTCAAGATGACCTAGGAATTGCACCTATTTTCTAGAATTACTTTTTCAATGTTTTTCTGAGTGAGATAATGATGATCATCGTTTACATTTAAGCAATTTATTTGTCCACGATTGAACTGATTTTTTTTTTTCAACTAAATATTTTGTGCAGTATCTGGAACTCAATTGGTGTATACAGTAGTATCATGTTCCTGATAATGCTTGGACGTGCTGCTTTTGTTTTTCCTCTCTCGGTTTTATCAAATTGCATGAATCGCACTTCAAGCAGATCATCCACCATAACTTTTAAGCAGCAGGTTAGCTTATTTAATGCTTTAATATTTTGTGTTCTAAAGGTAAGCTGGATTTTATCTTGGATTTCATTAGTTTTTTGATTGCATTAAGTGGTACCAATCTAAATGTGTGGAGAAGCAACTGCATGGGTAGCACAAGTGAGGAATCAAATCATAAAACACCTCAAGTGGCATCTTTCAGTTCTCCTCTGTAAATCAACATCACGAACAACTTCCTAGCATAATATCTAGCTTGATTCTTCTCTACTGCTTTGTTGTAATATTTCTTTTAACTTTCCTCTGTTGGAACTAGATTGTAATTTGGTGGGCCGGTCTAATGAGAGGAGCAGTCTCCATTGCTTTGGCCTTCAAGCAGGTAAGGGGAGTTGCTACTGCTTCAACATAATGCATTGCTGGTTTTACTTATAAAACTAAAGCATAATGCATCAGCAAATCTCTGATATATCGGTTTTTGTTTCGATAGGCCCTTTGACTATTTTCTATATTAAAAAATCCTTCAAGTATTGTATTTTATTTCACAAGCTCTCGAGACAAAAAAAAAATGGTGGAATTTTACTATTTATATTAATGGTCCCATAAAAAGAAGAGTAAAGCTACCATGTATATTATTTAACAGAATCATCAAGGTGTATCTAAAATTCTATCAATTCTTGTCTCGAGGGTGCTTGTGAAATAAAAAATCGTTACTTGAAGGGTTTACAAAACAAAAAATTAGATTCACGTATTTTAGTTAATCTTTGCTCCCCTTATGCAGTTTACTCATTATGGGACACCACTGGATCCCGTAAATGCTACAATGGTCACGGTAACAGTGATCGTGGTGCTCTTTAGCACAATAGTGAGTCCAAATTAGAATCTAAACCTTCCAGAAAAAAGTCGGTATTTATTTTGCAAGTGGAACTTTTAGTGCATCTATATGATACTATGGTAACCCAACTGCAGGTGTTTGGCTTCCTAACAAAACCACTGGTGCATTATCTGCTCCCTCATGGTGGTGATGGTAACCTAGACCGTGAACCAACTATTTCAAAGGAGGATATGAGGCTTCCTCTACTCTCGTTCGACGAATCAGCAGCAACTAACATTGAGCGAGCCAAGGACGGATTGTCAATGCTAATGGATAGGCCAGTGTATACAATTCATTCCTTCTGGCGGCGATTTGATAATGCCTATATGAAACCAGTATTCGGCGGGGCTCGAATCAATCAGCCAGTATCGTAGTAAGGAGCCAAATAAATCCAGTTTGAGTGGCAGAGAGAATTTTGACTAGTGTGCGTGTGTGTATATCAAACTGGAATTTTGTTTCGTTTATTATGCGAGTAATGAACAATCCATGCGTTCAAGGTAGAAGAAAAACGGACTATACGTATGAGTCATCCTTACTGATCGAATTTAGATACTCTCCATTCGTATGTATTTTTTTAATTAAAGTGCAATAGCAGCAGAGTGTTTTTAACAATAATAAGAACAGTTTTTTTAAAAATGTATTTGAACAACACAGTGCATAAAAAATTTATTCTTTGATATAATTTTTTTTTGAAATAGATATATTATATGTAAAAATAAAAGATATTATAACTTATAAGTTGATAGTGTATAATTTAAGGGTTTTTATTATTATTATTACGTCAAATGTTAACTATCCTCCCAATTTTGACCAATACTTTCCAATAATATCAGGTATAAATTTATATTTTAACCCTGCTCATTTTATTCATTATTAGTTTTTTTTGTTCTTACTTTATTTTTTAATAAATAATAACGAATATATTAAGAAAGTAAAAAATATATAAGAAGGAGAAAACAAAATAATCATTATTTTCTTACTTTACTTTTTTAATAAATATTTATATTAAGAAAATAAAACAATATATAAGGAGGAGAAAACAAAATAGTTGGAGAAATCAAAACATTTAGTTTAAAGGATAAAATATGTATATTTTGAATGAATACATATTTTTATTCTTTAAATCAAACTCAAGCATCTAAAAACCTGTCACCTAATTAGAAATTACAAAAAATTAAAATAGAAATCAATAAACTAATAGTTCGAGAGCTGAGCTGACTCCTACTTTCATCTCACACTTCTGTTTTGTCCCGGATAAAATTTTCAAATATTATCTTCTTGTATTCCTAATCCTTTTTTCATTTCATTCCATTGAACAAGATAGAAAACCGGAAAAAAACAAAAAAACAACAAGAGCTTTTGTCTCATTATGCATTACCTAAAAAACATTCAACCAACTAAAAACACCAAACCAAAAGAGCCTCAGACATTCAACGGAGGGATTTTGAGATCAAGAAAGCAGCGCTATAAACATTTATTAACTACCTCCCCAAACAGTTGGAACATACATTAATTAAGGCTTTTTAAGACATAAATAAATAACAAAATCTTACATACATAAGTGCATCATATAATTCAAGTGCACTGTCATAAAATAATGACATAGGATAACCAACATTTTAAACATCTACTCTCCTCCCAATGTGCAAATAAACCACACCTATGGTTCATAATCACTTTACACAGCCAACATATTAAAGTACACAATCTTGCATTTCATCTAGCCTCCTTCTAATGCATTTATATTGCACAATGCACCTAATATACACGAGTTCTACCAGACACAAACTCTAGCGCATTTTGAAAGAAAATAATCTTCATTATTAAAAAATGCACTTGTATTGCACGGTGCACTAAGTGTACGAAAGTTCTACCCGGTAAATTTGTGGTAATTCATGGTAACAAGAATTAGTTTAAGCATGTCACGCGATAACAGTGCACCTTGATATAACTAGAAAATTAAACGAGTTAGAGGCAGCCTAAAAAGAGGCATTTGCTTGCATACCTTGCTATTTTTTGCGAATAAACTACAGCTAAGGTTCATAATCATTTTACACAACTGACATAGTAGAGCATACAATCTTCTTTTACATCTAAGCACCTCCTAATGTTACCATATTTACAGCAGCAGAAATGTCTCAACAGAAAAGAATGAAAGCTCGAAACTATAGCTGTCCACAAATTAAACTTGTGGTTCGCCGAGAGGGCAGTCTGATAATACTTTACCAACCTCATCACATTTTAGCAACTGTCATAAATAAACCTAAATAATTGACAGAAGAAACTACTTCAACCTTTTCCAAAAGCATTTGAGAAAATGTCAGAGATGAGTTAGCATTAGCATCACATATCTGCAAAAGGCACATTCGATTATCAGAGTTGGACACTGGAAGCAATTGACTTGTGTCGACTTAATTATAGAGTCAGCAATCATTTCCACAGGGAAAAAAAAAGTAAAAATCCACCAAGAGAATACTTTTCATTTTAACAATGTAAAAGAGAAAAGAGTGAAGAGGGGCAAAAGTTGAAACATGTTTTACTCAAAGGATAGAGAAGAAGATTCAGCATAGCAACTTTCAGTATCAATAATGAAATTTATTAGGTGGTTGATTATACATTAACTCAGAGAATCAACAGTGGTAAAAGCAAATAATAGCTTATACTTACCAGTCACTGTGGTGTTCATGATTTCTTACGCAAACAGCGTTGCGCCAAAATCTCAGGTATCCCCAATGCTGAAATGCTTTCACAGCCAAGAAGCTCTTGCAATTTTTCATCACAAATGATGGCCGTTTGATTAAGAGGATCCTAGGGTTAGCAGAATTGGTAAAATATTATGAAGCATAAACTGAAAGCTACTAGTATTTTCTTCACCAAACAAACAGGCACTGAGTGGTTGATCACCTAGAAGGATGGAGCACATATACTAAAAGGCAAATGACAAAAAATATCCAACTGCTTTAGCAGATCCTTGTCTATATAATTTACAGTTAGTTTTATGCATTACTACAGTCGGAATCCAGTTCAAACAATCTGTATAGATATACGTGGCAAAATCAGTGAGGGAAGCTAATCCACTTGAAACGGACATTAGTATAAAACTATTGAGGATATCACAAAAATAGAACAGTTAAAATATCCTTGGCAACAGGAATGCCATCAAGAAAGATGTTTTTAAAAAATTAGGCTAGGAACCTAGTGATTATAAAAGTAGATTAAAATCATTGAAAGAAATTGTCAACATATGAGAAGTGTTATTATTTTTTCTATCTGTGCATGAGAGTGAGACTGTAGGAGTGATTAGTAAATAATAGATGTCAAAGTTAATAAATATAGTTTACAAATATAATTACTACAAAGTGTGTGCATTTTACAAGTGTGAATCCTACAAGAAACGAATTGTAAATCACCTCTAGCATGTTTATGGACTTTTTGTTACATGTTCACAATAAAACTAGTGCATGCTCTCAATGAAAATTTCATGATAAAAAATAAATATCATAAAGGAATGGTTCAGATGCAAAATTAAGGTATAGTTAGTTGTACCCCAACAACTGAAGCTGAAGATCACTCTAAGTAGCATATAGAATACTCCCTCCGCCCCAGGATAATTTGCACCCTCATTTTTGCACAAAGTTAAGAAATTTTACTTTTTGAGTGAAGTAGTGGAATATGAGTGAGCATGTGTATATTTTTGTGAGTGTACACGACTACACGCAGATCAATATATTTTTATTTGAAGTGTGCAAATTAGTGTTGGATGTCTAAATAAAGAAACTGTGCAAATTACCTTGTGACGGAGGGAGTATAATTTAATGGCATTGCATCATCAGTCATCACATTATAAAGCAAAAAAGCGTAAATACAGTTGCATACCTCAAGCTGGTTAACCTTTATATACTCCCACATCTGCCTTAAAACTTCGGCTTGTGACATTTCTCTCTCATCAGTTCCAAAGAAACTGGCCAGTGCTTCAGAGATTATCACAATTGGAACAGGATCATCACTTGCACTACCAGATTCCACCACGTCAACCTTTTGTTTCTTATTCTGAGCTGTCTGTTCTGTAAAATACAATATAATGTTGCAACTTAATCACACGAATCAGAGCAATTAGAAATAAAAGAAAACAAAATATACACCGAGGTCCATACTTGTTGGCTCAAGCGGGATAATATGTTTAGCTAGCAATTTATTCATTTTGAACATATCAGTACAATCTGTCTCAAATACTAAACGGAGATCATCATTGCAAATTATCTTCCTTTTATTGTTTGGATCTTGAAGGTTGTATTTCCTTATATAAGCCCATAACTGCTTCACAATCTGCAAAGCACATTAGTTTTAGAAGAGTACCAAAGAAGCATACGCATAAAAAACAAAGTAGGCTCAAACCTCAGTCCTAGGCATGGTCGGCTGACCCACAATAGTTTGAAGCTCAGGTGAAACACCACACAGTTTGTTTAGGCCTCCTGGGCCACCTCTTCTTTTTTTGGCAGGGGGAGCACTGTAAAAATGTTGCAGCCACAGACATCCAAAAAAAAATTATACAGCAGATACTGGAGCTGTCAGAGTAAGGTAATAAATGATTCTGCACGGAGCATTAATTGGAAGATTCCAATAACTATGTGAAAAATCAAAGCCATAAACTAAGATTATTAAATGGGTCCAACAAGACAATTGAGTTACATACTTATTGTTGACAGATAAATTGATTCATGGCATTCCTCCCTTCAGTACAATTTGGTACAAAAAGGTTTTCATGCTGGAGTAAAGAAAAGGATAACTACTTGGATAAATCACATTCCTACAGAGTCTTATGTATAACATAAGTGAGAACGTTAACATATTGCGGTGTAGCCGTGTAGGGCAGTAGGAGAGTTTGGAGAACAGTGGGATGATTTCAGAATCTATACTGTCTTTTCTTCAAAGTAATTTGGGAGGTTTGATTAACAAAAGAGGAAAGATCATCTATGGTTAGAGAGGAATAAGAGAATTTTTTATAATAATTGTGAATCAATGGATGATATTTGGGATAGGATTAAATATAGAGTTGCCTATTTCTCTCCAAGTCAGAATGCCATTAAGGGTTTGTCCTTGACAGATGTAGCTAGGAATTGGTTTTCAGCTTAATTCTGCCCTTAGTATTATGCTAGGGATCTCTCATCCCTGATTTTTTGCAATAAAATTATTTTCAAAAAAGGAACATTAATAAAAGCTCAAGCTCTTCAATTCTATGCAATAATCATGAAGGAACCATTTATGGTAACCTAACTCAATAACAAAGAAAGTAAAATAGAAGTTACCTAAAAGAGAAAAACACAGAACACCATTTTGGTGGTGAGGAGTTGAGGCCTTGAGGGACAATCCCCAAGGCGCAAATTTGCCCCACCAACCCTTGAGAAATGCTATATTGTTAAGAGGAAAAGAATAATTTTTTTACCAAGTAAAAACTCACCTCTCTTTGGCTGGGGCGCTAGCTGGGGCGGGACTAGGGTTGTTCATCACCAATGGCGGCGGAGGCTGCGATAATTGTGGCTGAGGCGGCGGCGGGCGGAAGCCGTACCCCTCTGTAGCATGATGTGCGGTGAAATTAGGGGCAGGATGAGCCGCCGGAGCAGGCTGAAAATTGGGGGTTTGGTGGAGGGCAAAATGGTCCTGCGGGTGGTGGTGGGGGACGAAATTCTGGTGCTGAGCCTGGAGGCGAAGAAGGTGTTGGATCTGATTACGAATGAAGTCGACTCTGTGGGTTAAACTGACGCCCAATTTCGATTCGAGCTGCTGAACGACGTCGTTGAAGGAGGCGAATGCTCTGCTCTGGCGGAGGAGCGACTCCAGCGCCTCCGCAATTTGCTGCTCCGACACCACCATTCCCACAGGTGGTGGTTGTGATGGCCCTCTCTCACTCATGAATTTTACGAATTTGCCACTCTCTACTGCTACTACTCCTACTAACGGAAACTCTGTCGTTCTTTCTCTCTCTGTCGCTCTCTCTTTCTCTCTCTACGTTGGGGACGCTGTTTATCTCTCTCTATAACCGATAGGTCTCGTTCTCTTTCTTATACGGAATAAAAAGA
Organism: Prunella vulgaris; assembly: GCA_026898435.1. Classification (NCBI taxonomy): domain Eukaryota; kingdom Viridiplantae; phylum Streptophyta; class Magnoliopsida; order Lamiales; family Lamiaceae; genus Prunella; species Prunella vulgaris. Next base: position 1,932,275 of record JAPKLY010000031.1, on the reverse strand, counting down.
CTATATAGCCCTTGACCTAGGGATTTGGGTTCCATGCCATTGGCAATTACATTACAGGGATGGGTAAATCACCATTTGGTTTTGGATTTTAAAAAACAAATTAAAGATGGATTAATAACATTTAAAGGCTTTACCAAGGTCCAATACACAACTAGTAACTCAATTTATTTGGAGTTATAATTGAGGGTAAACTTATAATTATTTATGTATTTTGTCACTTTAAAAAAGTAAAGATCTACAGTGACTATGTTAGTTGGAAGGACGCTCTCACATTCGTATATTTCACTTTAATTTGAATAGGCCATCATCTCTCTCATCATTTTTTCTCTGGACGGATCTGACACAAAACTTTAGGATGTCACAAATTACAAAGATGACTACATTGATTCAGACGCACATTTAATGAGCATTCACTAATTAATGCTTAGGATTTCTACATAAAGATCAAAAGAACATTGATATACAAATTTGAAAGTTTTCTCTCCAACAGGAAGTTTTTCAATTTATCTCTATAAATACAAAGTTTCAAGATGAAAAGAAGCTACGGAAAACACTCAAGCTCTCTCAAGAACTCAAGTATTCATACCAGTTGATGTTAGCCTAATGTTGTTCAATATATTGCAACATTGTTCGGCAACATCAGAATTTGTCATTTACTACTCCTAAACACTAACTCCTATTATTAGGTGTTGTCTTTCAATGTTTAAACATGCAGGTTGAAGACCAAATCCGAAAAGGTCAAGCAGTTGCATTTTTTGAGTGAGTATTGGAGGACATCATGGGCAGTTACTAGGCGGTTACAAGGTAGTGGAGCTAGTGGAAATGAAGACTCTAGATCCCTCTACCGTGGTCTAGAGGTTACTGAACTTGCATATCACGTTGCCTATAATAAAGGATGCAAGGAAAACACAAATTAAGAGAAGGAAAAATACGACCAAAGTCGATACCACACTTCTAGGACTTCTTTTCTTCATGTTGTTTGATAGCTAGCGTGCTTCACAACAGTATTGTTTAATAGCTTTCACACTTTGGATTACACAACCTTCTATAGAGTTTTGAATATCCTAGAGATAGGTTAGGCATACAACTCCATAGATTGTATTTAAGGCGTATGTTCGCTCGTGTAGATCTCATGTGTCAAATCTGGTTGTTTCTTTGTAATTACTATTCTTATTAGTGAATTTTGTCCTGCGGCACTCATACACTATTTATAGTGTATGAAAAGTTTTGAATTCCGTTTGCAATTTCTGTTTAAGTCTTCCGCTGTGTATATATTGTCTAAAGTGTTCCAACATTCTTAACAACATTCTGTAAAACAGAATAAACACGACACACACACACACCTTTCAATTAGCACCAGAGCTTATTCTAGATACACTTAGATTAGATCCTGTGTTATTTTAGTATGTTTTTTGCGTCGTTTTTAGCCATGGAATATCCATTAACCCCAACACTTAAATCTCTTATTTTAGACGGTAGTTATTATGCTTATTAGAAATTTAAAATGAGGATGTATATCAAATCTATTGATATGTGAAGTGTTTTGTCCGGGTGGAATCAACCTCGAACTCCAGCTGATGATGACAATGAGTCAAGAATCAAAAGAGAGTTAGATTGGACGAATGAAGAAGTAACCTTAGCAAGTTACAATTCGAAAGCCCTCAATGCCATTTTTACATCTACGGATGTATCAATATTTAAAATTATTTCGAATTGTATCTCTGCAAAGGATGCTTGCGATCCGATTACAGGAGCATTGTGAAGGATCAGAGAGTGTTCAAAAGACAAAGCTTCGGATGCTAGGGACCAAGTTTGAGAATCTTAGGATGAAAGAAGATGAAGACATTTCATCATACAACGAGAGAATTACTGAGGTATCTAACGAAGTTCATTCACTTGGTGATCCCATATCCCACACAAGGTTAGTACACAAAATATTACGGACGGTTCCGAAGCGTTTTGATGCTAAAATATGTGCTATAGAAGAAAAAAAAAAGGTATGGATTCTATGAGTCAAAATGAACTTATAAATATATTGAAAACTTATGAAATAAATTTTACTCAAAAAGAAGAATTTAATCATCTAAATAAACACAATCAAGCTATAATATGAATAAATACCAAAATCCATACATAATTTTAATCGCTCAAAGCACAAAAGTGATTATCACATGGTTAATTGAATGAAAACTATAACAAATATCATGAGTAGAACAAACATTCAAGAAATTCAGAAGAAAATAGAACAATCTCACCAATTGAAATTAAGAGCATGAATGGGTAAATGAATGAATTCTTCAAATTGCTTCAATCTTCAAAGTAAATCTTCAAGTAATATTAAAACTCAATGATGAAATTGGAGGAATTTAAAATGAATTAAAATTTAATGGAAGGAAATTGAAACATCTAAGCTAAATTGAAGAGAAAATATAGAGAATTATAGAGAGAGTTGGTAACTATTTCATATCTAATCTATTTAACTAATGGAACTAATTATCCTAATGATCCGAGAGAAAATGGTATTTATAGGTGCCTTGGATGAATTTTGCAAGAAAGCCCCTGGAAATATTAAAAAAAAAAAATTGCCCATGATTAGTATAAACCCACCACATGATTAGTACACTTGCTAGACCAAAACCATTTCTTGGTCGACCGGATCAACCCCCCCCACAGATTGTTTTTAACCCGACCAAAGCCCTTTGTGCCCAAGCTGTTTTGCGCTCGACCAAACTTATTTTCTTCACATCGTGAGCTCTAGAACTCCGATATACTCAATTCTCTTTGCATTGTGATTCTCTCTTCAAGCTCTTTCACATGGTGGATGATTTTCATCTTTTGAATTGATCGAATTGATTTACGGTTTATCGAACTTGCTCATTTTTCCTACAAATGCACAACTATTTGCAAATTAGATTAAAAGTCAAATATAAAATAATTAGTTGTCATACCTAAATTTTAAACTTTTCATACCTTAAGGGCGGCAACAGGAGGCGATTGTGGACGTGACTTTTTTTAAAAAAATTTTACACATATTTAAGCAAATAAATTTTTTTCCCTTAACACACAAGCAAAATAATTAAATTATTTTAGAAAGTATAGAAGAATGTATACACACTCTAGTACCAAACTGGTGAAGCTAACTTCATAAACCCCTCGATAAATCATCTGTAATACCCCGCTAAACCGAGAAAACTACGAATTTCATTGATGAAAAAAGGGAAAAAATTCGTGTGGACGAACGAGTGTGAGAAGAGTTTCCAAGAGTTGAAACAAAGACTTATTACAGCTCCCGTTTTAACTATCCCAGAGGTGTCAGGGGGATTTGTGATTTACAGTGATGCGTCGAAGCAAGGATTGGGATGTGTGCTAATGCAACATGGAAAAGTAGTTGCTTATGCTTCACGGCAGTTGAAGGTGCATGAGTTGAACTATCCTACTCATGATCTGGAGTTAGCGGCGGTAGTACACACACTGAAAATTTGGAGACATTACCTCTACGGTTCGAAGTGTGAGATTTATACAGACCACAAAAGTCTGAAGTATTTCTTCACACAAAAGGAGCTAAACATGAGACAAAGCCGCTGGTTGGAGTTAGTCAAGGACTATGATTGTACGGTCAGCTACCACCCATGCAAGGCGAATGTAGTGGTAGATGCGTTAAGTCGGTAATGTGGAGGTAAATTGAACTGTTTGTTGATAGAACAAAGTTAACTAGTGGAAGAGTTTCACAAGAATGAAATTAGAGATCGTGGAGTCTCCTAGGAGTGTCAAAGTAGTTGTAATGGCGATGACGGTACAACTTACGTTGCGAAGTAGAGTTATCGAGGCCCAGAAGAAAGATAAGTTTTTATGCAAGATGGGAGAACTGGTCGAGATAGAAGGAGTAAAAGGTCTGAAGCTCTTGTCTTTGAAGGTGGGCTATGTGTGCCGAGTGATAAAGGTTTGGGGAAGAAAATATTAGAAGAGGTGCATAGCACACCATATACAGTTCATCTAGGAGGTACAAAGATGTATCGAGATTTGAGAACAGTTTTCTGGTGAAGGAACATGAAGGGAAACATTGGTTCGTTCATAGAAAAATGTTTGACTTTTCAACAAGTCAAGACCGAGCATCAACGACCTTCGAGGTTGTTGAAACTACTTGAGATACCGCAGTGGAAGTGGGAGCATATCACGATGGACTTTGTGGTTGGTTTGCCTCGCTCAGTAAGAGGAAATCACGTTATTTGGGTGGTTGTCAACAGACTGACGAAATCAACACATTTTCTACCAATCAAGATGACTTTTAATATGGATCATCTGGCACGAATTTACATTTGGAAAATAGTGAGACTTCATAGGGTGTGACATTAGTGTCCTAAATGCATTCAAAACATCTATAAAGCATATGAAAATTGGCACTAATTTGATGCAAATATGACCCTAATCATTGGACTTGGCCAAATTTTTATGGGTCAGTCTGATAGTTTTTAATTTTGATATATTACATATAAGGTCATTTATAATAGTATAATTGCATATAGGATCTCAAAAATATCATGTTATAATGAAGACCATAAAAATGGGTCTCACATCACGTCTGTATTTAAATTCATCTCTTTCTCTCTCACTCTCCATCCCTCCCTCTGGGGCCACCACACCCCCCCTCCCAAACTCATATTAATTTTTATTATCATATAATTTTGTTATCATCAAAGATGAGATGTTTTGTTATGTTGAATTCTAATACATTAAATTTTAATGAACAATATATGTATGATTTTAAACATTAGAACTTAACATGTTGAAATTTGTAATCGACTATTTTGCGTATTTATGGTTGGCTCAATCATTCAAATGCATATTGATATTATATTTCAAAAAATAAGATATTTTATATAATATATGTTGATATGTGTAATATTTTTTTTTAAAAAAAATCCACATGCGGGTGAGGACGGGTAAAACCCGTCGGGTTCACAGGGCAAGGCAGGTCCCGGGTCCAAAAATATTCTGGCGGGACAAATCAAACACGTCTCAAACCCACCCCGTTGTCATCCCTAATCTGATGTGCATATTCTTTTCTCATCTTTATGGGTATATTTATTCAGGACTCATCCGGATTAATTAATTTAAAATTTTGCGATCCACGCTCTATACGAGTTTAGGATTTCAATTTAGGATCTAAAATCTTCTTCTTAAAATACATCTAAAATTACCTATACACATATTATTACTTTTCACAAAATTCAATAAATTACATCATCATTTTTTTACTATATGTTCATTCCCTTTCTTACTTTTCTCTCATCCACTCCAATATAATAATATAACATAAATAATTATTAAGCTTTGATCTAATAAAGTAAAATTTTATCCTATCAAAATCTCAAATTATATTATTCATCAAAATTCACAAATTTTAGAATTTTTGAATCATCACTCCCTATTCAAACTTATATCCCAAAATAAACATACCCTATGATCAGCTCTATTCAACCCCATAGTTTAGGCAAATACATCAAACTTGATCTTCAGAATTTTCTACAGGTTGAATGTTGTTTTCTTGCATTTTCATCTATCAGGAAACAAGAGTTAACTTGTTGAAGCTCTCACTACGTCATACCAGCTTTTGCCAAATGAGTGGAAGGCTAAGGTAGCTTAAAGATTATATAAAGTATTAATCTATTTCGCATTAGGCACATGCCAATCAACATATAATGTACGTAGTAGGGCCATGATCCCATTTGAAAAAGTGTTTGGGCTAAATTTATAAAACGACTTATAAGCTATTTTTTAGGAATTTATGAGCATCTCTAAAGTATTTTATAAAATATACGATATTTGATAATTTATATGATTTTAAGATAAGCTCTGTACAGCTTATAAAATATAAAAAAAAAATTATAATATTTCAATTTTTTTTTATCGACTCCATCCCTACTCATCTCGTCTATCCTGAGTAGAGATGTTAAACGGGCTAGCCCTAACCCTATAGGGCCAGCCCTAATGGGTTTCAGGCTAAATGGGTTAGGGCATTATCCGGTTCATTCTTAACGGTCCTCTAATATTTGAAACCTAACCCTAACCCTAGCGGTCCTCGGGCTAAACGGGCCATGTCACAAAATTTAAAAAAATCTAAATTTTAACACATAATCTAAAATAATTGTCATAAAATGTTAATATTTAAACTAGAACCTAAACGTTGTCCATAATTTCATTAAAATTAATAAAAATAGTTTAACATAATTACAAAAGTTCAAACGTCAACACTTAAATATTTAAAAGTTCATTGGTATTTAAAAGTTCAAGTATAAATACTTAAAATTAATATAACACCTAAATAGAAATATGAGACAACTTCAATTAATAATAATAATAACTAATAAGTATATTATATATTTAATAGATATATATAAAATAAAAAAATTATGCGGGCTAGCGGGCGGGCTCGGTTAACCGGCGAGCTAGCCCGTTTAGCCCGCGGGCTAATAGGGCCGGGTCAAAAAGGCCCGAATTTAAACGGGCCAATGAAAGCATGGCCCTAACCCTGCATTTTTCAGGGTTAAACGGGCCGGCCCTATTAGCCCGGCCCGGATTAAAATCTCTAATCCTGAGACTCCGTCACTCGTTTCACGCCTCTATTTCACTTATAAAAATTAAAAAAAATTACATTAAAATTAATTTTTTTAAAAATTATGATAAATTATCAAAGATTTTTTTTTTTTTTATAAGTATCAAAGAATTATAAGTTATATTACCTCCTCCTGCAGAAAACTTGACTTTGATTAAAATTGAGCAACATGTGGCACAACAATTTAAAACTCTTTTTATTAAATGACACAAAATATAAGTTCAGGTGTAACTTTAAACAGTATTAATTAATTTTATTAAAAAGTACAGTTATTTTTACTAAAACGTACAAGTGAATAGACACATTTTTTAGTGAAATCAATTACGCATTTTAGTGAAAATAGATAAATCTGTAAAAAAAAAATGCATTTTTTAAGTGAAATCAACTACACTTTTTAATGAAAATAACTAATATTATAAAGAATGCATTAAGTTATATATTGCAAGGCACCTAATAAATATTTACGAAATTTTTAAGTACGATGAAAGCTTCATCAAAATGTAACTAATTTAATTTACTTTATTGCTTTTAGAATATTTTCTTCACCTAAAGTTGAGAGAATTTTTTTTAAAAAAAAAATGAACTCTTTTGTAAAACTTGTTCGCAGCATATAATGTTATATAATTACATTCATTTAGTGAATATCATTGCGCCCAATTATAAATTAATACGATAATATAGAATATTGTGGGTATTATTTTATAAGAATAATGATATTACCAAATGAATACAATATTATCAATTTTTTATTATGAACAAGTTCTACAGTAAAAAAAATATTAAAAAAATAATTACCTAACAATTTCTAGAATAATTTTTTTTCTTTAAATATCCTTAGATTTGGAGAGTTTGCAAATAATACTTTTAAGTGCTGTATATTGATACTATTAATTCGTATAAAAGAAAATCATGATTTAAAAAAAAAAAGATGAATACTTTATAATTATCTAAATAGAGGGAGTAATACTAGGAGTCACTCTACTTCAATTTATATATTGATTGATAAAACTAAAATTTCTCCAGAAAGAGTAAAAGGCCGCATTTCTTGGCCAACTTTCGGCCACATATAAATAATAATACCTAAATAAAATTCAACTGACGACCCTTTTTACTCTAAATAAAGATCCACAAATAAAGATCTAAAAAAAAAAATCATCTAAATAAAATCACTTTTTATCCACCAACTTAATTTGATCATCAATTAATCTTTCCAGAAGCCCACCTTGATGATTAAAAGTTTCCAATCTGTTAGTTAAGGACATAAATTAATTGCATCTTTTCTGGTACGGCTAATCATTTCTCATTATGAATCCTTTTGACATGTGTCCTTTCTTTTCGTTTATTTACTCCTACGTTTTTTGATGCACAAGATATTGTGCATGAATTTGTTTGGGATCATATAGCTGGAGAGGATTGAAGATGGGTTCGGACGGGAAGAACGTGGAAGAGATGGATGGAGACGAGACGGATCAGGAGACAATGATGTCCGATTCCGAGGGGGGGAGGATGAGCGGGCATCAGAGCTCGTGTTACGCGACGGAGGACGAGGAAGAAGGGGGACACATTCAGCTGGGGCCTAAATGTAGTATCAGAGAACATCTTGAGAAAGACAAGGTTTGTTTTGTTTTATTTATTAGTAGTTGATTGATCCATGGAGTTTATAATGTTTTTGCAATTTAGGGTGTGTCCAATTTTAGTCCCCTACATGTTTTTGCTTTTAAAAAAAATTATTTTAGTGTTCAATTTACATTGGTACCAAACAACATATTATTTTATCTGATCATATTAAATATAAAAAATATATTTTCTTGAATTTATAATAAATCCTTTTTGGACCCCTCTACTTGATCAGCTAACAAATGGACCCTTAATTAATGTTGCATTGCATTGCATGCATTATATAGCATAAGTAGCTCGCTAGGTGGATTGTTGTTGTAAGGATTTTATAATTTATGTAATATATTCGATAAAAAAAATTTAAATTTTTTTATATAATATATTCGATAAAAAAAAAATTTAAAAATCAAATGATAATTCGAATATATAATATTAAGACATACGTAATAAGATTCGATGATCAATGGGCAGGATGATGAGAGCTTGAGGAGGTGGAAAGAGCAACTCCTGGGAAGTGTGGACACTGTGGCCGTTGAAGGTAATTGTTTTATGAAAAAATATATAAAATAGTTTAAAAAAGAACACTAGTTATAAATTAGTTTAAAATATTTATTGCTGACAAAAATTTTATTCTTATATGCCAAAAATAAAAATTGTCACAAATATTTTGAATCAATTTATAATTATAATTATTTTTTAAAAGTAATTTGTAGATGCTCCTTAAGTGTTAATTAATTCCTCTTTGGTGTCAACTACCTGAAATTTTTATATAGATAGAGATTGGGCCACTTATGATCGTCTTAATTTTGCCACAAGTAGTAATGCTTTGTCCTAGAGTTGGGTACAAACACAATGTGTTTAACATTTTCTATAATAGCCTTTAGATTATTAACACGTGTATATATAATATAAAAGAGAATTGTTTTTATCTAATTAAATATATATAATTGTAGTTATCTTAAAATATTAAAAATACTCTCACCACACTCCTTACATATCTAGCCCAAATAAAAAATAATTTTCTCTTTTACAGGAGATAGATGTTACATCATTATAATATAAGACATTTTGAACACTATATTATTTAGTTGTGTTGAGAAAATTATATATGGATCTATTTACTTGAAATCTAAATAAAATTGAGAAGTCCAAGACCAAAAAAAAAAAAAGTATTTGATAGAGAATTAAGGGATTATTGTTTTATATGCCCAATAAGTTGACATCAATTTGATTTTGGTCCCAACCAATTGCTTATTTTGATTTTGGTCCTATAAATTTAAAAATATTTTGAAATCGGTCCTATTACCTGTAATAGCAGGTTGCACATTTTTGTTTGACTTTTTATTACAAGTGTCATTGATAATTGAATCTTAATGTCTGGGGCAATATTTATTTAAATAATTTCTTATAATTATTTTTTAAAAATTCAAATTATAAAAAATAGTTAAAAAAAATCAGAATATATAAATAAAATAATCTCAGTATAATACTATTATCTAAAAATTAAACCGGCAACATGTGCTTTGTTAATAATAATATATAAATAAAATAATCTCAATATTAATTAAGAATTATTATTAGAAATTTACTACTTATATTTAAAATTTTGAAATTTATAAAAAATACTAAACAAAGATAATATATTACTCCTTCCGGGCAATAATTTTATTCTTAACGAAATGGACGTGACTTTAAAAATATATATATAATAAAAATGTAAAATTCATTTATAAATAAAATAATTATTTTTGGAGATAATAATAAAATAATATTTTTTATAAAGTAAATGAGAATAGATTTTTTTTTAAAATATAAATACGGGTTGGGTATAATTGTAAAAATCAGATTTGTTTACATTTGAAAACTTATTATTTAATTCATAAATAGCTAAAAACTCATGTGGGTACGTCTTTCTTTGATGACACATTAGTTAGTGCATGGTTTAGAATTTTTTAATCGGAAGAAGAATTTTTTTAATTGGAAATATATAGTAATTATAATATGGTTAAAGAGATTAAAAAAATATATATAATATTATTTTTCTAAATATGATAATATATAATTATTATATTTTATTACTCTCTTTTCATCTTATAATCCTCCTCCTCAACTAAATAAATAATAAAATATATTAAGTTAATTCTTTGCTTATTTATTTATTTATTTTTAGTATTATTTATTTAATCAAGTATTATTTCTAAAAATGTATTTATTTTTAGTATTATTTATTAAGTTAATTCTTTTATTATTTATTTGTTAACTTAATTTATATTATTTAATAAATAAATTCTTTTATTATTTATTAAGTTAATTTATAAAAATACTAAATACATAAATTTAATAACTTAATTAAAAATTGTTAAACAAATAAATAATAAAAGAATTAACTTAATAAAAAATCAAATAAATTAAAAAATGTTAAACAAACAAACCAATAAATAATAAAATATATTAAGTTAATTCTTTTATTATTTATTTGTTTAACATTTTTTAATTTATTTGACTTTTTAATTCAACTAATTATATTCCTATAGCTTATTTGTATTATATTTTTTTTATTTGATATTTGAAATTAGTATTTTTTATATATTTTAAAATTTTAAATATAAATAGTAAATTTCTAAAAATGATTCTTGATTAATATTGAAATTATTTTATTTATATATTATTATTAACAAAGAACATGTTGCTGGGATAACTTTTAAAACCTGATCTAATTTGAAAATATTCGGATTTTTTTAATAATTTTTTATATTTTGAATTTTTTAAAAATAATTGTAAAAAATTATTTAAATAAGTATTGCCCCACAGATATTAAGACTCAATCATCAATGCCACTTGTAATAAAAAAATCAAACAAATAATTATATAATAATTGACCGGTTGTGCAACCTGCTATCACAGGTAATATGACCAATTTCAAAATATTTTTAAATTTATAGGACCAAAATCAAAATAAGCAATTGATTGGGATCAAAATCAAATTGGTGTCAACTTATTGGGCTTATAAAACTATAATCCCGAGAATTAATATAAATGAATTAATTCGCCGCATCTTTATAATTTTAGATCTTTTAGATAAAATGAGATTTTTTTGGCATCAGAGTAAAAATTCTAGGTTCAGACTACGCTGAAAGCAACTCTTTAATCATTTAAATTATAATTTTATTGGCTTCTCACTCCTTACATAGTGGAATTAATATAAATGAGATAAAATTGTGTCAATATATGTATTATATATATATATATATATATATATATATATATATATGAGTGTGTCTTGGGTGCACTTGGGTGCATCACATGCACCCTTAATTAATTGAACATCAATTTCAAAATTAATTTTAACCAACTCATACTCGTAATTGGGTTAGTCAAAATTAAAATTAAAATTGGACATAAATCTCAAGTGCATACTAATATACTATGCACTTGGGTGCACTAAAAATTATATATATATATATATATATATATGTGTGTGTGTGTGTATGTGATATCTTTGTCCCAAAAATTGGATTTGGATCATATCCTCTATAGGGCCATGCTCAAAGCAACTCTCTAATAATTTCATATACTGAAGGTAATAAAACTAAAGACGAAACATCAAAAAGTATAGCAGGTGATGTAAAATGCAGTGTTTTCATAATCGGACCGGTGACCAAACCGGACAAGGCACAGATTCACGGTTCAACCGGTCCAACCGGTTGGATCGGCGGTTCAACCGTTAAAATAATTTATACCTATTTTTTAGTATTTTATATGTTAAATAAAATAAATATCCACTTGTAAAATTAAATAAAAATAATAGAGTCATAAAATAACAATACAAAATACAAAAGAGACAAAATAACTCAATCAAAATAGATTTTCTTTAATATCTTCTTAGTTCTTCAACAGTTGAGATTTTTTTTCTCTGAAAAATAAGTTTTTGGGTTTTGGTTTGATTAGGATTAAGAAGATAAATAAAAATAAGTAAAAAATATAAATATTAATATTTTTTTTTAAAAAGACCGGTTTAACCTGTTCAGCCCGATTTTGAGCGGTTCTGACCGGTTTGAGCGGGTTTGACCGGTTTTGACCGATTCAACCGTAAAAATGGTTTTTTGGGTGTAACCGGACCGGTTCTGTGACCGGTTCCCGGTTCGGTCCGGTTCTGAAAACAGTGGTAAAATGTACTTTGTCATAGACAATTACATATATACACTTATATTGGCTTGGTCTTATAAGTTATTATTCATCCATCTGTGTCAAAATTAACTCCACACTTACTCTTTTGGTACATGACACAAAAATCTTCCATAAATTTTACGTTCATAGTATTTTTATATATTACACAAAATCCATTATTTTTAGGCGTTATATTACAGAACTCAATAAAATATCCACCAAAATGCAAAATCTTGCTTACAGACAAAAGAAGTACATAAAGATGAGATTATAGAGTACATTAATTTAAAGTGGAATGAAAGGATGACGCTTGTTTCAAAATTTTCAATAATAATGAAAATGAAATTTTATTTTTTCTCTTTATTCTTACACGTGTTTAAATGAACATTTGTCTTTATGGTAATTACGTTATTAGTGTTTTGCTTCAATTAAAAAATAATAATGAAAAAAAAAGTTTTTGATTGTGGCATGCAAGTGAACTGATGGAGAAGAATGATTATAAAAAAAAAAAAGGTGGGTAAATAAAATGAAGTAATGATTACCTTATTCATAAAGAAAAATAATATGGAGCATATAGTTTATATTTATCCTCAATTTCATTCCGATTGAAGAATTTTAATACCAAATCATTTCTGAAATATGAATTGTGTAGAGGCTCAAGAACCAGACGTGAAGATTTTAAGCCTAACAATCCTGGCAGAGGGTAGATCAGACATTGTGCTACAAATTCCGGAGGACGGCAACCCCAAAGGCCTATGGTTTACGCTCAAGGAAGGAAGCTTATATCGTCTTCGATTTTCCATCAAGGTTAGCAATGAAATCGTTTGTGGCCTCAAGTACACCAACACTGTCTGGAAATCCGGAATCAAAGGTACCTTTCTTTCTAACACTTCAATGTACTAGTTATATCGTGCAATTTTGACTCGATTTTGATCAAAAAACCTAAACCAGATCGTATTTTTAAATTTTATTTCTTGAATCATAGAAAAAAGAAGGGATAGAAAAGTATTCACTCATGTAATGAAAAATATCGGTTCATATGTTGAAAAATATTACTCCTTTTATCCCAAAATATCTTTCACACTTTTTTTTTCGTTCGTCTCATGATTCATGTCCCAAAGAATATAAAATTGAAACTAAAAAAAGATGGGGGGTCGTCGCCCTATGCTGCCACGAAGCATTGTCATGCGCCAAGGAAGACCAATTGGTTGTTGACACTTGTTAGCTTCTGGTTGGTTGTTTATATTTTAAAAAAAATATTCCTTCTATCCACTAAATTATTTCTCATTTTTTCTTTTTTGTTTGTCCACAAAACTTTTTTCCATTTCCTTTAGTGGAAACAACCCATACTCACAATAAAATTTTGGGTTCCACAATACTCTCACTTTTCCCCAACTTCATCTATCATTTCAATATAATACTACTATTTATTAAATATTGTGCCCACAATGAAATGAAAAAAAGATTCATGAACGGAGGGAGTATATTTTTTTCAATTATTATTTAATAAATAAAATTAAAAAATTACAAATATTTGTATGTTTTGTTCTCTATAAATAGAGACCACTTTTAATATATTTTAAAGCACATTAAAAATCACTATGTTTTCCTATAATTTCTCTTCATCTTCCATGGCAGATTCAAATAATTCATATGTTTCAAATTGTGAAGAGTATCCAAAACTCCCAAAATTATCTCAATGTTCAAAATTATTCCAACTCTCAAAATTTTCTAGAATTTAGGAGTTAATTCAAATTCTCAGTTTTCTCCAAATTATGTATTTTGAGTTTTGTTTTCATCACATGTTCCCAATTAATCAAGTTTTAATTTTAATTTTGTATGGTAATCTTTTTTCATGTTAATTAGAAATTAATATTAAAAAATAATTTTTGATAATATATTATAAATTATATAAAAGAATGATAAAATGATATAATATTAATTGACCTAAGTTGGAAGGGTTGCTAATAAAAATAAGAAAAAATAGATGTATAGCAGGTTGTGTATTTGGATGAAAGATAAAACAATATTTAATTCTGTAACCCAGTTAGAAGAGTTGCTAATAATCTTGGTCTAATTAAAGCATTTTTTTTCTAAACTAATATTTTTCTTCAAATGAACCAATTCTCACTACATAATTCATTTATTTTCGTAAATGAGCTAAACATTTGATCAAAATTCAGTTAAAATTGCATTGTGTCATCTTTAGGGGTGGCATATCGTACCATACCGTACTGTACCGTCCATACCGTATATCGTACCGAAATTTTCGGTATGCCGGATTTCGGTATACAAAAAATGCATACCGCATACCGTATCGAAAATTTCTGTATACCGTACCATACCGATATTTCGATATATACCGATCTATACCGAAATACCGGTCCATACCGAAATACCGACTATGTCGGTATACCGCCCATACCGGTATATATACCGTCATACCGGTCCATACCGAAATAATTGAAGTATAATTTTAATTAAATAAAAATAAATTTAATATTAAATTACCAAAATGGTATATACCGGTATACCGAGATACCGAAATATTTTTGGTATACCGAAAATAATCGGTATACCGGAATATTTTCGGTATACCGGTTTATACCGAAAATATTTCGGTATATACTGATATACCGAAAATTTTAAAATTCTATACCGATACCGTACCGAAAATATCGGTATGGTATCATACCGTACCGAAATTTTTGATAAATTCGGTATTTTTCGGTATGATAAGTACGATATACCGGTATTTTCGATATTTGCTCCACCCCTAGTCATCTTAATAGTTCAGTTATTGACAGCGTAATTAATTAATATTGTTATATAAAAATGGAAATTAGTTGATAGCACGAAGCAGATGTTGGGAACGTTTAGTCCTCAGGCGGAGGCGTACACTCATGAAATGGATGAAGAGACTACTCCCTCTGGCATTTTTGCTCGAGGCACTTATTCCGCAAGAACCAAGGTACCTATTCATTATTTTTCTCCAAATTGTAGAAATTGGAAATCGATAAATTGAGCGTTTTTTAGCGCCTAAGCGGCCGCTTAGTTTTTTTTTTAATATGATAAAAATATAAATTTTGGACCGCCTAAGGCCGCCTAGCCCGAAAACGCCTAAAATTGCTGATTTTGCAGAAATCGGGTTGACAAGAGACCGTCTAGCACCAAGGCACCACCTTGACCAATTTCTGCGTCACTGTTTTTCTCAAACACACTAATATAATCAATTCTAGTATTTGTTTTGAAAATTTACAAAATAGCTTTTGAAATATTTTTTTTTTAACTGAGAGGAAAACTTAAAAAAAAAAAAATTAACAAGCACTTAGTTACAAAAATAGTAATCGTATGAAATTTATTTATAGTATAAAATTAAAATTAATGTGTGTATTCAATAGAATCATGATATTTTTTTATATGATTTTA
Organism: Prunella vulgaris; assembly: GCA_026898435.1. Lineage (NCBI taxonomy): Eukaryota > Viridiplantae > Streptophyta > Magnoliopsida > Lamiales > Lamiaceae > Prunella > Prunella vulgaris. The sequence goes on along the minus strand of JAPKLY010000031.1, from coordinate 1,916,449 downwards.
GTTTATAAATTTAATATTTTAATAAATGAAAGTGATTATATTAATTTTATAAGATAAATAAATTTTATAGGAGTTTGTGTAGAAATAAATGAAATTGATATGAAAACGCATGATAGAGGTCTCTTTTAAGTTGATAGAGCCAATATTAACGAAATTATTTCTACTCTCTCCGTTTTGCAACAAATACTTTTTTAGACTTCAGTTTTGTTTGAAATTGGTTGTCATTTTTTAGCCATTTTCTCATTCTTTCTTCCCAATTTACCACTATCTAAAATCTCATATATATATTATTCATCTCTCTTATTTTCTTAAGTCATAAATTATTATTAATTTCTTTAAATCCTTAATAAATTAACGAGGAAATTGTTTAAATTTAAAGTTTTTTATTTTTTTTATAAATTGCCAAAATGTCATTTAGGGGACGTTTGGTATAATTGTAAGGAATGAAAAGGGTATAGGAATGGAAATTGTATGGAATGAAAGTCATAGTTCTCATATAGCTGAACTATGGTTGATTCCTCAGTTTTTGGGAATCAAAGTCATAGTAGAGTCATTCCAAACACATACTATGACTTTGATTACCATTACTCACTCTAAAAAATCATGAACCAAACACCCCCTGGTTGTGAAAAGGGAGAATAGTTAATTGGGCTCATATTAACTCATGGTCTTTCGTAATCAATTTCTATTTAATCACGAATTTTAACATTCTTATGAAAATTCACCACTTTTTTTAGTTATTTTAATTTAATACGCATTTCTATACAATAACATGATTTTTTCAATCATGAGTCAAACACTTCTCTTGCTCTCACTGAGACGATTTTATCATATAGAGATATCTCCAATTCAAGCATTAACATACGCTCATGCATCAAAAAAACTTTTGTTAAAAATAAAAATATATTGGTAGTCGTAATTAAATTAAAATTAAGCTTAACAATTAAGCCTAAATCAACACAATTTTATTAGTTTAATATTGATATCACACACAAACAAGATTAATGTTATTTGTTGATGCATTCAGTTCATTGATGATGACAAGAAGTGCTACTTGGAAATCAACTACACTTTTGACATCCAAAAAGATTGGCCAAAGAAGTGACGTTAATACATTTCTTCCTCGCATTTTGCTACGCAAAGGAATTCATCAGCCTCAACTTAACAAATAGCTATCCTTAACGAATTTGTCATTCATTTTGTTTTATTTTTATGTGTTTTTTTTAAAGAATATATATAATTGATGTCATGTGTCTTTTTCTATAAGAATCTAATTGATGTTATGCGGGTGCGTTTATGTTTTTGGTCGGTTGTCGTTTTAGTTCAATGTCGATACAAATGCTTTGCTTTTAAAGAAAGCCTGTCCTTTTTCTTTTTGGTATGGTATTTGAGTGGATGACCAAGTTTGACCAATTTTATTACGATATTTTATTAGTGGAAAATGCAATTAAGTTGCAAAATGTCAATCTACGTTCGGAATAGATAAATTTAGAGTATTAATTTGCTCAAAAATAAATAAATATATGAAGTCAGCAACTTAACATGTTGAAAAGGAAAAAATAAGGAAAGAAAATATCTCCATATTTTCTCGTCCACATAGGAAAGTGTGAGAACTTTAGAGTCCCTAATATGTAGACTTGTGAATAATAGAAATAATAATATTCTATGGTCTATATGTTGGTGTCTCGGGCTAACCCAAAGACCTTCATGCTACACCCGCTCGGACACGCGCACGTCGCGCATAGTCGCATTGGGCGCACTTTGCAATTCGAGTTCCGATTTGTAGTGTAACAATCTGAAGTTCTAAGGTCGTTGTATCTTGGAGACGGTTGCCAACGATCCGTATTGTACCAGTGTACTGGACAATAACGTCTTACGGAGAGCGAGTGAAACTCGTGCCTCGACTTTTGTTTCAAAGTCCATGTCAATATTTCCATCTTCCTATACACACACCCTATTTTTCTAACATTTTTTACGTAAAGGTTTATTTTAGAATTTAGATTACTCGAATGAAATAACATTAAAATGAGAAAATTATTTATTAGTATTAAAATGTATAAAGTTTGGGGTATATTACTATATTAATCTTTTCAACTTTATGGATGAGAATTTCACTTATTGTTTAATGAAAAATATAATGACATGAGGTGTTTATAAGAAATGTTAAAAAAATTTAATTTGAGAGGGTGTGACTGATATTTAATAATTTTGAATAATCTAAAATGGAAACGTAGGAGTATATGTTTTCCTAGATTGCACAGAGACGGGTATGACGACAAAAATAAAAAAATATAATTATTTTTTAAATAAGTAAAATATGACGAGGATAAAATTATAACTTTTAAATATTTTATATTTTATCCTTCTAAATTTTAAATAGTTTCACAAAATTTTAACATCTCAAAAAGATAAAAGTCAAAACAAATAATTATCATAATAGAACATGTAATGTAAATACTTATTTAGTAACTCAATCCCTCACAAAGTCACAATCATTATATAAAAAGTCCACATTAATGAATAACAAATACACAAAATACTAAATTAAATTTAAGAACATAACTCAACCATAAAAAATAAAAATAAAAATCATCTAAACATGATGAATCATCAAGATCATTGCTTGGTGCTTCGTTTGCTTATGTAAACTTGCAATCTCAATTAAATCAACGTCATCTAAAACATTATATACATCTCCAGTTATGTTTTACATATTGGTCATTTACCTTACATATACAATATATTCATTTATGACTCATTTGATTTGTAAGATAAAAGTATTTATCCGTCAAAATCATGCATGTTTTTTACGGATAGATATTTTTATCTTACGAACCAAACATATCCTTGAAAAATTATTAATAATGCAAATTTGATCCCCAAAAATTATATTAATTTTGTAAATTTGATCCCACGCGTACTTCATATGTGTCAGTTACAATATTCAGTTGTGTCCAATATAATACCCAATATTTTTATTTTTATTAATTGGAACATGTTGCGTGAGTTGTTGGGTGTGTATAACGTTCATACCTACATATCCAAATAATTGTAGAGTGTCAAATATTCTCTCTATTCCAACAAATTTGCATACTTTTTTAAAATTAAATTAAATAAAATAGTTATATATAAATAAATATATATAATATTTTATTAATGTACACGCAAATTAATGGTTTTTAATAATAATATATAAATGTATGTGAAATATTAAAAAAAATGTGAAAATAGATACTCCCTCCGTCCCGTAGGAATTTGCACCCTACGGGAGGACACATTTTTTAAGAAAAATGTGTTTTATATAAAAAGTAGTGATATATGGGTAAATATGTATAAAGGTTTGTGAGTGTATACGTAAATCATTTTTTTTTTAGTAGTGTATAAATATATGTGAGACGTCCAAATAAAAAAAGTGTGCAAATTCCTGTGGAACAGAGGGAGTAGATTATTCAGGCTTGAGAGTTGCACATGCGTTCTAGTCTATTTCAGACATAAATCACAAGGCTTAAAAAGTGTGATGGGATAGTTTTTGGACCATCATTATTAACATTGATTCGGAGTCAGTAAACTCATACTCAATGGGCCCTTAGGGCACTTAAATCTTAATCCTTCTATTGGAATGAGTAATTATATAATTTTTTTAATCAAGTGCACGATTTAAATGTATTTTAAATTTTTATTAAAAAATTGTACTAAAAAAAATAAAATTTTAGCATAAACAAGTGTTAATTTTTTAGTAATAATCGAATTAAATTGTACGGTGTACTTAATCCATAAAAGACTAAACTTATAGTATATTACGTTTATGGCTCATCGTTGTACTAGAGTTTTAGTGAACAGAAGTTGTATATGTTGGAGAAAAAGTTTTATGTCGGTAGGATAATACAAATTGTAAAAATATAAAAGGGATACAACAGGGGGAAGAAATAATACACGAAAGTTAAACAAACAAAAAAAAGTCATCGAGTCGAAAAGTACGTAGTGTGAACAGGGACGTTATGAACTGGGTTGCACCTAAAATTCTATATGCAGAGTTTGGACAAGGGAGAGATCAGAGTGTACGTAGTGTGTTCTCTAAATGAACGATGATACCTATTTATAGGTGAACCTCCACTCGTAAAGGGGGGAAAATGTGTCAGCATTTAATACAGACGGATAGGATTGACATTGGTCAACAGTTACGAGATTGATTACAATCAATCAGTGTTGACCTGCCATATTTGAAATTTGCACATTTTTTGTGCTGATACGAGTAGGTCAGAGCTGAGTCAGCATGGAGTTATTAAACCTGGCCAGTGTTGAGTCATCATAACGTCAGCTTCATCTTCATTGAATCTGTACAACGAAATCAAGTTTCGGTATTGGTTTTATCCATTACCGAATTAATTTGGTTGGACTCACAAAACTTTTGTGTTCTAAAAAAATTAGGTGGACATCAAGCCCAAGGCCCAAGTACACCCAAAGTCCAATTGCCAAGAACCAAGTCTAAGGCCACGGACACGACAGGGCTCCGCGCACGTGCACACGTCTGTGGTAATTTTGATTGTCAATCAATCAACTATAATTTGATTAACTTCATTGACTTTTTACTAATATTATGTATATTAGTCTTCTTATTTTCTGATATGAGATTAATTATCTCCCTAATTCAAGATTTAACCTTTGATTTGTTGACTCAATTTCTCACTCACCCTTAATTGGTTTTGTGAGTATGAATACATTAAGTTCATCTACTCCACGAGTAGAACGAACTCGTATCTATTAATTTCTGAAAAATTAATTTTAATATCTTTATTTTATTGGTCAAACAATACCAATTAAATTACTCAATATTTAATTAATATTTCGAACAGTATATTGTTTTGTATTACCAACCTATATTTGAATCACTATGATTGTGTTTATTTTGAGATTTAAGTTTGTGAATTAAGTTAAAATTGTAGAATTTAGGTATTTGAGTAAATATATGTATTTTATTTTAAAATTTGATTAGATTGAGATTTAACTTTATGTCAAATCAATGTTTAATAGTGTGATGTACTGGGAAGTGTAATAATAAATTTTATAGATATTTGTAGGTGTAGATTGAATGTGGAATTTGAAAACTAGACTCCAAATCCCAAACACATATGTAACGGTATGCACAAAGTTCTAAATTCATCCATATAGGTCTCAAAATAAACGGAAATATTAACCGACCAGAATCTGGCCACCCAGATATGGGTATTTCCACCCTTTCATACGATGAATTTACCACATTACCCTTAAAAAATAAATCTTTCACAAATATCATCGATGGTAAAAACGTACTTTGATTAATTTTTACAATAATCTGGTTAGCCAGAATCTGGCAAATTAGCATTTCCCACTGTTACTCTAATTTATATTCCAGCCTATTTAATACTTCACAAACCATCTACTTAATTTTCTTATTAATCTACATTTTAAAATTCAAATTCAAATAAGCAGTGCAATATAGGTAATCATCAATATTCAATCAATTAACAAATTTATATTTTTGTGTAAGGTGATATGTGAGTATTTCTTAATTTCTAAGTTATGGTCACAACAAAAAGTTGTATACCCTCGAGTTTACTGTAAACCTGAGTTTATTAATTATCACTATCATGTGTATACATTATCACTGTTATTAATATATACTATCACTATTAAAATATACGTTTATAACAGTGATACATATGGATAACGTGATAATGATTATATATAGTAGTGATACGAGTTCAAGTGAACACAAGTCACAAGAGACTCACTCTATGGTCACATATTTAATTAAGGGAACAATAAATAAAAAATATATTGTATTTAAGAAAAATAAGTTTCTTGTGCATTTAGTGCACGATACTCACTTAATAGTTGATGTTGTTTACACTAAAAAATATGGATTGATTATATTAAAAATTGTACGTAATGAGTTATCAAATTGGTCTGGCCTTGTCGGGGCCCATTACCGGTCCACCAGTCAGCGATATTTTTTTGGACTAGGTCGTGTCAATCCATTTCTCTTTGGGCCACATATTTTCGAGATCATCCTGGCCCAAGACGGACTTTCGGGCCAAACCGGTCCGATTTATTTATTTTTAAAATGTTTTAATATATCAATATTGCATTTGATTAGATATTTATCTTATTTGTTGATAGACGAACTACTAATGAAGGATTAACATATAAATTAACCGAGGCTGAGGAGCTCGCCAGCATGGCCCATGCAACGTCGTCAACTTTGACCAAGTCAACCACATAAATAGCAGGAGAGTTCGCCTGGGGCTCGCCCATATGCTAGACGACGCGTCAACAATTGATCAACACCAGGAGAGAGAGAGAGAGAGAGAGCTCGCAAGGGAGCTCGCCCACCTACAAGGGAGCTCGCCTAGAGCTCGCCCACATCCAAGAGACAAGACTGAAGTCCACTACTATCACCTCATCCCATAATAGTTCAAGGCAAGGGAGCTCGCCGAGAAGCTCACCCAAGTCCAGAGTAGAGACGATAGCCATGGAGTATGTAAGCAAATTAAATTTGCGCCCAATTAAACGGCGACACGTGTCCAAATAATTAAATGTCAAATAAATTTTGCTATTTTAATTTTGAGAATTTAATTAAATTAATTCTCCAATTAAATAGATAAAATTGCTATTTAATACACACGGTATAAGCCCGTCAAATTACACGAGTTTCCCGGTACTCGTACATACTGACAAATACAGTTGAAAACTTCCTAATTTATCGAGATCATATGATATCTCGTTAATAAAGGAAAAAATCAAATCAAATCAGGACAAATCTGGATGGTTGACTAAATATGCAAGAAAATCAGCATCAACCAATCAGAGTCTGCCACGTGTCAAACAAATGAAGGAAAATCTTCATCCCCTCACCCTATAAATAGGGACCTTCATTCACTCATTCCACACATTCGGAGACACATTGAAGAGCGAGTCAGAAGCATTCAAGGCACGAGCAAGCTTGGAGCTAAGACGAATCTAAAATCTCGATAACCGGACTTGAAGATTCGAAGATTCAAAGGCCATCTTCGAAGCGTTCTTCGACAAATCCAAAGGGTTCTTCGTCAAAAGCAAGCACAAACGTCCTCGGATCCAGGAGCAAGGGGCTAAATCCCTCCGATCGAGTGTTTCTCCTCGAAGAAGATTCGAAGATTCAAAGACCGTCTTCAAAGCTGTTCTTCGCCATCTTCAACGGTTCTTCACCAAACTCATCCACAACGTTCTCCGGTTAGAAATAAGGAGCTTCCTCCCTCTGATCATACATTTTTCACTTGAAGATCAACTTGAAGACCTCAAGCGTTCTTCGCCGCCTTCAAGCATTCTTCATCAAAATCATCCACAAATACACTCCGATTAGAGATTAAAGTCCAAGACCCCTCCGATCCAGTGTTTAAAGCTCAAATCCAACTCGAAGATCTGAAGACAGTTCTTCGCCAAATTCAAGGACGGTCTTCACCAAAATCTTCAAAGACTTTGTTCGATCCAAGACAAGGCTGCTCGTCTTTGGGTAAAACGTTTCAAAGTCAAAGTCAAGACCAGTCAAAGTCAACTTCAAAGAGGAGAATCAGAGGACCAAATTAGAGAGAGAAAGGACCCTTAAATTCAAAAGAAAGAAATATTGTAAATCATTTTCGTGTTTTTCACGAAATCTGTTGTTACAAATTTGGCACGCCCAGTGGGACCTCACTCTACCTCTCATCTCTCCTCTTCAAGACTTCAAAGCTTTAAGTATACATCAAACATCTTCAACATGTCTTCAGCACTCAAGATCTTTGTCAGAGATGCTCCATCAAAGACAGCTGAAGCCAACGTGGTCACAAGAAGCATATCTAAGAGGTTGCAATTTGAAGAAGCTTCTTCACAGACCAACTTTTCAGTTGGGAACAGATCACCTCGTGCTGTAAAGGAAGATGAAGTTGATTCAGCAAGCTCAACTCCACGCTCCCAGTCAGACTCCTCATCAACTTCAGGAGCAACTCCGGTGATGATGGCAGACACTTCAACCATTGAAGAGAGACTGTCAAGCCTGCTTAGAGCTGTTGAAAGCCTTGCCAGTCATGTCAAAGAACAAGACTCTACGATTGCTAAACTGATTAGCAAAGTGGACGACGTTGAGTCAAGCCACTCTCGTGGAAAGCAAGGTGAAGAGCATGATGAAGTAAAGACTTCAAACAAATACCAAGTAGCTGAGACTGAACCAACTGCTAGAGAGCTGCCGGTATCAGCTGATGGCGGGGTACAAATTGACCAGCTCAAAGAACTCATCCTAGAGACTATGAAGGGGAAGTTTGAAGATAACTCCAAGTCAAGCCTCAGCTGTGCCAAGCCTTATACCGATAGGATCAACAGTTTGAGGATGCTAGTTGGCTACCAACCTCCAAAGTTCCATCAGTTCGATGGCAAAGGAAATCCAAAGCAACACATCCCTCACTTTGTCGAGACCTGCAACAATGCCGAGACATATGGAGATCACATGGTCAAGCAGTTCGTCCGCTCTCTCAAGGGTAATGCCTTCGACTGGTACACCGACTTGGAAGCTAACTCCATTAGCAGTTGGAACCAAATGGAGCATGAGTTCCTCAACCGCTTCTACAATACGAGGAGAACAGTTAGCATGATCGAACTGACAAACACGCGTCAACAAAAGGAAGAGCCTGTCATCGACTATATCAACCGATGGAGGAATCTCAGCCTTAACTGCAAGGATAGATTATCAGAGACCTCTTCAATCGAGATGTGCATCCAAAGCATGCAATGGAGCCTCCGCTACATTTTTCAAGGAACACAACCGGAGACCTTTGGAGATCTGGCTACAAGAGCTCACGACATGGAGCTAAGCATGGTTGCAAAAGAAGTCGAAAGACCACCACTTCAAAAGCATCACGATAAGTCTTATGTCAAGCCCTCAACTAAGGAATACATAACAGATCTACCTCGTGACAGGGGGCAAAAGGGTTGACTCTGAAAGAGATGCGACAGAAAGAATATCCATTCTTAGACTCTGATGTCTCTGGGATATTTGATGACTTGATCGATGCAGAGCTCATCGAGTTGCCTCAGATGAAACAACCAGAAGAAGCTGGACGAACTGATGACCCAAAGTATTGCAAGTACCATCGGTTAGTCGGCCATCCAATTGAAGATTGTTTCATCTTCAAAGAAAAGATCATGTAGCTGGCTCAACAAGGAAAGACAGGAAGAGACCATCTGAAGATGTCTAAATTAATGCTCCTCGACACGAGCCTAAACTATTTGGACTACTCCCTGATACGAGTATAAACTGTCTATCAAGTGCCCAAGACACTGCTCCTCGACACGAACCTAAACTGTTTTGACTACTCCCTGATACGAGTATAAACTATCTATCAAATGCTCAAGACAAAGCTCCTCGACACGAGCATAAACTGTTTGGACTACTCCCCGATACGAGTATAAACTATCTATCAAATGCCAAGTCAATGCTCCTCGACACGAGCCTAAACTGTTTGGACTACTCCCTGATACGAGTATAAACTGTCTCTCAAATGCCAAGTCAATGCTCCTCGACACGAGCCTAAATTGTTTGGACTACTCCCTTATATGAGTATAAACTGTCTATCAAATGCCAAGTCAATGCTCCTCGACACGAACCTAAACTGTTTGGACTACTCCTTGATACGAGTATAAACTATCTATCAAATGCCCAAGTCAATGCTCCTCGACATGAGCCTAAACTGTTTGGACTACTCCCCGATACGAGTATAAACTGTCGATCAAATGCCCAAGTCAATGCTCCTCGACACGAGCATAAACTGTTTGGACTACTCCCCAATACGAGTATAAATTGTCTATCAAATGCCAAGTCAATGCTCCTCGGCACGAGCCTAAACTGTCTGGAAAACTCCCTGATACGAGTATAAATTGTCTATCAAATGCCCAAGTCAATGCTCCTCGACATGAGCTTAAACTGTTTGGACTACTCCCTGATACGAGTATAAACTGTCTATTAAATGCCCAAGTAAATGCTCCTCGACAAGAGCCTAAACTGTTTGGACTACTCTATGATACGAGTATAAACTATCTTTAAATCATATCTCCTTGACACGAGACTAAACTGTTTACAAATTGAAGACTCCCTGATACGAGTATAAACTATCTTCAAATCAAAACTCCTTAACTCACGAGTTTAAACGGTATGTCACTCCAAGTCCACATGAGTATAAACTGTTTATGCACTCCCCAAATCAAATTTCCTTTGAACTACATTTTGACTTGATCCTCTTTAAAGAGGTACGTAGGCAGCTTTGAAATCTTTCTAAGTTCAGTCATAACTCAAGATTATCTCGTCAAGTTTGAAGTGTGCAAGATGTGAACAAGCAAAAAGAAAAATTCAAAAGTAAAGCATATGAAGAATTAAATTTCGTGCTTCATTCACTTCAAGTCACAAAAGCGACAGTGAACAAAGCACAAGGGGGCATTTGTAAGCAAATTAAATTTGCGCCCAATTAAACGGCGACACGTGTCCAAATAATTAAATGTCAAATAAATTTTGCTATTTTAATTTTGAGAATTTAATTAAATTAATTTTCCAATTAAATAGTTAAAATTGGTATTTAATACACACGGTATAAGCCCGTCAAACTACATGAGTTTTCCAGTACTCGTACATACTGACAAATACAGTTGAAAACTGCCTAATTTATCGAGATCATATGATATCTCGTTAATAAAGGAAAAAATCAAATCAGGACAAATCTGGATGGTTGACTAAATATGCAAGAAAACCAGCATCAACCAATCAGAGTCTGCCACGTGTCAAGCAAATGAAAGAAAATCTTCATCCCCTCACCCTATAAATGGGACCTTCATTCACTCATTCCACACATTCGGAGACACATTGAAGAGCGAGCCAAAAGCATTCAAGGCACGAGCAAGCTTGGACCTAAAACAAATAAAAAATCTCGGCAACCGGACTTGAAGATTCGAAGATTCAAAGGCCATCTTTGAAACGTTCTTCGACAAATCCGAAACGTTCTTCATCAAAAGCAAGCAGAAACGTCCTCGGATCCAGGAGCAAGGGGCTAAATCCCTCCAATCGAGTTTTTCTCCTCGAAGAAGATTCGAAGATTCAAAGGCCGTCTTCAAAGACGTTCTTCGCCATCTTCAACGGTTCTTCACCAAACTCATGCACAACGTTCTCCGATCAGAAATAAGGAGCTTCATCCCTCTGATCAGACGTTTTTCACTTAAAGATCAACTTGAAGACCTCAAGCGTTCTTCGTCGCCTTCAAGCTTTCTTCATCAAAACCATCCACAAATACACTCCGATTAGAGATTAAGGTCCAAGACCCCTTCGATCCAGTGTTTAAAGCTCAAATCCAACTCGAAGATCTGAAGACAGTTCTTCGCCAAATTCAAGGACTGTCTTCACCAAAATCTTCAAAGACTCTGTTCGATCCAAGATAAGGCTACTCATCTTTGGGTAAAACGTTTTGAAGTCAAAGTCAAGACCAATCAAAGTCAACTTCAAAGAGAAGAATCAGAGGACCAAATTAGAGAGAGAAAGGACCATTAAATTCAAAAGAAAGAAATATTGTAAATCATTTTCGTGTTTTTTCACGAAATATGTTGTTACAGAGTAAATAATGAGGAACCTGATGTTTGATAACTTCAAAGACAGTATCACACACTACCATACAGTGTAAGAAGAGCATTATAGCAACCACAAAATTAGCATATGTGTTCATTAGGGTTCATCCATTAGGGCAAACACAACAAAAATTGATTAGTGCTTTCTAAAAAAATTAACCAATAAAGTAATTGAGTAGGGAATTCAATAACCAATTTAAGGAGAACACGCTAACTTCAATGAAACCTCAAAATCCCTAAAAATCTTCGAACAGGGGGTCGAAATCTCTATTAGAAGCTCATTCACAAACACAAACATGGTTATTCACAAACAGGGGGTCACTAAGGAAATCGATTAGGGCACAAATCGAAAAAGAGGGAAAAATGGAGAAATGAAAAGGAAATTCAATTACCTTGTTCTTAGAAGAACATCTTGATATCAGAGACCTTCGATTCATGAAGAATTTCGAATAATGGCTGAAGGTCTGGTCGTCTGCTCGAAAATTTTCGAACAATGGCTAAAGGGATCCTCTTCGTCAATTTGCTCGTTTTCTCATTTGAACGACGTTTCGTTGATAAACCTTGCTCTTCAATTTCAATTTGACGACTTTGTAATCTCCTCCATCAAGCATATCTCGAGCACTGTTAGGAAAATATATGAAGTAACACCTCCAACCCATTATTCAGAATACAAACTAAACTGTGAAAATATGAATTAAAATTGGTATTTCAAGTTCCGACCCGGGAACAGTACCGGGTCGGAGATTTGTAATACAATGTACCAAACAACTTACAAACTTATGTAAAAGTGCCTTATTTCACCCTAATACAACGTACCAAATTGGTCCTAAGAATAATTAACCAAAATTCATGTTACTTAGATGGTATGGACATATAATTATTTAATAGATGATATAAAGATAGCATCATTACTAAATTATTCAAATTACTTAAAGTAATATACAATAATTACCCTACGGTAATTAAAGAAAAAACTAAAATAAAAAATCATTCTGCAACTAAAAAATAGAGTCATTCTGCTATGCATTATATGAATATAATGCACTCTAATTTAAAATTTATTTAAAAAAAGCTCAAATATTTTAAATAGTAATCAATAATATCCTACGAAATAATTTATAATATTCTAAGAAGTAATCACTAATAACCTAATTAAAAAAATAATTTGATGTGTTATTGTGTGATTTTTAAAAAATTAAAATTGAAGACAAAATTAAACTTAAAAATTCATATACATAACCCTCGTTTGTTGTTCTATTAATAAGAACTTGAGATTTAAAATTATGCTTTTTTCTACGTCTCAAATTCGAAATTCATACTTCATACATAATTTTGTTTTGGCATGAAATGAATCCCGTTTTCACTTGTAAATAATAAATTATTGATCTTCTAAATTAGTTGATGATTAGATCGCACCAAAAAAAATCTATGTACATACTAAGAATTTCCCTAAAGAATATTATAAATTATTCAAGTTCATATAAGATTGTGGGGCCCCTGGACCAGGTATCACGAAATCAGAAATGTTGGGGATTTGTACACCGTCGGTGGTTGCTGCCGAAAGGGAATGGCATTCAACGCTATTTATTGAATATTATTCTGATCTTTATAAATAAATTATAAATATTGCAAAAACATAGATAGACATTTAATTTAATTTAATTTGAAACTAAAGTTAGGTGTGCGCTCCAGTTTGACAAGAAATGACAATGAAATCCAGATCACACCACCAAATAGATTGCAAAATTAATTCTGTTTTTATTACAATTTTAATTCTATTATACGAATCAATTTTTTCTATTGAGTTTTATATTTTTTTTAATAATGTAATTTAAATTCTATGTTCACAAGGTTGCATAGTTTTTCCATGTGCCGTTCAATTGAGTTGCCGAATTTCTTTTTATTAATTTGATTATTTAATAACTTGACGTACGTTGCATAATAAGAACCAATATATTAATACTGTATAAAGTTAATTACTCCCTCCGTCCCAGAGCAATTTGCAAGGGAGGAGGGACACACAAATTAAGAAGAAAGTAAAATAAAGTAAAAAAAAATGTGTTTTGAGGGTTAATTTGGTAAAATTTTATATAAAAAGTGAAAAAGTTAGTTGGATTGAGTGTAGTGTGGACCCAAAAAGTGAAAAAGTAATGTCATTTTGTGTAAATATGTAGATATTGTGAGGGTGAAGTTTATAAAAGAGTTTCTTTTTTTGGGTCTGCAAGTTACTCTGGGACGTCCCGAAAAGGAAAACTTGCAAGTTCCTCTGGGACAGAGGGAGTATAATTTTAAAATAAAAAATTACTAATATCTAAATATAAGAGAAACTAACATATATTAATTTTTTAAAATATTTCTACTCTTGGTGTATTTTATTTCTTTCATTTCTGTTCTATTTTAAAAAAAAATCCTCACTTCATCTCTCGAGAGATGACAGATGAGGTTGAAAATTGTGGGGAGGGATGGACGGTGGAATTTTTCAAAGCAAAATAGAAATGAAGAAAATAAAATATATCAGAGATAAAAATGTCCAAAAAGAGATTAATATATGCTTAGTGTTTTTTATATTAGTATAAATATTCCTTCCTTTGCTAATATCAAAATTTTACACTAATAGGTTGTTTGCCTGAACTTATAAGGTTATTTATAACAATTTATAAATTATTTAAGAGTTTATACGTTCATTTAGGTTCCATTTGGATGAGTGAATTAAAATTTTTTGGTTTTTTACACACAAATAATCACTCTGGTAGTATATTAAAAAAATTTAAAAATATTTAAATTTGAATTATGTTTAAAATGAAAAAATTTTAAATCTCCATCAAAACCATGTCATTTAAAATCTATCCTCTCTATCCCTTCTCATCTCTACACCTCATTTACTTTTTTCCTTCCCTCTCATCTCTACACCTCATTTACTTTTTCCCTTCCCTCTCATCTCTCTACAATTCGTTATTTGAAATATATGTCTTCTTACATGTATTTTTTAAACAATCTATCCATCCAAATGAAGCCTTAAAATATTTGGTAAAATAAGATTTTGACATCTTATAATATTTTAAAATAAGCTCTTTAGTCCTTACAACTTATGAAATGCAAAAAAATAAAATTGGGATATCCCAACTTATTTTCTTTACCACCTATCCACCAAAACTCTGTTACCATTCCTCTACTTTTACCTCAACATAAAAATTAAATAAATTTTTTATTAAAATTAAATTTTAGATAAAATAATGATAAATTATCAAAGAACTTATAAATTATGTTAGCCAAAAGTTACTTAAAAATAATATTTTATAAACTTTTAAAATAATTTATTAGATGTTTAAAATACATTTAGCCAAAAACCCTTTACATATTAATTTATTTTAATAAAAAATGTAAATAAGTTGAATTTAAATTGTTGATATAAAATTATTTGCTTCAAGTTTCTCCATCCAAATTCTGATGAAGTTTATGTTATTTTTTTAAATGAGAAGTATAAACAAAACAAAAAGGAAAAGAAAAAAAAGTCATTTTCTATAAAAATAAATGATAAAGAACACGAAAAAGAATAGGAACAAATCTATACACTACCACATTAAACATCCAAGATACGCACCCCAACTACAACTCTTCAACTAATCAACCAACAACAATGTAATCAAAAAATGAATGGGTAATTACCAAAAAAAAAAAAAATTTACAGTAAAAAAAATCCAATTATTTCAAGGTAGATTTAGGGTGTGTTTTGAGTGTCAGTATCAATAACGATAAAGAAATACTCCTTCCTCATCCAACATCATTAAATAATTTGAATTGAGCCTCACAAAAAATAAGAAGGCTCGTCTTGCTAAAAAAGAAAGCACTCTAGAGATCGAGCAAACGTTATAACAAGCAATACTTGGACACCTCAAATAACCAGAGAATCGACCACCATGTTGATAACATTTTTTCAAGTATGGATTAAATTATGTGGCTTAAATTATGGAGATTATCAAATAAAAATCAAGATCTTTTCCTTCAAGATGGTTCGAAAATTGTAACAGAGAAATAGGATCATGTGTGCATGTAATGCATGAAATTTGTAGTAGTTTTGTAGTAATGAAGTCTTTTTTATTCTTAATGAAAATTACAAGCTTTCGTACCTACTATACAAGCATGAAGTGACATTTGCCTAAATCTCTATTAATATTATAATGACATGTGTCATTTTAAGATAATGTTAGTTTTTCATATAATTGCTCTCTTTAAAAGGTGGGGGAGAGCAACTGAGACAGATAGTTGCTTGTCCTCCCAGCTTATCGGTTTTCATGTTGTATTAATTAATCTTCTTTATCTAAAAGTTTTAAGCAAACTGGTCGCTATCTAAAAGCAGTTGCTCGATCGGAAGTTGTTGACCTCTATTAGGAAGTTCTTAAGTTTCCTACGAGATCATCTTCGAATGCCCAACCCTCTACATCTTTTTATAAATGAGTTTGCTTGCTTCATTGCCTTTGTTGTTTTCATTATTGTTAGGTACAATGTTGGGTTATTATTTATTTTGATAACTTTTATGAATAATTATTTTGTTTAATCTTCTAACAATAGGATTTGTTGCTCGCGCCTATCAACAAGCAAAGGACTAAACCTAGAGCGATAGACCGGGCGCTGAGATCGAGGTTGAGTGAACGTGTTGTTAGGAAGAATTAAATGCGCCACAGAGGACCATGCCGCTTTGATATAAGGTTCTGTAACCTTGGGTCGATGATGAAGTACTTTTCCTATCACATTAGGTAAGAAAAAGTCTACCTAATCTGAGGAAGACATGACTGTAGACTGGCCATGAGCCAAGTGACAGATCCCCAATTTCCGCAGACCTGTATGCTGAAAGAACATTCTGCATCCAAAACATGGTTATGGACGTTGCCTTCTCCTCATCATTAAACACCTAGTTCATAGAAGCTAGAAGAGCTACATTACTTGTATTATAATACATCCTATTTGACTCATAATAAAAAGGAACATTAAAGTCCTAGTCTGCATACAGACTTGGCAACTGCTTGTGTCTTTACTACATTTATTCACGTCTTCATCATATTTTCAGCATTAAAGGCTTATCATGAGAATTTAATCTCCAATCACCCACATTATTTGCTGTTGTGAATTCTTTTAGATATTAATTGTGTATTATTACAATCACAACCAATAAAAGGTATACATATTTTCATATTTATCCGTCCACAAAAAATATGCACATTCTTTTTATAAAAATAATCACTTTATTATCATTTTCACAAATAATTATTTTATTTATAAATAAACTTTATAATACACTCACAATACCTTTTTTTGTTTATTTTTTTAAAATTTCATGTCCAACACTAAGTGCATATTTTTACATGACGTAGAGAGTAACTAGAGTATTAATACTTGCAAGCATGCACTTAAACATGATTTGATGGTGAGTATTGAGTTATGAAAGTGTAAGTGTTGGTGTACCCTTGTACTTCGTTCTTTTTTAACAATAACATATCTTTTTCCTACAAACAAAAACATGTAAGAGAATTTTTTTTTTTAATAGGTTGGCTTGGATCTTTTTAATAAATGAGCAGGGCCTGAAAATCTATTTAAAATTTATTTCACCTTAAATCTCAAATTTATAAATAATGATTTCAGTGCGGTAATTTTAAAACTTATTTATTCTGTTCCATTTTAAACTAAATATGAATTTATTAATGGCCGAGTTGTCTATTTTAGCATTTTATGCCTTGGACATAAAAAATAAAAAAAAACCACGCCTCCAACAACATTTTATGCACAATAATTTGTATATAAGTAATTCTTTTTATGCGCAAACAATTCAAATTCACTTTTAAAAAGTTACACAAAATATTATTTAAAATTATATATATTATTATTAAAAAATTTATTTTTAAAAATATATTTTTCAGTAATAATACGTGTGACTTTTTAATAATATAATTTATAAAAAATATATTTGAGTTGCATGGTACACTTTATGTATACAAAATTAAGATTTTGTGTATAATTAAAGTTGTTTTAGAAAAATATTCTATTATTAAAACACAGTATTAATTAAGATTTCCCTTATGAAAACGTCTCATATCAACCGTAAAAGAAACCACTACAAGAATGATTGAATAAATAGAAAAAAATACACTAAATTAGATCTTTCTCATATTCTGCAAAATATTGTTCCATAAATTTTTTTGTTAATATATCGAGGTCAAGATATTGGTTTATAGTAACATTTATCATAAAATTATTTTAAAATTTTTAAAACGTCAAGTATTTAATTAAGGATATACAAAATCGAATCAAAGTTATTAAGAAGCAGGTCAATAGTTTCATTACAGTTAACCATTTTTACTATTTAAATAATTTATACTCCCTCCATTCCAAAACTACTTTCACACTTTCTTTATTTGAACGTCCCAATTCTATTTTCACACACCTAAAATGAATTTTTTTTACATTCACAAAAAATAAATAAAGTACATTTATTTTATTTTATTATTAAACTTTACACTTATTTATTTTTCCTTGGTTCGCGTGTTCAGTACTACTATAAAAATAGTTCTGAAACGGAAGGAGTATTTTATATAAAAATAACATTTTAATATTTAAACTTAAAAAAGAGTTAAAATATCAAGATTAAAAAAAAAAACGAATCATAAGATGTAACAGTCATATCATATTATAAAAATTTAGGAACTGATATCCAGTAACTAATATATGTAAATATAACTATTAATATCGATAAATACAGTTATTAATATTATTATTTTTACACTATAAAAATTATAATTAATAAATATATGTAATAATACATATTTCAAATTCTATAAAGACAAAATATTTATATATAATATATACTGAAAATAGAATTTGCGTATAATAATTATGATTTAATTCGAATTGTTATTTAATTTAAATTATTTAGTTATTAATATTTTAAATTAAGTAATATTTTAATTTCATCAATATTTTGGGAAATTAAGATAGGAAGATATGGGACACAGAAAATGACAAATGGAGCAGATGAGGTGTAAAATAGGCAGGCGAGGTGTGGAGACGTGCACTGCGCGTGCATATGCGTCGTCTAGCACCAGCGCGTGGGCCGTCGCACCTTATCAGACTGGGCCTCCATACACTCTTCTATTAACTGGCTTGTATTTTTTTCCTCGTTGTCTTTGCGTGCGTGCCCACACCCAAGATCTCTCTCTCTCTCTTTGCTCTTCAGCGAAGCAATTGCATTTCTACCTCCATTCTTAATTTCTTATAATAGATACTCCAAATTACTCGTCGGTCAGTCAAACCTGCTAAAAACCCTGGTAATTTACGTAAAAACAGGATCGAGAAATAAAGCCCGAAACAAGGATTGTCTTGACTCTTGGAAGGTATGCATGTAGTCTTGGAAACTATACAATTCCCTGTCCAATTTCGTTTCTCGCCATTTTGAGAATCTTGCGTTGTTTACATGTTTATGGGGATTTTATTGTTATCGAATTGATTTTATTTTAATTTTCTAAATCCTGCTTGCGGGAAACTGAAGTGCGCTCAGATTTGTCGAGTAGTTGTATCTATGTTGCATGGTTGCTTTTCGCTGTATTTTGACGTTCTGGGATTGAAACAGGGGTTTTTAATCTTGGGATCGTGGATTCCGGGTAAATAAACATTTTGGATTTTGCGCGATTTAGAATTAGCATCCCCGCGATTTGTGGAAGCGGGGGGCAAGAAGATGTCTGGTTTTGTGGGAGTTATAGTTTCCGATCAATGGCTTCAGAGTCAATTCACACAAGTTGAGCTTCGCGGCCTTAAATCCAAAGTAAACTTCCTTAATGCTTTTGCTTGTTTTTTAAATCAATTCTATGATTTGAAAGTTGAGTTGATTTGATTATGGGGGCTGTTATTATACTATTAGCATGGATTTGTCTTGTTTTTCTATTATGTCCCTGTTCTGTGAATCTGAGATTGAAGCAAGTTAATCCAAGTGTTTGAATGATCTATGGCATATGTAGGTGTTTAATAATCTTTATTTCTGTTTGTAGTTCACTTCACTGAAGAATCAGAATGGTAAGGTCACAGTTGGAGATATACCGTCTCTAATTATGAAATTGAAGGGTTCCAATGGCATATTGAATGAGGAGGAGATTAGACGAGGATTGGGAGAATCTTACTCTGATTTGAGCGAAGAGATTGACTTTGAAGGCTTCCTCAGGGTAGGTTTTTTCACAATACTCTGCATTCTTATTGAATTTTCTTCTGGAGACAAGTTAAATTGGTGTTATTGTTGTAGTTGCTTTGACAGCATTTTATAGGAATTGCCTTGAATGGAGTAGATAGTAATTATATCTTCTGCTATATTGTTGCTTTGACAGCATTTTATAGGAATTGCCTTGACAGCATTTTATAGGAATTGTCTTGAATGGAGTAGATAGTAATTATATCTTCTGCTATATTGAGCTATATATTAGATATATGATTGATAATTCTTGTGTTGTTGCTTTGAATAATCAGACATATTTGGATTCTCAAAGTAGGGCCAATGCCAAACTGGGAAAGTCAAAAAACTCTTCATCCTTCCTGAAGGCAACCACCACGACTCTACTTCATACTATCAGTGAAACTGAAAAGGCTTCATATGTTGCTCATGTCAACAGCTACCTCAGGGATGACCCATTTCTGAAGCAATTCCTTCCAATCGATTCATCATCAAATGCTTTATTTGACCTTGCTAAGGATGGAGTCCTATTATGGTATTTTATCCTGACAGCATTGGTGTGTTCTACACCTGAAGACTTCAAAATTGCAGGTTGTTGATAGCTTATATTTTCCTTGGTTAATTGCAGTAAGCTGATCAATGTTGCAGTACCTGGCACGATAGATGATAGGGCTATTAACACAAAAAGAGTATTAAATCCTTGGGAAAGAAATGAGAATCACACACTCTGTCTCAACTCTGCAAAGGCTATTGGGTGCACAGTAGTTAATATTGGCACTCAAGACCTTATTGAAGGAAGG
This sequence comes from Prunella vulgaris, assembly GCA_026898435.1. Classification (NCBI taxonomy): domain Eukaryota; kingdom Viridiplantae; phylum Streptophyta; class Magnoliopsida; order Lamiales; family Lamiaceae; genus Prunella; species Prunella vulgaris. Next base: position 1,895,794 of record JAPKLY010000031.1, on the reverse strand, counting down.
GTAAGCTGAGCTTAGTTTGCAGCAAATGATTTCTTTTTTAACATTGGATTGTTTAGTATTAAGATCTTTATATGGTTTTGTTCATTGCGTGCAGCCTCATTTGTTACTTGGATTAATTTCTCAAATTATAAAGGTCAGCAGCTTTTTGCTTCTTTAAGATTTCATAGGTCTATCAGTCTGTTTTAGTTTGAAGGGCAGGAAGACTGTGAGATTGAGATGCTCTGGTGACTATATCAAGTATGATATAGGAAAATTGTTTGTGTATGTTGATCATTACTTATATAAATTCTTTCTTTGGCATTTGTTGGCACCTTCAGATCCAACTACTGGCAGATCTCAATCTCAGGAAGACACCTCAGCTTGTAGAACTGGTGGAAGACAACAATGTATCAGCCACTTATCTCTTAGAATATCTATGAAATCCAAGTGATATTTCTTTGTTACAGTATGTGTAACTCAGAACTGAGCTTAAGTTGTACACTTTGATCAGGTGTCATTAATAAATGCAGGATGTTGAGGAGCTTATGGGGCTTGCTCCTGAAAAAGTTCTACTGAAGTGGATGAATTTCCATCTCAAGAAAGCAGGCTACCAAAAAACTGTGTCAAACTTTTCTTCTGACTTGAAGGTATGCTTGCTTGGATGTAGTCTTGTGGTGTACCTATTGCTTTAGTTTTGTTGGAGATTGGGTCGATGATGACATTATCTTTTAGTAGAGTATGATGTGGAATATTAAGCATAAGAATTACCATGGAGTTGGGCTATTTTTCTGATCCTAGTGTAATCTGGAGATTTATATTGGGCAAGCATGGAATTCATCGTGCAGAAATTGAGTTCCTTTTTCAATTTAAGCTAGTTTGAGATTAACATTGGTCTCTGCCTTTTTGTGAATTCATTGATACAGAGGGTTGTGTTGGCCTGTTAACAAGCAGTCAGATTAGTAATTACCTTTATTCTTCTCTCTCCTATTACTATTTAAGGTACTGTCATATTTGTAGGATGGAGAGGCTTATGCTTATCTGCTAAATGTTCTTGCTCCGGAACACTGCAGCCCTGCCACCTTAGATACAAAGGATCCATCTGAAAGAGCCAATTTGGTACTTGAGCATGCAGAGAAAATGGACTGCAAAAGATATCTTACTCCCAAGGATATTGTGGAGGGGTCTTCCAACTTGAATCTTGCTTTTGTTGCTCAGATTTTCCACCAGAGGTGAGATAAAAACTAAAAAATCAACTTCTTTTCAGCGTTGGCAGATGAACATAGAATTAGAATTTACTACTATTAATGAAATGACTTGAATATTTACAAGGAATTAGTGCTTGTATGCTCAGAGATGATCTCATATTTGTTTCCATTGGATTCCTCTCTGGGTTATGATTGTTCAGTGATTTACCTGGACAGCTGCTGAAACTAATTCTTGTGCTTGTAATTCACCACTAATTTCTTCGAACAAAGTTGCAACCAATTGATGTTACATCTCCAAATACAGGGCGAATGTGCTCCATAAGCAACTCATATTATGTTTTTTGTCTATAACATGTTTCCTAGTAGCTTATCTATATTTGATATATTATCTTCATTTCTTTTGAGTCATTATCTCTTGGAAGTTAGTTTTTACTCAACTGATTCCTTTTGCTAGGAATGGTTTGTCCACAGACAACAAAAAGATATCCTATGCAGAGATGATGACAGATGATGAGCTAATGTCTAGAGAAGAGAGGTGCTTCCGCCTGTGGATCAATAGCTTAGGGATTGCCTCTTATGTCAACAACTTGTTTGAGGACGTCAGAAATGGGTTAGTTTTCCAGCTTAAAGAAACTTGTTATTATCTGGAGACATTTCAGAACATCCCATTTGATTTTGAAGGTCCTTAGCTTTTGTTATATATGTGGAATAACATATGATCATGAAATTTGCAATTTGGATTGCTCTTGCAAGCATGAAGCATCTATTATGTAAGTTCCTTAATACATATATAACATAACCAAGGAGATCATGTTTTCAGGTGGGTTCTTCTGGAAGTGCTGGATAAAATTTCTCCAGAATCTGTCAATTGGAAGCAGGCGACAAAACCTCCTATAAAAATGCCATTTCGGAAAGTGGAGAACTGCAACCAAGTTGTCAAGATTGGAAGGCAATTGAGACTCTCACTAGTAAATGTAGGTGGTAATGATTTTGTACAAGGGAATAAGAAGCTTATACTTGGTAAGTATTTGCTTAACACTGCGATTGAAAGTCTAGGTTGTGGTTCCTTTTGATTTATATAACATAAATATATTTGAGTAATCTGAGTCCTGTGCTAATTTAATATAATGCCACAAGCAAATTAAGTCAACTTTTACCAAAGCCCTTTGGTCGTTTGCTCATAAACCGTGTGTAATATCTGTAATATCTTTCTGAAATATGCTTATCATGACACTGGTTCCTTATTAGGTTCTCTATTGAGTCCCTGGCCAAGAACATACTACCCCGTAGATTAAAATACAACCAGCCATAATTTTCCTCCTAGGTTTTATATAGGGCCTTATTATTTTCATTCTTATTCAGTATTTTGTCAATGAGTAGTGTGGCCTTTGTATTCAATAGTGTACTAAATCAAATAGTTTCCACAATACTTTGCTGTCCTTACGCATATCTTAATTACCAGTCAACCTTCAACTTAGATGGTAACGTATGCCACATGGTTCTAAATGGATGCAAGTCTAACTTTTGATTGCACTTGTTTCTTGTTTAGTGACTTCACGAGCTGCTTTAAAGCCTTTAAGTCTCCATGACCCTCTAAAAGTAGGAGGCAATGGATGCAAAATGAATAAATAAATGAGCATGTAGACTAGAATGTAGTGCTATACAAATGATTTTCTCTTTTGAGTCCATGACATCCCTTCATATGCAACAGTGACACATGTAAATTTATCTCAATTAATTTGGTGTATGAATTTGTATAATCAATTATCACATGTAAAAATGTGCTGTGGATGGACAACTTCCGTTCCTGAAAGTATACGAGTTTCCAATCTTAGGTTGAGTTTTGGTATTTCAATTCAGGGGGGCTAAAAATGATCAGATTGCATAGTGCTGAAGAATTTGGTCCTTTTAATGAGTTTTTTTTTTTTCATGGGAAGTTCCAGTATAGCTTATGTTATCTTGGTTTTCTGCTTTCTGGTGACTTCACTTCCTTGTTAAATAAATTATATTCTTCAGTATACCCCAATCCCTAATTTATGTATATCCCACCTTAGACTCATGTTATCTCCCTAATTATAGCATTAATATTGTTTTTATGTAATTGAGTGATTTTTCCTTCAGTTTTAGCAGTTGATGCGTTGTTGACTTTGTTATCCTTTTCTTATAACTTAATTTGATTACTGGATTAACTGAAACTTGAAATATGGATGCGATGTTCTTAGTTCTAATGTTTATTTGCTCTGCGTTGTTGCAGCTTTTCTTTGGCAGTTGATGAGGTTTAACATGCTTCAACTTTTGAAAAAACTAAGGTCTCGTTTTCAAGGAAGGGAAATTACTGATTCTGATATACTGAACTGGGCCAACAAAAAAGTGAAGAGTTCAGGCAGAAAATCTCAGATGCTGAGTTTCAAGGTTGAAGATATCCTTTCATTTGCCAGTAGTGTCTTATATGCGTATTACATGCCTTGTTTACAGTATGCTGTTGCAACTTTTAACTGGTTGGTAATGATGGATTTTTCATTTGTATTGTAGGATAAGAGCCTTTCAAGTGGACTGTTCTTTCTTGAGCTTCTCAGTGCTGCTGAGCCTCGAGTTGTTAATTGGAACCTTGTAACCAAGGGGGAAAGTGGTAATTTGCCCATTTTTTACTTTCATGGAATCTATCTAGTCTTTGTCTTTGATAATTCATTTTTGTTACTTTTCTTTTGGTGTTCATAATATCCAAGTGACTAAAGTTCCTGTAAGTGATTTTTAGACTTTTGGTAGCAAAAATTTGAGATACTAACTATGGGTATGTTTGCTTTAGGATTCGGAGGTCAAGAAAATTTCAAAATCTTGAAAAATAATAATGGTGTGTGTTTGTTTTGGGATTTATCTAGGAGTGTGTGATGTTGTATAGTTATTGTAATGATTGAATGATTGCATAATTATTAGTGTATTTTATTAAATGTTGCAAAAGTGAGAATAAAAGGGGTGATAAGTGATAAATAAAATAAGAGTGTGAATAAAAAATTCATATAATCATTGGAGAGGGTGTAAAAAAAAAATTAATTAAAGGGTTTATAGTATTTGTAAATAGAACAATATTTAGATTTCAATATTCCAATTCAGGATTTCAAATTCCAAATTAAATACACCCTATGAGATTTTGCATTATTACTAAGGTATCTATAAGTAAGCAGGAGTTCTCCAGATATGTTTTTTTAACCAATGTTGTAATAGGCTGCTACCTGCTAGAAAAGAATTGCATTTTCCATTTCTATATTTTTCTTTCTTTCTTTTTTTTTTTTTTTGGGGGGGTGGGGGAGGGGGTGGGGGTTGGGTTATGTATGTGGTGTGAATTACAGAAGGTGGACCTTACCTGTGCAGTATTTGCTTGCCTTCTTGACATATTTTGATGTTTTTCATGGTTAGATTTGTTAAATTATTCTTATGATCTGTATCTTCTTGATGCAAAGATGAGGAGAAGAAGCTAAATGCCACCTATATAATCAGTGTTGCAAGGAAGCTTGGATGTTCTATTTTCTTGTTGCCTGAGGATATCATGGAAGTAAGAATTTGATATCTTCTCTGCTTCTCTAAATACTTTAAAAATCAGGCTGTGAGTACCTATTTTACTTAAATTATGAAGGCAAGTAACTGCTGCATAGGAAAGTAATCATATTGCAATAGAACTCTTAATCTGTAATGAAATATCTACACCCTTGGTGCTGTTGTACATAATCCTGCTCGCATACATGTTGTGGCAAATTGCATGGTTCTGTTCCAGAAACCTTAAGACCACCGTGGTCTTTTATGTGTTGGCAACTGCTTTACAATGTGTCTTATTTTATGGTACTATAGTAGACGAGAAAATTCTGATCTTTTGAAAGTTCTAAAGGCCTTTTGGTTCAAATTATTAAATGGAAATGGTGAGAATCATTGAATGATCAATTACATTTTTATTGGTTTGACTCTTGGCATAGGTGGAGTCTCCCCAATAAATAATTGTTGATTGAGGAATACTGGAATAATTGAGGGGTTCTAATTATAAGAGATTATGTAGTTAATCAAAATGATGTTATCATTAACTTATTTTGCAACACCTTTACCCATATGAAGTTTGGTTTGGGCATGCGAATTGATTGTCTTTTATGCTCATTAATCACCCATTTACCTCATGCGCATTTCCATTCACATTCCAATTTGAAGAAATTTGAACCGCAGTGCAGTGTTCTAGAAGTCCCTCACATCTAGGTGTAGGCCTAGTCTGCCTTAAATATGTTGTACCAGCGATTCCTAAGCAGGAAAGCCCAATAACATTGTAGTTAACAGCATGTTTGGTGATTTCTTTGGCAGGTTAACCAAAAAATGATGCTAACTCTGACGGCAAGTATTATGTATTGGAGCCTTCAGCAGCCAGTGGAAGAGTCGGACTCCTCACCAGCCCCCAGTAGTCGTGGGGTGTCTCCAGAGCCTTCAGTCGATGAGGCTCCATCCCCAGCCTCTACCGTCACTCTGGATGAATCCCCTGCAGTTCATACAAATGGTGCTCCATCACCTGCTGAGGCATCCCCAGCACCATCGGTTAGTGGAGACGAGGGTGGCTCGATTGTATCTGAGATATCTCACTTGACAATTGATGATACAGTGTCTGATAATGGTGTCTCTGCTCAAGTTGAAGACCCGGTATCGGACACTGCAACGTCTTCTATACTTGAGGAAGTGCCAGTTCAAAGTGAATAAAAAGTTTTGATAGGTTGGAAGAAGGAAGAAAAATATATAGATGAATATACGTTTGTAGGTCCATAACAAGTCCTATATTTGCAAAGTAGACAGAGAGATGTGCTCGTAGTTTTTTGAAAGAGGAGGACGTGTTTTTTTTTTTTTTTTTTTGTAATTTCACATTATGTTCTGTTTTTTAATTTGTAAATTTTGGTAGGTTATATGATGACAATGGATAAAGATCTAGTACTTGCACTTGATCTTTTGTACCCCTCTGTTTTTGTGGATGGGTATTTTGAACACGTGATTGAGAGTAAAAGAGAAAGTAGTTGATAAATGATAATGGTGAATTGAAATGTGGTGTTATGTTTATGGGACTTCTTTTATTGAAGGCAATATTTCTTTTTCTTTATTTAAGGGAAATAAAACATATAGTATGAAAATAATATGCACTAAAATCTATAAATTATAGTGAATTCTTAGCTGAGGAGGGAAAAATCAGAATCTTCAAATCACTGTGATATCTAAGCCTGATGGTTTTTTTCCTTGGGATGCGTTTACTTTAGCTTATAAATGTGAATATACTAAATAACATAGGTTTATTCTTTGTTTACTTTGAATGTTTAAATTTTTGGGTTATTACATTGACCCGGGTTAAAGGTATGATATTTGAGAAAATTAAACTCCCACATATTGGGCGGTTAAAATTAACCCACACCACCTTATTAATTTTAACTTATCACCCTTTATGCTGACTCATTAAGTAAGCGAAGCCTTGGTGTAGGTGGTATTTTCGTGGTTACTTGTGTTTTTGCCAAATATCGTCCAAGTCATAACGTTTAAGTTGGTCATGCGATAAAATCTGAAAAGAAGGTGGAAAAAAAGTACATTGTAATTTTATTCATTATATGAAACATATATTACATTAATGTGTTTACAACTAATTATATCAGTAAATACTAAATACAACTTGTTGTATAAATATCATAAAAAAAAGGAAAAAAAATATGTATTGACGTTATTATTACAAGGCTTAATTGCAATTTAAATTATGCATTTTTTCAAAATTAAATTTTAGGTTAAACTTTTAATATTTTAAAAAAATAGCTTCAACTTTTTTGCAATTAAGACTTAATGGCGGATGCAGTTAACACATACATGCCATTTATACAAAAATTTAAATTACATGAAAAAAACTTAAAGTTTTAATTACAATTCAAATCACGATATTTTTTTAAATTGCATTTTAGGTTAAACTTTTGGATTTTTTTTAAAAATTCAATATTTTTTTCAATTAAGAATTACAAACACATTTGTCTCTGCATGCTTCTTATGTGACATCTACATGTGTGATAATAATTTACAATAAAAATTAAATTACGTGAAAATTTTTAAACTTGAATTTTTAAAGCCTTGCACCAATTTCATTTAACATAATTTTTTATAAGAATTATTCTTACTTATTTGTTTGTTGAATTAATTATTTAAAAATATTATGGGTTTATACTTGTTTTTCACTACAAAAAAAATCAAATTTCCCAAAGCCTTAATAATAAACTCCAATGGAATTTGACTTTTTTTTTTTTTTCAAAAAGTATCAAACCCACAAAATTTTTAAATAACTAATTCAGAAAACTAATAAAATTAAAATAATCTTTATAAAATAGTGTAAAATAAAAGTGGAAGTCCAATTTTTATTTTCTCATTTCTTTGAATCCACGTGCAACAACAGTGCAGCTTCATCCCTTTCTCTTGATGCAAACTCATCAAATGCAAGTAACATTGAATCATATCCTTTTTTTTTTTCACTATCCATCTTCTCACTCAATGAAAACGTGGGGAACCTGGAAAAAAAAACATAGCTAAATCTACTTTCTTCACACTCCAGTTTCAAAACCCTAGAATCACTCGCATTACAGAGACGACAGTCGGCGACAACGTTAGGATTGCAGCGAAATCTTTAAATTAAAATTGAGGTGTCATTCACCCGAGTGCACCCAAGACATGCTCTTTATCCGTGTGTGTATATATATATATGAAGTTATACTTAGCTGGTGATTGATAGATAATATTAGGAGCTATAAATTTTTTAAATAAAACTCATATAATGTTATTTGATAGGGTGTAATAGAAAAGTTATATAAAATTAGTTCTAAAAAGTAATCTCATTTGGTAGGGTATATAGATAGAGAAAAAAGTAATTTTATTTGGTAGAGTGTAATATGTAGATATATAAGAACAAAAATTACTACTTAAGTCATACAAAAATTGTAAGATGGAAAATGTGATATAATTTGTTACATTGTGAATAGTAAAAATGATGTAATATGACCTTTTTTTTTACAGAATCGGCCGTATAAAAAACGGGTCAACATAAAATTTGTACTTCCTACCAAGCAACATAAGTCAGTACAAAAATTTATATTATATCTCTTATATCACCTACCAAACATCTGCTTATATTATTATACACTTTTATATGCAGTATTATCGGTGAAATTTTTTGGATGTAAGTCTTGAGTGTCAGAATTGTATTATCAAATTTCCTATTTCTATTTATTTACATTGATTACAATACGGATTACAATATATGCAAATTATGAAAAATTGTAGGTAAAATCTATAAAATTGTAACTGAATTCTGTTTTACTTTAATTCAGAAGATTTTTTTTTTTTTTTTTTTGGGTATTTTGACAAATATGTACTCCATTAGGGGTGGGAATAGGTCATACTACCCCACACAGAATAAATAAGCCAGGTTCAGGCATTTTCAAAAACATATTTAGTTAAATAAGCTAGATCTTATCTGAGCTTTTTAAAAGGTCTTTTAAGCCCAATAGACCGACCTATTTAATTATATATATAATATAAAATATAAATATATAATTAAGATATTAATTTATAAGATATAATTTATGATTTTTATTATTAATTAATATATACAGGGGCGGAACCAGAATTATTTTATGAGGGGGGCCAAAAAAATAATAACTATTCATAATTAAACAAATTAAAGATTATCATATGACAGTCTAATAAACAATGATATATTTAAAAATAATTATAAAATAAAATTAGTGGAAAAAGAGCAACACTTGCATAAAAATTTCTACCATACAAATTTTACTAAAAATAAAGAAAAAGACGCGCTACCCTTAACTGAGACTATCCGTATTTCGATAATGTCTCAATAGTCATGTGCATTTATTAAGTTACATGGTGGAACGAGGCAACAACACCTCCTAATACACATTTTATGTATTGCTCTCAATAGTCATATGCATGATGATTTTTACTGGGCATGATAATTTCATTTTCAATTTTTTTAAATTTATTATATTTTATTTAAAATTGGTGTATTAATTTATTAACATTCAAATAATATTATATTATAAATTAAAAATTCACTCTCAGACTATGTTACAATATAGACAAAAGTGTGTTACTAAAAAGAAAAATATGTGTTACTAGTCTTTAAAATATTAATTTTTTGTACAATTAAAGTAACTATAAAGAAAATATGTAGTTTTGTAAAAATAAATATGTGTTACTTAATTTCTTTTTTATTCTTTTTATTTATTTATGTTGATAATATGTTGTTAATATATTAATACATATTTTGATACCTTATATATGTTATATAAGTACAATATATATTTTGCTAAGGACAAATAAATATTTGTAAATATAGTAACATACATTCGATTTTACAGTAACACAAATTTGCTCTAATTATAACATAAATTTGATCCCTACATTGTGTCACTATATGAGCAAATGCGTGTTACTTTAAGGATAATATGAGTTTTATTAAGAATAAATATGTGTTTCTCATTTATTCATTATCCCCTTAAAATCTAGATGCATTGAATCATGTAATAATACATTTTTTACTATTTTATATGTGTTATTATATGAAAATATAATTATTTATATAAAAATAAATAATATATTTGTGAAAAACTAATATTTATTCTTATAGTAACACATATTTACTCTTTATATTATATAAAAATATTTATTCTATAAAAATAAAGGAATATATGTAAAAAGAATAACATTTTATATGATAGTAACATACATGTGCTCTAATTGTAACACACTTTTGCTCCTCATTTTGTATTACTATATGGACAAATATGTGTTATTAAAAGGACAAAATGAGTTTTTATAAGAATAAATATGTGTTTCTTATTTATTCATTATCCTTTTAAAATATAGGTATATTAAATCATGTAGTAATACACTTTTTACTATTTTATGTGAGTTATTATATGAAAAATAAATATTTTTATAAAACTAATTAATATATTTGTAAAAAACTAATATTTATTCTTGTAGTAACACATATTTTACTCTTTATATTATATAAAATATTTATTCTATAAAAATAAATGAATATATGTAAAAAGAATAATATTTTATATGATAGTAACATACATTTGTTCTAATTGTAACACACATTTACTCTTTATTTTGTGTTACTATATGAACAAATGTGTGTTACTATATGGACAAATGCATGTTACTGTAAGAATAAAATATAATTTTATAAAAATAAATAAATATATATAAAATAACAATATATAATTTTGTCTTATAATAATATGCATTTGCTCATATAGTAATATAAAATTAAAAACAAATTTTACATCTTAAATAAAAAAAATTAAATAAAAAAACTTTTTTTTTTTGCATTACCGCATGAAGGGCATTACCGTATTCGTTACTGCTGCGAAAGAAAGTTCCATGAAATAAAGAAAGGGACTGTTCCGTCTTTTTAATTTTTTTTAAGTTTATTTTAAAAAATTTCTACGGTAGAAATTTTTGTATAAGTTTTTGTCGTGGAAAAAATATATGATTGTATAAAAACGTTATTTAAAAGATGATGATAGACAATAATTGCATTATAATTTTTAAGTATGTATAGTTGACAAAAAATCATTATAATTTTAATGATCTATGTTGCACAATATGAAAATATGATACTCTCATTTTAATTATTTTCATTGATAAAATTGAGTAAAAAATATTTTGGATGAGGGAAATTTTATGAACAACAAAAATTTAATTTAATTATTTGGATAAATATAAAAGAAAAAAGAAATCAAATGAAAGAAATTAAAAAGAAAAAAATTAACTTAAAAACATAAAATATATTATATATACATATATATTAAATATATATAATAGTTAATTATATGATAGATCATATTTTATTAATTATTTAATTTGGGCCAATTTAACGAAGGAGAACAACAACCTATTTATGACAATGCTACTATTTTCAACACAAATTTCAACACTGTTCTTTCTAAATTAACCAATTATAATATATTTATTTGCAACAATATATATACATATATGAATATATAATTAGTGGGATTTTTTTAGGGGCCCATGACCACCCCCACTATAAGCCTAGTTCCGCCATTGAATATATAGACGCTCTAATGGAACATGGTCAGTGGTCACAAAAGGTGGTAAGTTGAAGAAAATATGAAGGAATATTTATTTGAGATTATTACAATTAGGGCCATAGTTACTAATCAAACCACAACTAAAGACCTCTACTGTTCATTAATCACATTCAAGATCATTTTCCTTCACCGATACCCTGCCTATTGGAAATAATAATGATAGTACCCTTCTTTACAGTTGGACCATCAAATCAATCATATCCAAATTAAAAGTTCCTCTCTCTCCCTCTCTCTAAATCCTATCTCTCTCTTCTGTCATATCCGAATTAAAGTGTCTCCCTCTTTCTCTCTCAATCATCTCTCTCTCATCTGTCATATTTCTGGCTTCACCGGAATCGGCGACAATTGTGGTTGTGGTCGATGGCGAACGGCGTGAAATATGATCAATTGTGCGTAGTATCCGGAGGCAGTTGCAGGTTTCCGAACAGAGTTGTGCAAACTTCCGGCGATGGTGGATTTCGAGTCGAGTAACGGCGAGTACCGTCGCGTCTGGTGGTTCTGTCTGCCTCCTCTGCCGTCGTGGATCTGCGTGCGCCGTCATCGTGGAGAGCAGTCCGATCATCGCCTGGGCTGCATGTGCCGTTCGTGGATCTATTGCGCGCTGCTGCTTCCTTGATCTGACGCTTCAGGCCTTCACCTGTTCGTCGCGCACCTCCAAATCAACCACCGCCGGAGCCGCCTGTAACAGCCGTCGTCTATTCAGAAAACAATCTCGCCATTCAATTGAGTGGGATTGATTGCACAGAAGCTGTTTGAAAACTTGTATGAAACCGGAGGGCTTGATTGCACGGAAGTTGTTTGAAGAAATTACTGACTTCAAAATATAGGAAGGTTAGGTCTATTATTCGACTGCACAAATTCAATTTAGTTTGTTGATTGAAGCAGAGCCTTAAACTATCACTAAATTATTGAAGCTTTTGATGTATTATATGTTAAGTTTAGAAAGAGATAGATTATAGATGTTCAAAAATATGGAGCTCTGCTGCTAACCATTCGTGAGACAGCCCACATGGGCTGCTATCGCTATACAAGTTTTCATGCTATGCTAGTCATTATAGTGTATTGTCTGGATAAACAAGTGTTTAAGTTAAGGGATTATAGTTTTATAAGCCCAATATGTTGACACCAATTTGATTTTGGTCCCAATCAATTGCTCATTTTGATTTTGGTCCTATATATTTAAAAATATTTTGAAATTGGTCCTATTACCTGTGATAGCAGGTTGCACAACCGGTCAATGCTTATATAGTTATTTGTTTGACTTTTTTTATTACAAGTGACATTGATGATTAAGTCTTAATATTTTAGAGGAAATATTTATTTAAATAATTTCTTATAATTATTTTTAAAAATTTTAAAAATATATAAAAATTATTTAAAAAAATCAGAATATTTTTAAATTAGATTAGGTTTTAAAAGTTAACCCGACAACATGTGCTTTGTTAACAATAATATAAAAATAAAATAATCTCAATATTAATCAAGAATTATTTTTAGAAATTTACTATTTATATTTAAATTTTTGAAATTTATAAAAAATACTAATTTCAAATAAAAAAATAATAATACAAATAAGCTATATTTATATTATTTTTAATTTATTTGATTTTTTATTAAGTTAATTCTTTTATTATTTATTTGTTTAACATTTTTTAACTAAGCTATTAAATTTATTTATTTAGTATTGTTTATAAATTAACTTAATAAATAATAAAAGAATTTATTTATTAAATAATATAAATTAAGTTAACAAATAAATAATAAAAGAATTAACTTAATCAATAATACTAAAAATAAATAAATTTTTAGAAATAATTCTTGATTAATAAATAATACTAAAAATAAATAAATAAGCAAATAATTAACTTAATATATTTTATTATTTATTTAGTTGAGGAGGAGGATTATAAGATGAAAAGAGAGTAATAACATATAATAATTATATATTATCTTATTTAAAAAAATAATATTATATATATATTTTTAATCTCTTTAACCATATTATAATTACTATATATTTCCAATTAAAAAAATTCTTCTTCAAATTAAAAAATTTATAAACTAAGCACTAACTAATGTATCATAAAAAAAAAGATGTATCCACATGAGTTTTTAGCTATTTATGAATTAAATATAACTTTTCAAATGTAAACAAATCTGATTTTTACAATTATACTCAATCCGTATTTATATTTTAAAAAAAATCTATTCTCATTTACTTTATAAAAAAATATTATTTTATTATTATCTCCAAAAATAATTATTTTATTTATAAATGAATTTTATATTTTTTATTATATATTTTTTAAAGTCACGTCCATTTCGTTAAGAATAAAATTATTGTCCGGAAGGAGTAATATATTCTCTTTGTTTAGTATTTTTTTATCAATTTCAAAATTTTAAATATAAATAGTAAATTTCTAAAAACTATTTCTTGATTAATATTGAGATTATTTTATTTATATATTATTATTATTAACAAAGCACATGTTGCCGGTTTAATTTTTAGAACCTGATCTAATTTAAAAATATTCTGAATTTTTTTTAACAATTTTTTATAATTTGAATTTTTAAAAAATAATTATAAGAAATTATTTAAATAAATATTGCCCCTCAGACATTAAGATTCAATCATCAATGCAACTTGTATAAAAAGTCAAACAAAGAACTATATAATCACTGACCTGTTGTGCAACCTGCTATTATAGGTAATAGGACCAATTTCAAAATATTTTTAAATTTATAGGACCAAAATCAAAATGAGCAATTGATTGGGACCAAAATCAAATTGGTGTCAACTTATTGGGCTTATAAAATTATAATCCCTTAAGTTAATTATTACTCAAGTTTTTTTTCATTTGACTTATGTAACCTTTGAATATCTCTTCATTGTTGAAATTACTACTCTTTTAATTATTACATTTTTTCATTTTTCTTCCGCTGGAGAGTGAGATTTTTCGGGAAGAGTATGGATGCAGATTAATTCATTATGTGTTATAGATTTGAGTGGATTTTGTAGTGTGTTAATCGGATACTATAACTCATTTTTGAGGAATTTAATAGTTGGAAACAAGGCAATGTTAGTACAATAATTTGTTCAATGGTACACACGTATGTGTTTTGCCGGAAAAGAGTCTGGCCTGAAATTTGACTGTCCGAAAAATTAAAAATTACAATAATAACTATGGTACAATAATTTGTTCAATGGTACATACACATATTGTACTATTGGTCACCGGAAATATGTAATTATGAGATGTGACGTGAACAGTGTATGATTTGACATGAAGAGTGAATGATTTGATGTGAACAGTGTATGATTTGACATCACATCACTAGTACACATCCATAATTCGGAGTACACATATATGTACTATGGTACAATACTATACTCATCGGTACACAACTCTGTCACATCAATAATCTCTTCAATGAAACTGTTTAAACAGTAACCAACGGGTCGTCTGACATTTGCTTTTTGGGCTACAATATACAATGTCCCATTAGCATTAATGCGCCTATATGGATAAAAAAGGCTACTTTGCTCCTATATGTAATGTGTATGACTATAATGCACATATTCTTCAAAAAAAATAAGTATGCAGTATCGGATACGCGAAGGGTGCGAGTGCGATTCACGTGGGATTCGCACGGGATACGCCACGTGGCGTATCCCTGAGATTTTTTTAAAAAAAGTTTAGTATACGCGTATCAGATACGTTTTATAGAAGAATCCGATACGCGAAGGGTGCGGTGGGGTTTATTTTTCAAATAAAATTAAGTTTATTTCTTTTTTAAATTTTTTTTTGAAAGTAAAATTAAATATAAATAAAATTAATATATTAAATAATATTAAAATCACAAAAAAAAAAATGCAATACAACAAAAGAATATTAAATAATATTAATATTCATTAATAAAATTAAAATATACTTTTTAATATGTGATTTTATTGTGGAGTTGTGAACTATTTTTCAAATTTTTTGAATTTTTACTTGTGCGTACTATATATAAATATGAACTATTAAGTATGAATTTGTAATTTTTTATATTTAATTTTTACTTAAATTGAAGTAGTGTTATTTATTAAACATGACTATTTTATTTGGTGATGAACCAAATAATGATGAACGATAATTTGAATTAGGTCAATTATGTTATATATTATTTGAATTTCATTTGAACTTTATAAACTTAGTTAGGTAGTGACTTAAATTGCAAGATTTATTTTAGTTTTAGATTGATTGAATTTTTATTTAAGACTTTTATGATAAATTGTTGATGACATTTGAATAATTTCTTGATATATATATATATATATATATATATATATGTGTGTGTGTGTGTGTGTGTGTGTGTGTGTATTATATATAATAAAATATTAATAAACAAACGTATCATTGCCGTATCACACCCTAAAATTTTTAAAAAATAGAATTCCCGCACCCGTACTCCCGCTCCTATGCAACCCAGGTGTATGATATAGGGGGTCTTACATGCATTTTACACTCAAGAAAAGACCCTACCTGTAATCGACCCTTATTTATTTTTCTTTTTGTGATTTCATTTTTTTTTATAAGTAGTAGAAGAAAATTGGAAGGAATATTTATCATTTGTGTATTGATTTTTTAAACTACTTTATGGTTTTGTTATTATTTTCTTAGTGAATTGATGTAGCATGTAGGCATTAACGATGTTATTTGTAATTTAATAAAATATTTAATATTATTATTGCTGTTATTGTGACATTTGTTAGTTTTATAGGTATAGTTTTAAAATTTTCATAATGAATAAAAAAGTTATAAAAAACTTTTATTAAGCAGACCTTTCAGATCTGACCTATTTGTTAAAAAGGTCAAAACCGAACCTAATATAAAGCCTTTTATAGATAATAAATCAAGTTTAGGTCCATGAATAATAAACCAGATCCAATTTTTTTTGTGAAAGGTCTGAGGTTGACCTATTCCCAAACCTGTAATCCATCGACTGGGCATTGCAACTAATTTCCCTAAAAATAGCTCTAGGGTTATCTTATGCATATTTACAGAGCCGGTAAGTCGGTAAATGTGAAAAGCCTGCCTATGGTATTGCTTTCTCCCTCTGTTACTCTATCGCCATTGTTTGTCAGTCTTTTTTTGTTCCTTTTTTGCTAGTGAAATTAGGATATGCGTTAGTTCCAAGACCATATAGGCATGAATATTTTAGGGAGACTCTATGAATGCAAAAGTAGCTGTGTTTCAGTTTTATGGCTTTCATTTCGTCTTGTCAATTTGCCAGGTGAGTGTTATTGAGCAATGACGATGCTCCGCCTGAACGAATTAACAGAGATGGAGTTAGATGAATTGTTCTCTGGCGGAGGTGTCTGTGCAATCTGTGATGATGGTGGCATGCTGGTTTTGTATGTCTATCTTGACTCTCTTTTCACATTGTTGCATTATATTCATATTCCTTCGGTTCAATTTTATTAGATCTTGCTAATTGTTTTTGTCTTAATTGGAGAGAATTATGGGGTAATGTGAGATCCATTTCTAGAAAAATATATTCACTTTATTCATGAATCAATACACCATTATCCCATAATACATTCCAACTTATGACAAAAAATAATTGGCTAAAAAAGAGACATGGTAAAATTGGACTGAAGAGTATTTAATATACTTACATTGTGTCATTCAACTCATTATTACTGCGGCTTTAAGGGTATGTTTGTTTATGTACTGGAGTGAAATTCAAATCTGATGGAGTGTATTTGATGAATAGTAAAAGATGAATTTGAATTTTATATATTTTTGGGATTGTGGATATGTAGGATTTGATAGGGCAGAATTTTAAAATTAAGTGGATGGATGATCATTATGTATTGAAATTGTAGGAGAGAGGGTGCATAAAGTAAAAAGAGAAAAAAAAGGTGGAGAGAGAGTGTTGAGTTGAGTAGAAAATAATAACTAAAAAATTTATGGTAGATAATTGAAGGTGCATTGGAAATTGTGTTTGAAAAAAAAAAGATTGGTGTATTATAGGTTTAATGGAGTAATTTTTAAAGGATTTGAAATCATTTACCAAAATTTGGATAAACAAACAAGAATTTAAATTTGAAATATAAAAGTGGCTTGGGACAAAGAAGGATTTAGGTGAAGTGTTCATATAGGTGATTGAGAATGAAAGACAAAAAAAATGGGATAACGTGTTGACTCTTTCCTCAGTAACCCATGTTATCTCATCTCTTTATTAGTGGTTCAAATCTAACTTCACTGTGGTCAGGCATGAGATCACATTACTCTCCTCTCAATTGTTTATCATGTTTGATGAAACACAGAATGTTCTGTTGCTTCTCACACTTTACTATCCCCAAAGGCTTTGGCAGTCATGTTGCTATTATGTACCTGTAGGGCAAGCACTACTCAAACTTCACAATGGACAGTAAAGTTTGATAATCCCCAAGTTACTCTAATTCGTCAATTTGCCTCCTTTTAAATAGTTTTGTTTTCTCCGCATGAAATCTAGGTGAAAAATTCAACATTATGATTCCTTTGTTAAAAATAATTGTTTCAAGTAATTGAATAGTGTAATGTACAAATTGTTCCCTGAGGAAATGAGGGAATAAGAGCAAATTGGGAACTATTATTGTACATTTCACAAATATCCATAACCTATATTAGGCCGACTAGGTGCTAGGCATCAGCTGCTGACTGAAGCATAGTTTTTGCAACACTGGAAAATGAATATATCTTGGTTATTTTCTCAAATTTGAGAAAATTTCCAGAAGGGTTGTAATGTTGATGTTGATTGTTATGTCTTAGGAAAAGTTTTTGGTGTATTTATTTTTTGTCGGTTTGCTCCTCCTTGGGGTTCCATGGACCTTAACCATTTCCATTTATTTTTATTTTTACTCCTTTTCTTCTGTTTTTACCGGTTTGCACCCCCTAACCCCTAGATAGTGTGTTCCTTAATTTTTATGTTAAGGTGTAACTTATTCCATATATTAGAACATTTTGATGTGGCTATTGTTAAAAACAAATTAATGAGAGAGAATGAAGAAAATAGGTTTAACCTATGTAGGACAGGCTCACGACTCTCTCCTTCTGTTCAGCAAACTGGCAATAGGGAATTGAAGAATAATAATTTCAGAATATAGAGTAAATACTACCAAGGAGGGGTGTGGGTTGTGTGGATCAAGTGATTTCTGGTAGTGGTGGGTTGTACTTTACCGTTTTACTAGGGTTTAAAATCTAAAAATTTGTGGCCCCATTTTGCTGAAAGAGAAAATATATGAAGTTCCTGTGCATTTAGGCACTACAGGCCTTTTTTGTTTGTTTGTGAAGTTGCTTAATTAAACTAAAAAAAAAAAAAAGATAAAAGAACCCAATTGTTATGTGAGATTGATAGATATTTGAGTCTTTTAGGGTTGCTATGGCGGTAGTTGAATGTTTCTTATGCATGTGTGACTGACTTACTAATATTACCATTGTTGTTAATTATAATTTTGATTTTATTTTTCTCCGTCCAATTTTCATCTCATCACTGACCTGTATATCATCAATTATATGAACTTTTTTTCCCAGGACTTAATGCATGTATTTGATACATGGGCCCCAATTTTTGCACATTTACCACACCCTCCTCCGTAACACCCCCCCACCCCAAAAAAAAAAACCACCGTAACATTTTTTGAATACATATCATAAAGAATCTGGTGCATTTTGTAATTCTTTGTCTTATTTGATTAAAAAATGGTCAATTAGTTGTGATGGCAAATGCAAGAAGGCATTCCATGGCAGTACTGAAGATGGAGCAGATTCTAACTGTGAGTCCTTGGGCTTAACTAACACAGATATCCTGGTATGTTTCAAAACCTTAATTCTCTTGTCTTGCTTCTCATATTCGGATCTCCATCATGATTTTTGGTTAAGCATGAGTTTGCTCAAATGCTATTTCGGATTTTTAATATCAGGCACTTGAAAATACTGCTTTTTATTGTCCGAATTGCCAGTATGAGAAGCACCAATGCTTTGCGTGTGGCGAGTTGGGATCCTCGGATCAATCTAGTCCGAAGGTATGGGACCCCTTAATATTAATGGACCATCATTTTTTGATTAGGTGCTCCATCAGTGAAAGATATGTGCCATTCCAATGTTCGGGATAACTTAGTTTTTATTAGATGCTTTTTTTAATGCACCTTGATCATGCTACAGGTTAGAGATCCTCTCTGGGTTAATTATTATTTTTTTAATTTGTTGCCTGTGGCTGTGGACACATGTTTTCTGCTAATTGCAATATGCACAGACCATGGTTTGATTAGCCTCTTCCAATGTATGCTAGGATTTTCATATGAAGAACCATGATTTGTCTTTGTGATTGTCTTGACACTGCGTGGAGATATGCCTTCTGAAAGGGGCATGTTAATAAGATAATTTGTGCATCAGTGTATTTCCTCATTTTCATATGTTGAGAGTTTTTTTATCTTTTCTGAGTAGAAGTTTTAATCTTCCAGTTGTTCTTATTTCAAATGAGACTTTTGGGATTCACTCGTTAGACATGCCTCGTTTTTTGCAGGTCTTTTGTTGTTCTGATGGAGCTTGTTGCCACTTCTATCATCCTCACTGTGTGAGTGAACTTCTTTATCACGACAATAGTTCTGCAGCCGAAGAACTAGAGCAGAAGATTGCTGCTGGGGAACAGTTTGTATGCCCTGCTCACAGGTGCCACGTCTGCGGGGAAGGGGAGGTGGCTTCAATTGCAGAATTGCAATTTGGCGTGTGTCGTCGATGTCCACGGGCTTACCACAGAAGATGTTTGCCAAGGTGCTCTTGTCACTTTCTGAAAGTTTTGTTGGGATTAAGTCTCACTTTTATTTATTAGTAGAGAGGTTTGAATATTTTGACAGGGCTATAACATTTGGAGAGGATGTACAACGAGCTTGGGAAGATATGATCCCCAACCGCATCTTCATTTACTGCTTCTGAGTCCCCTGAAAATGTCTGGTTTTGTTTCATAATAAGGTACATCCAGACTGTTGAAATATTACTTTATGTCCAAGTAAGTCATTAAATTTTTTTAGGTGCATTTAGCCAGGTTCAAGTAAACTCAACATTGGGAATTGCATTCAATTTTGCCTTACCCTTTTGGTTCACTACTCTGGAATAAACACTCTTGGCGGTCGTGGCCAGATATTTCTATCATTTCCTTTTGAGTGCCCATCACATCTGGACACGCATTAGTCATGTGATTTGGTTTTAAGCACCGGTAACAGGTACTTGTTTCCATAGTTTTGAAAGGCGCGCCTCGGGCGCCAAAGGCGAGAGGCTATAGGTGGGGCGCCTTTTGCATCCAAGGCAAGGCGCTATTGCCCGGGCGAGCGCCTTTTGGCGCCTTTGGCGCCTTTTCGAGGCGATGAAAGGCGCGCCTCGGGCGTGCCTTTTGATTTTTGTCATGTGGAGAGAAATTTAAAAAAGTTTTGACACTTTTAGTTCAAATATATGCATTTTATTGACACTTTTTTAAGTAATAGCACTTTTAAAATTAAAATAAATATTTAAAATAAAAAATACATGATAAAATTAAAACCTAGAACTAGGGTTTCATTTGGCAAAAAACATACACAACCTCCTCCTCTCACAACTCTCATCTCCGGCCACCACCTTCACTCCCAACTTCACTCCCCAGTAGGTAAAAGGACTCATCTATAAGACTTAGAGATGAAGATGACGATGAGGAGTCATTTGATGAAGAGGAAGATGAAGAAGAGTACATCAATGATGATGAGATGTTTGATGAGGAGGAGGAGGAGGGTTTTGATTTTGATGTTGATGAGGATGATGATTGAGAAATTGTTAACTTGGTGTGTTAATTTCATGGTTTTTGTTTGTGGAGAATGAACTCGTGAAGCTTATCTTCACTTTTTTGTGTTAATTTTATGCTTATCTTATGTTATAATGTTTATTTATTGAGTTTTTAGTGATATTATGTGGTAGAAAGTCTTATATGATATATTTTGTCAAAATGTATCAAAGGCGTGCCTCGGGCGCGCCTCGGGCACCTCGGGCGCTACCATGCCCTTGGCGCCTTTTGGCGCCTCTCGCCTTTCAAAACTATGCGTGTTTCTAAGAGGCACATTGTTATGGCAAGTTGGGTAAGGCGGGATCATTTTTGGAGGTATGACCATAGAAGGTCTAATATCTCTAGCAACAGTACTCCCCTATGAACCAAGTTGTGGTGCACCCTTCCTCTTAAACTAATTCGATACTTGTCGTTGTTTATTATCCAAGCCCAGACTCATGGATACTCTCAAAGATATATCTGAAGTGGGTAGTCTTAAACCCAAATAATATTCCTCTCATTTTGGACGTAGTCCCCTCTCAAATCTACGTGCCTTTCGATCACCAGTATTCACTAGATATAGGGTATACTTAGAGAGGGAGTTGAACCGTGCTCATACTCTGTAAGACTATAACAGTATTGGTTCTTGCCGAAGATTCATGAACTCTATTAATTTTTTGGTCTCTCAATGGTTGTGGGAAGTAACGGTTGAGGATGATCTCGTTGAATTCCTTCCATCCGAGAGCACGTCTTGCTTCCACTGTCAGGGTCCTTTCACAGGATAGCCACCATTGTCTTGCATCTTCAGATAGTTGGAATCTTGCACACTAAATCATTTGTATCTCAGTCAACTCCATGTGCTCGAAAACCCTTTCAAGTAAACAATCCATTCATCAACTATTGTTGGTCCTTTCTTTTCATTGAACCTTGGTAATTGGAAACGTTTGAATTGTTCCACTATTTGATTTTAACCTCAAGTTTTGTTCTTGGTTGTTTTGAGCGGGTGTGGACTGCTGTTGCTGCATAAATTCTAGCATTTGTGCGAAAAAATCTCTTGCCAAGTACACACCTGCATTTTGTCCAGTGGTCTGCTCTTCATATTCTCTTTCTCATAGTGGTGAGACCATATTAATAGCCTTACAAAAAAAAGATTAAATCTTTCTAACTCGTTTAGTTTGATTAGGTAACTCCTCTTTTTTTTTTTTTCTAGTTAAAAAAAAATTGGGCAAGGAACATCAAACACATAAACAAATATATAAACACTTGATTTAACAGAAGTAAGCATGCATTCCACATTAATAAATATCCATACATGTCATGCAAAGTTAGAGATCATCATCTTAAATATGAGCAAAAGTAGTTAGGGTAGAGCAAGTGATACAGTCTACTGTCATATAGAACAAAAAAGTGAGATCATTGTATGTGCTCTACATACTAACTGGGAGGCTTACTATGCCTTTCACCTGGTGTAAAAGATAGATACACAAAAGAGTGTTATAAGACTCCACTAACTTACTAGAGTCTCAACTCTCATTTCCTCTCTCGTCAAAATGTCCATAACGTGGACGCATTGTAGTACGCCCTATGTCATCACGAGGTCGCACACTCAGTCTAACCTCATCAGGTATCACTTCATCTCCAGTTTGGGCTAATGTTTGGCCAACACTTGGGTAGGGGTTTGGGATATAATCAGGAGAAGCGGTCACAATAGAGTGATCATTGCCTATAATATCAGTGTTATACTCCATTTGGAGATGTATCGAGATGACATCGGACCGCTGGATGGTCTCTTCAACAATGTATTCCTTCAATTTCTGGAGGCAGATTGTCGAATAAGTCGCGCGGATAGTATAGTGATGCTTGCCAACCTCTAAATTTGATATCTTCAGTACATCTCTTATCATACCTCTTTGTTGCATCCTATAATTCCAATTAATAAGTCTCGGTCCTTCCACATAATCATAAATAGTCAAGTAATAAAAGATCATCCGCGCAATCGCTCGATAAAACGGGTAAACTCTATCCCTCGTATGTCTAGCTGCATCATACTCTATATCAATTATGTCAAAAGTCTGTGTCCGCCTACGTGCTTCAATAATCCAATCATCAAACTCTCCCATAGTCTCTCATCCTCTCTGGTACCACTCACAGTACTCCATTTCATTGCTTTCTCTACGGGCCACATCAAGATCTATTTTGAACAACTAGTTCTTTGCAGGCCTAGAACTAGTTGCCCATAATGGATCTTGATGCGGCCCGTAGAAAAAGCTGTGAGATAGAGTATCGTGAGTGCTACCAGAGAGGATGAGAGACTATGAGAGAGTTTGAGGATTGAATCAGTGAAGCACGTAGGCGGACACAGACTTTTGGCATGATTGATATAGAGTATGAGGCAGCTAGGCATACGAGGGATAGGGTTTACCCATTTTATCGAGCGATTGTGCGGATGACCTTTTATTATTTGACTATTTATGATTGTGCGGAAGGACCCCAGATGTACCTCGAGACTTATCAGTTGGAATTGCAAGATGCAGCGAAGAGGTATGATAAGAGATACCGAAGATATCAAATTTAGAGGTTGTCAAGCATCGCTATACTATACGCGCGACTTATTGGGCAATCCGCCTCCAGAATGGAGGAATGCATTGCTGAAGAGGTCATCCAGCGGACCAATGCCATCTTGACATATTTCCAATTGAAGTATAGCACTGAAGATGTCATTCTATTGTGACGTGCTCTTGGATGGGATGAATTCAAAAAAATCATACTCAACCATTACTTCCCACAACCACTAAGAGACAAAAAAGAAAGAGTTCATGAATCTTCGACAAGGAATCAATACTGTTATAAGTGTAGGTTCAACTCACATTCTAAGTATGCTCCACATCTAGTGAATACCCAATGATTGAAAGACACGTAGATTTGAGAGAGACTACTTCCAGAAGTGGGAGGGATAATATTTGAGTTACATTACCCCACTTCAAAGATGTCTTTGAGAGTGCAAGAATAGTATCAATTAGTCTGGACTTGGATAATGAACAACTATAAGTATTGAATCATTTTAAGAGGAAGGGTGCACCAAAACTTGGCTCAAAAGGGAGTACAATGGCTAGAAATGTTCGACCTTTTATGATCACCAGGGAGAGTGCCTCCTACGAATATGTACATGTTACCGGTGCCGAAAATCGGATCACATGACTAATACGTGCCCAGAAGTGATGGGTACTTAAATAAGAAATGGTAGAAATATTGAGTCATGACCGCCTAGGGCAAATGAAATTATGAGGTACGATACTTGTCTCAAATGTGTCAGCATATGTTTTGTTTGATACTAGAGAATCACATTCTTTCTGGGGTCAAAGCAAGTTGATATGTCACATCTCCAACTCGATCCAAGATTTTAAATACTCCCGCATATCTCGGTCTTAACTTTTTAATTTTTTTTTCAAATCGAATTATTCCTTTAATAGGTAAAACCTTTAGAAATATCTTTTCTCTCTTTTCGAATATTAATTACTTCCTGTGTAAGTAATATGACTGTTTCCACAATTTCTCCACCAGTTTTGGGCCCAATATTTTCCTCACTCCAACCTCATCCTAGTTGATTGGTGTTCCTACATCTTCATCCATAGAGTGTTTTCTATGGTGTCATTCAAATAGTAGATTGATAGCTATTGTTGTAGGCAAATTCTACTAAGGACAAGTAATCTTCCCAATTTCCTCCAAAATCCACAATACATGTCCTTAATAGACCTTCTATATTTCGGATTGTTCACTCTAATTGCCCATCAGTATGCGGACAGAAAGTTGTACTAAAATTTAATTTGGTGTCTATAGCTAATTGCAAGCTCTTCCAAAAATTTAAATTGAAACATGGATTACGATCAGAGATGATTGACACTGGGACTCCGTGCAACCATACTACCTCATCAATGAATAATTTAGCCAATTGATTCATTGGGTAGTTCATCTTGACTGGTATAAATCGGACGACTTTAGTTAACCCTATCGACTATGGCCCATATGGCTTCGTGTTCTTTAGGATCTCTAGGTAGATACGTCACAAAATCCGTTGTCACGTGTACTCATTTTCTTCTGGAATTTCCAATGGTTCAATAGTCCTGCTGGTCGTTGATGTTCAGACTTGGTCATTTGGCAAGACATCTTTTAACAAACTGAGCGATCGAACGCTTCATGCCCCTCCACCAGAAGTTACTTTTGAGGTCTTTGTACATCTTTGTTTCGCCAGGATATGCAATATACGGAGTATAATGTGCTTCTCTCATTATATCATCCCACAATTCATTTCTTTTCGGTACATAAATTCTACAAATTAATGCTTTATCTGAGGCTATAGAAAAGTCTTTGGTTACTTTCTTTGACCTTGTTGCTCATCAATTGGAAAAATCAACCTCGATGTATTTTATTGATGCGCATAAACAATTCATCCTCTAAAATGTAATTAAAGACAGTTCTTTTATAAATGATCTTCTATTTTCTATTGAGGAATTTATATATTCATCTATGAACCAAGCACGCCTTTATTTTAGAAAAACTACTTGAACCTGGAAAAATACTTGAGGTGAGGGGTTTAAGTACACTAAAGATATGTTTTAGGACATGGTTGGTTCTAAAGTAATATTTTAGAGGTTTGGATGTATCTTTTCCCTTTATTACATGCCTTGTCACAGCATTTCTGCATATCCTGATTTTATCTTTTTCTTCAGAGACCATGAGATCGACCAAGCTACTCTCAGGCCTCCCCGGAACCACAGGTTTCCAGATGCAGCTGATATTGTCAGCAGGGTTGGAGCCATCCAAATTTGACACCTCCGATTCTGCGAGGGTAAGAATTTGTGTTAAAAGCTTGGCAATGTTTCATTTGCTGGGAATTAATTGGTCTCTTATGCAAAGTAGACTCAGATATCTGCTCTTAATTCACACTAAGATGTTTTCATTTTTCTAGGCGAATTTAATTGGCTTATAACATTTCAATGGAGTTATGTAGCAAGGTTTATGACTTGCAGTTTATTTTTGTGCCTCTCCTTAGGCTATTTGTTTATAGGGATTGGTATCTGCCTCTATACAAAAATAGAGTATAAGAACTGATGTTTTGTTATTTGTGGGAATGCTCAAGTCTGTTTCCAGTTCATTTTTTATGTCCCATTATGTGTTTTTTTACCTCTTGGACTTCAACACGTATCGTCATGGTAATTATGGTTTTTTTTTTTTCCTATCAGTTATCTAGACAATAAAACACAGTGAAATATTAAAAGTGATTAACTCCCAAATCCTGATTCCTCTTGTTCAAATTGATAAGCAATTTATTAGTACTATCACACAATAATTTTCGACCTCCTTGATATTTTTGGATATTCATGATATATCAATTTTTATAGTCGCTGATATTTATATTGGTAGAATATTCATTAAAAAAAATAAAAAATATCGATAAATGTATCATTTACTTTTTCACAAATTAAATCAATTATTATAAAATATCGAGAAAACATGAATGAATTTTGAAAAAGAAAATCTAAAAAATATTGTATATTATAAATTTATCACTATTGTAAAATTAATTTAAATTTTTTTGTTAATTTATGTATTAAATATTTGTTCTTGAATTTTTTTAATTTTTTAAATATACTGATATTAATATATCTATTAATATTTTCACAAATTTAAAATCTTAGACATTTTTATCAATACCTATATTTTCAATCTCTTTTGGGATAAATTCTTAGATTTGTTCCTGCCCTAGTTTCATGTTCATGCCCACAACATTAGCTACCTTCTAAACCGCAAAATCACATCGAACTCATTTTCATCAGCACCACCTTCTATCCACATTTTTAACATAGAGAAGAGGGTCATATAAACCCCCCACTCCCCCCCCCCCCCCCACCCACACTTTATTGGTTATTTTATACAAATATTTTTTAGTAAAAAAAATAGACTCTATTTGGATGGATTGATGGATGAATTTGAAAATGAATGGATTTAAACAATAATACATGTAAGAAATCATATATTTTAAGTTATGAATTATAAAGAGAAGTGAGAGAAGAAAAAAAGTAAGGAAAATGAGAGATGCAAACTGCAAAGGTGTAGAGAGTCCGAATTTTCAATGACATGGGTTTGAAGAGGATTTAGAAATCCTCTATTTTAAACACCAAATAGAATCTAAGTATTTGTAAATTCATGGAGAGAATGATTATTTATGTGTGAAATTCATGAATTTCAAATCCACCCATCCAAATGGAGCCATAGAGAAGAGGATTTTCGGTGGATTTGAATTGCACCAACTACTTTAAAAATGAACATTTACATATTGATTCAAAAAAAAAATTATATTAACAAATTGATTCATAATATTTGTACAAAAAAGTATAATTTTTTCTTGTACATAAGCATATTATTTTTCTACACAAAACCAATTTCAATTTATAAATAATATCAATTCTGTGAACTATATTATAATTTTTCCTTGGGAAAATGTCACTCCAACTCCTCTTCCCAATAGTGGCACTGCAAACTTATCTTTTCCATTTGTGTTGATTTAAATTAGCAAATTTAACAAGAGGAAATGATATTAAAAGAGAATATGTTGATTTAAATTTGCAAATTTAGGTTTCTCTCTCGAGCTTGACCTCCAAGTTTTTCGGCAGGTTCTGGGTTATCAGACCTAGGCCTCTCTCCCTTCGAGCTTACTCTCTTCAAGTTTTGAGTGACGTCGGTTTCCACCACCTTTTCAACGGGTAGCCACTTCTAAAGCTTTTATTAATGACTTAGTGAGATTTTTCTGACCATAGTTTACTTTTTAATTCTTTTCATTACTAATATCCAAAAAAAATTTATCAAATTATTTGTACTATATATAATTATTATTTTAATACTTAGAGAAATGATGGGAGTATATTAATCACATGAATTAATACTTATAATTATATGTATTCATAGTCTTTTGCTTTCTTTTTAAGTGAGAGCAATTTTCCTCAGCATGTCAAGCATGAGACATCGATAAGCAGTAATATGTGAGATTTATCAAACCGAAAATTTCAAGATTCTTTTATTTTTGTATCACCGCTAAACCTTTTGCGTGGAGAAAAAATACAACAAACGAGCCTGTTCATTTGCCTTATTTTTCGTGCAACCAACATCCCATTTTGCTTTCTCAATTACGTATTCAGAATTCTTGCATGAGAACAGAGATGTGATATTTTGACAGGTTTTTGTGATATTCTAATTTTTAAAGTATCACAAAAGTTTCACGTCTCATGCATGAATACTGACATTCACTCGATACGAATGGAAGAAACTGCACCAGTAATTTGTGCTGCTCGTGGGTCATTGCTTTCTAAAGAAACGCCACGTGGGTCCTCATTTACTAACAAGGCGAGCACGTTGAGTGAACTCCAAACTTTGATCACGTTGCTGCTTGAATTCCCCAATGCGATGGCAAATACTGCATCGAAACCACCTGCCCCAGGAACGCCACCAAGCAGAACCCCTTCAATATTCATTGTGGTATTTAGCAGTTTAGTTTGTGATTCGGGTTCTATCTGCAAAATGTATATATTCACAAGGAGAATGGTCAAACAGTATATGCTGAGAGCAAGGGGGGATAATACCATTTTGTCATTAAAGTTTACCTTTTTCCAGTTTTGGTTTTTCACTCACTACCAAACTTGGTCCTAGAAGTACATTTTTACTCTCTCATCCTTAATTGGCTGCCCGTTGACATGTAATTAATAATTATTTGGGGATGCTAAATGTAATTAATAATTTTCAAATAATTATATATAGCACCCTCAAATAGTTGGTTCCGTTGGTAAATGGACGGTCAATTAATGGTGAGCAAATGTGGGAGTAAAAGTGTACTTCAAGGACCAAATTTGATAGAGTAAAAGAGGGGAACCAAAACTGGTAAAGATAAACTTTAGGGATTAAAAATAATATTATCCGAAGAAAGATCCATACATAGTATAAAACGGATAAGTACAAATTCGATAAAAGATGAAACATCACAGATATCTAATACTCAATTGTTTGTGAACCTTCGAAGGTAAACAAATCTTCCAATTCAACCCTTAATAACTTTTTGTAGAATGTATCACATAGAGTAGAGAGAATAATCAAGTTGTTAACTATCTTTTTGAATATTAATTATTTATTAAAATCTGCCCACTTAAAATTTCAATTTAATGCTTCTTGCTGGGAGAAATTTCATTTGATCAGACTTTTGTTGATATTTTAAAATGTTAGCCTAGGATTTAGAATCAGCTTTTCTCACAGGGTACTAGATTTTCTCTCTTTCTTCCTGAAGCAAGAAAAAGTGCAGCAGTACAGGTTTAACAATAAGAAGGTAAACTCTTAAGTTCTTGATGCTACACATTCAAGTGATACTGTCAAATTGTAAGCTGTATAAGGGATCTACCTCATCCCATACAATAAAACACGCTGTTTCATATTTAAAAAGAACATAAGGCTAGCTCATAATAGTTTTAATCGAACTTGTTCAACAGAAAGATGGTTTTTGCACAGTGCACAAAAGAATAACAGCTTTTTTTATGAAAGAAAGGTTTTAGAGGGGGGAAAAGTCAGTAAAAGTAAAATAAGTAGTGTTTCCTGATGCTTTTTTTGTTTTTTAATCTTTGATATGCAACCAATAAAGGGTTTAAAATAATCATGTTGGAGTCTCAGTGATAGTATGTTCCAAGGACAAAGTAGAGCAAACGATATAAGAACATGATAACAAGCACTTTCAGGTGAATAAGCATGCAACCAGGAAAACTGTGGGGGGAGGGGAGGGGGGGGATTAATAGGTATGATAGTTTTAATTTTATCAGGTTTCATGCAACAGAAAACCAAGCTCCAAGATAAATTGGAAGAACCTACCGGAATTCCTGCAGCCTCACCCATCCTGCGCATGTTACACCTGATTGTAAGCATATCATCTCTAGCTCCTAATAGTGCTTTAACCACTTCTATTTGAATTGGTCCATTAGCTCCTTCTGCCCACTGTTGAAAAGTAGTCAAGAAATAAAATCTCAGATTTTGAATAAAAGAGGTGTATATAGTGTGTTCTTAGAGTGGGGTGGAAACACAATAATGAATTAATTGAGTTTGGACAAATAAAACCTTATTTTTAGAAAGTCAGCGATGCGATCTTTCAGCCAGATCAACTATTGCTCATTTTCACGTGTCAAAAATTTAACCATGTCAGCACCCATATACGTACAGTGGTGTAGGATGATGACATGGTTAGTTGTTTCAACATGTCGTGAAGGGGCAAGAGTCAATCTGCCCGAAAGTTTGTATTTCAATTCTTTGATTGAGGTTTTATTTGCAAAATTAAAAGTTTGGATAAGATTGCAATTTATGAAGAGGCGGTGATTTTAACAACTAAGCCATATTATTTTGTCTCCATAACATGACATGTACAAAATTTGCATGATAATATACCTTTTCAGATGTGAGCAAGCTGCATCTGCTAATGACACGTCTGTACTCATCATAAGATGTTTCTGCTAATTCGTTCAAGGTCTCGAGGTGCATTTCAAGTGCAGAATTTGCTTCTGACAACTTCTTCCATGTTTCAAGAGAACTTTGAGGGTCAGAATTTCGCCACTTCTTTACAGCACCAACCATTGATGGTGTTGATGATCCACCAGCTCCTGGTTCTCCAAGTAACTGCAAGTTCATTATAATTAAGAGTGGAACTAAGAAAGAGGGCATACCCTTCAGTGTGTAATACTAAAAAAACACAAACACACACACACACAATTGTCATCCCTAATTTCTAAGTAAATGGCAGAGACATTAAAGAAAGACCTTGTTTTTCATTTTAAAAGGTAGGCCAGGGTAATCCATATATATATACACAAACTGGGAAAATGGGGGTATGTGAATGTTTGTTTGGAAGAATTAGAGACCCAATTCAGAAAATATATATAGAGACATTAATACTTTTTTACAATTTAGCCTGTAAATTTTCACTACCAAACAACCACACTTCTTTACAGCAAGGATGAAGCAATAAGCTCGATGGTGTTCAAGCTTTTTTACTATCCAAATGACATATGAGCTAAAATGATCCCTAGCGAATCCATGGAATGAAAAGATTATCAGATTGACCTAAATTAGAGAATAAGAAAAAAGAAAAGAAAGCTTGAACCGCAGATAATTGTTGGCACCATTTGTTATCACCCAAAATCAAACACTGTCTGCAACAGAGTGCAGAGGCTGGGATGGAATTGTTGATATTTAAATTGAAAATATATGCCATCATTATTTAGTTACAAAACAATTTTAAAATTTGTAAGCAGATAAGATCAACAGGTTTTATACGCCATCCGAAATTATCAAAGATCATGCAAGATAACTAGTTTCAGCCAAAAAGTAGGCAAAAGTACTTAGCTTAAAACAACACAACCTATGAACAAGAAAGTTAGGGACTATGCACTGTGGAAATTAACTTTTTTAGTGCAATTAGTGTAAACACTTTTATTAACAATTTTATCAAATGAATACTTTTTATGGAACTTACTAATGTCATCATTGGAGGCAATGAAAACTTAGTCCTCTCATGATCCCAATTGGCCTTCAGCACATTTCCCATGACCTCTTCCATTGGCAACCTTTTTGCAGCATCCTGCAATTCAGGAATGAACCATGTTCTGAACAACATTTTCTTAGCAATTTTCATGACCTCCTTAGCGAAGTTAGCAATTACCAGTTGCTTGCTCTAAGGATTTCATTCTAGAAACATATTACAATTATTTCAGTCTTAACAGACTCATAAAAGTAGATATTCGAAAGCTTTAATGAGAATGAGAAGTTATGATGTCAATTTCAGACCTTCAGTTCTATTGAGGGCCATGTCAGTGGTAACTATGCACACCAAAATATTATCTTAGAGGATGAGCCCTAATTTCTATAAGATTGTTATGAAGAGAATGCAATGATATGTAAGTAGTTTGAAAGGGTTTTAACATTCTTAAGAGTTAAGGTGTGCAACACTTTATACAAACTAGAGGTGTTTCTGGTTTTCCAAAGGAAGTTTCAAGTAAAGAATCACATTGACTAAGAAACAAAACTTCAAAGCATAGTGGCAACCCTCTTGCCTTCATCAAAGAAGCATTAAATTGACATCTTCTAGCTTCCCAACATCACTGGTATTGTTGATTAAACTGCTTAAAACTCTTCAATTACATTGGGTGCCTATAAATCCATCAGCATTTCTTATTTTTGTTTAGGTACACAATAATCCATAAAATCAGATAGCATATGAGGTGACAATATGCATTTACACATAATTCCACAACATACCAAAATTACTTGACATCACGAGAAAGATGTATACCTGAGCAGAAGAAAGTACTTCTGGTGAAAATCTGATGTATCGCTGACTACCATAAACAGCAGAACTCACATCAAAACCACTACCCACTTTGCCCTGTGCTATACAGTGAGCGGTTTGAGCAATGATATGCACAATATCAAGTTCTTTGGAAATGCTACTCTCATTAAACTCTGAAGGAAGATTTACGACACCAAGGTAATGAAGTAGCGCAGCAACAACTGCAGTTGTCATAGCTGCTGAGGAGCCCAATCCTGTTTTGGCAACTTCTGGTTTGCTTTTCAGTCCACTCTCTTCCTCATTTAAGGTTATTGAAGCAAAAGGTGGAAGGGAAGCCAAGGAGTCTGGATTCAATGGAAGGCCACGTGCTTCAATCTGCACAAGAGAGAATCCAGTTGGCACTCCCATAAAATAGATGGGTTATGAACTTGGCATAGGTACTCCTCTTACATGCTAAAAGATGTTCAAAAAAAAAAGAGCCAATTCACATAGGGTATGTATTATTTGGGATTAAGAGGATTTTGAGATGTTGATAAATAGCAATAGTGTGTGTTTGTTCGGAGATTTAAATAAAGCAGGTATCAACTTTATGTCAAATTAATGTATAAGATTGTGAGAAAATAATAAATAAAATAAGTGAGAATAACATGTGTGGAAAATAATAAATAAAATAAGAATGAGAATAATGAAACCATATTTGCATTAATGAGATAGTGGAGAGAGTGTGGTGTAGAAAAAAATGGTGTTTATATGTAATTGTAGGGCGAATATATTGAGTTTCTAATAAGTGGATTCTAAAATCCCAAAGTAGAACTGATTTTATATTTTGAAATCTCAAATCTGTTTTTCTAATACCAAATTAAGCATACCCTTAAATCTTTTAACTACATCATCATAATATTAATTCCCTAACATAGTGGTTCTAACTTACTATCCCTTTGGAAATGAAAAATGCATTATATCAAACATAATGTTGAAGAGCAGATTAGTAAAAGTCTCCTAGTAAAAAAAATCCAGAAGAATACTGCAGAAGTACCTGGTTCCTATAGGAATAGAACTCATTGCAACCTAATATCGTAATGTCAAGTCCTGCATACTTATACACAACAAACATTAGAATTTGAATGTCAACTAATTATAAAAGAAAGATCCAATGCCCCGTATCAGACTATACCTAGCAACAGAAGCTTCTGTAACTCCTCCTTCTTAGTTTTGTCAAATGTGGCATGTGCTGCTGCAACAGCATATTGCAACGCATATTCCACAAATGGGTTCCTTGCATCACTGAAGTTGACAAGGGGCAAAACATCCATTAGCAATAATTAGCTACATAAGTTATTTTGCGTTGGGTGATAAGTTGATGGGAGAAATAAATCTAATGCAGCTTCATTCATAAGTTTATCCATGATTCACTTAATAATATAAATACTGAGAAAAATCAGATGTTTATGGAGCATATGGTGTCTCACCTAGAAGATGCAACCTGTAGCTCAAGATGTTTGAGCGACAACTTGAACATAGTTTCTCTGCCCATCTGAGGAGAGGTGAGTTTCACATCCATCCACGCCTGAAGTTATTTTTAAGAAAGCAATCAGAAAAGCATAATATTTTGGATAGAGGATGGAAAAATACTAAATGTCAATTCTTGGAAGCTTGAGTTACATTAGTGAAAACAATTTATAGCACACAATGATAACTGCATCAGTCAAGGTGGCACTCAGTTTATCCTTATCAACTCAACCAGTATATATGCAATAAGTTTCACATACATAAGATGTTCAAGATTTTTTATCTGTGAATAACACAAAGTAATGTCGAAAAGATTGAAGATGCTGTGCCAAGATGTCAGGCCAACCATGGACTTCTTTTTTCATCTAAATGAGTGTGAATGTGATTAGTTTGCATGCTTCAACAGAATAAGAATGCAATACCAATATAATTGAATATTGTTATCACAAACACTTGCTCAACTTAAAAAAGATTAAAAAAATTCTCGGCATGAGTTTAGTGCATAAGCACTGTTCCTGAAAAAATTCGGCCCAACATATAATCAATTCCATTGTCATGCCCAGTAAGTCAAACTCAACAAGACGCCAGAAAATATATGGTTCCTTGAGATTAATGCTTTCTAATTCAAGCCAACAAAACTGACTTATTCTTGATTTTGTATCATAACGTTGAACGACCACTTTGTCTAACAGCTTAAATTTGTGGATAGGGTCATCATTTTAACATTAAATCAAACATCTTCAATACACACATCAGTACGTGCGGACACATAACATTATTTCAAAGTCTTCGTGCGATTTTTTTGATAAATGACTGGTAATGAGATTGAAACACATTCGTCTGGCATTGCTCTGCAATCAAGTTGAATGACCTCCTCATCTAAAAGCTTAGAATGGTAAAAGGGAGTATCATTTAACTTGAAAAAGAAATCTCCAACATGAAATTTTTAAATAGTAAAGACATCATTTCACCAACCATTTAAAACTTACAATGAAAGAGATTAAAAAAGGGAGATTTACTTTTCATCGAGCATTACATACCCATGCCCAACTGTCCGGTGCAATCTCTTCATAGAGTGGCTTTACTATTGCGTAGAAGCGAGCATTTGTACTCAGTACAATCCCGGCATTAGGCCTCTCTAAAATAAGGTATCCACCAGTCATCAACACTTTTCCCGGAGAAGAAGCAATCCTACAAATCAATAGTCAAGTCATAATGAAGATACTTTAACGAATTATCATCGCCAAGAACGAAGATATAATATAAAGGAAAAACCATAATGTTTCTCAAAAAAAACAATAACAATTAGACAGTAGAAGAAGACTTACACTGCCATTAGTCAGAATTTATCACTCTGGCAAAACAGGGATCTCGGTCTAATCTGAGCACAGCAACAATTTGAATTCACTAACAATTA
Organism: Prunella vulgaris; assembly: GCA_026898435.1. NCBI lineage: Eukaryota > Viridiplantae > Streptophyta > Magnoliopsida > Lamiales > Lamiaceae > Prunella > Prunella vulgaris. The sequence goes on along the minus strand of JAPKLY010000031.1, from coordinate 1,860,319 downwards.
ACATTAGGAAATAAAGGAAATATAAATGGATCTTTCTTCACCACTAGAGAACCCCATAAATAAATAGTGCGTTGAATAAAGCCAAAAACATCCTACTCTAATCATGTTCAGCAATGAATTTCATCGGTTAGCCCTCCTTCCACTAATCAGAGAAATGAGTATGAGTCATTAACTGAAGCTTATATATTCTATCATGTTTAACTTACTCAAGAACTAACTAAATAATACTCACAGATCATAACACTTGAAATTCAAGAATTAGCCAGCATTATTATCTAATTAATTAAAAAAAAAATTGTTGATCGAACCATATCCAACTGATGGGATACAAATGATTATACCCATCAACAGGGCCATGACATTTTGGGGGCAAAACGAAAAATATAAAATGATATCTCGACTCCATCTCAAAACGAGGCGCAAATATGGACTCCATAACAAGAAAACTGAAGAACATACCAATGATGATGTTTTCCCCTTTTCAGCCGATTTTTCTGCGAAAACAAGCATCCGGCAACAATTATGGTCGAGAAAAGAAAATTCAATGTGATGATTCATGAGCATGTCTGATCGATTCGTACCTTTGGGCGGGAGAGAAGCAGTCAACGAATGAAATGAGGACGGATCCTCAGCTGGAGAGTCTAACTAGTAC
>JAPKLY010000031.1:1818172-1859657 GCA_026898435.1 Prunella vulgaris | reverse complement strand
AATTGTCATTTTTTTTAGTTAGGAATTATGTTTCTTTTGTAGTTTTTTTAATTTTGCTTCTCATTTTCCGAGGAGGAGGTTTTGGTATTGGGTTAGTCTTGTAATTACAACGTACATCGTGTAATTTAAATTTATTTTAAAAAAATTATATAAAATATTACTAAAAAAATACATATATTATTATTAAAAAATATATTTTTAATAGTGTAATTTTATAATAATAATTTGTGTAACTTTTCGGTAATAAATGATGTAATTTTTTTAAAATACATTTGAGTTATACGAAGCACCTGGTGCATAAAAGACTTACTCTTTGATATTTTGTTTTATTTTGATTTTTCTTTTTATTTTATAGAGAAATACTGAATTAAAATTTATTCACAATATACGAATGAAATGAGGACGGATCCTCAGCTGGAGAGTCTAACTAGTACCATTTGCTGGTCAAAAAACAGCAGCGTTCTTGGTTTTTTTTTTTTAATATTTCTTTTTGTCTGTGCTTTAAGAAAAAAAAAAATCGCCAATTGTCATTTTTTTTAGTTAGGAATTATGTTTCTTTTGTAGTTTTTATAATTTTGCTTCTCATTTTCCGAGGAGGAGGTTTTGGTATTGGGTTAGTCTTGTAATTACAACGTACATCGTGTAATTTAAATTTATTTTAAAAAAGTTATATAAAATATTACTAAAAAGATACATATATTATTATTAAAAAATGTATTTTTAATAGTGTAATTTTATAATAATAATTTGTGTAACTTTTCGGTAATAAATGATGTAATTTTTTAAAAATATATTTGAGTTATACGAAGCACCTGGTGCATAAAAGACTTACTCTTTGATATTTTGTTCTATTTTGATTTTTCTTTTTATTTTATAGAGAAATACTGAATTAAAATTTATTCACAATATAAAATTTATATCATAAGATATATTTAATAATATTATAAAATATATTTATTGAAATCATTACACTTGTTTATTAATACCGCAGTATAAAATATGTATTTTATTAATAAATACAACCAATTGTATCGGTAAGTATGTTGTGATATAAATTTCATAATATAAAACTTTTTAATAGACATTTATGTTTATTTTAAAAGAGTATTGGAAAAAATCGAAAATCGATAATTATGTGGCCCGCCTAAATTTTTTAATATTCTTCAGAGCACGTGTTTTTATTTATGATTTATTTTTCTTACATTAATCTAATTAAATACATATTTTCAATTTTAATTTAAGAAAAAAACTTAGGACTGTTCGACTGTGTAGGACCACCTCCTCAACTTTTTAAAAGTTAGGTGTGGCACAAATTAATAAGATTTCTCTATTATGCTTTAGTCAAAAGAAAAAATCTAATAGGCCAAAATAGCCCAAAAATATGAAACCAAATTTGGGCTGAGCCCAATTGGCCCGTCGAGCATAGTAGCAGCAATATTTGGGCTGTTCACAGTAGCCCATTGGGCCAAGCTAAATTGGATACTCTACACATAGGTACGTAAAAGAACTAAGTCGAGGTGACTATTAAGTTCGAATGCTATTCGATTAAAAATCCAAAGATTACGGGTAAAGAGGGTGGGGGAATGAGAATGAACGAAGTGTTTGGTATTATTTATTGTATATGAATGAAATCATAAAAATATATTAGAAAGACGGGTAATCACTAACTACATAGCGATTACCCCTTAATAATACACATTACCATTACCATTTTAAATTTATACCAAGCGTCCCCTTAAAGATTGATCAAACTAAATTGGTTTGAAAACTTGAAGTAATAGAGTACAATTGAATAACTTATACTCCATCCCAGGTCTTTCTTCAAAAAGACCAGGGCACACATATTAAGAAAATATTGTAGTATGTGAGTGTGAAGTTAAATAATAAAATATAAAAAATATACTTTATTGACTTTTGTGAGTATAAATTATTTCCTTTTTAAAATGTGAAGAAAGAGTTGAGACGTCCCGAAATGAAAAAATAGGAAGAAAGAGTTGGAACGGAGAGAGTATAATATTAAGTATATTTTTGCAGAAGCGAAAGAGGTATTGACAAGGATATGAGACAAGGGGAAGGATGGACAAAAGAAGAGGTGTTGATGGTTATGTTAGGAAATTAAACAAGGATCATGATATTTCCCCATAATTGAGTTGTTCACCCCCACGTTCACTTAACCATCGTAAAATTCTGTTCATTATCTTTAATTTTTTCAATTTAACTCCTCTCATTATTTTGCAAATTCACCCTCATTCAAAAGCAAAAAGAAAAAGTGGGTGACACCTACCTCCGACAACTCCCATCACCGACACCACCACCGTAATCTTCAACGAACACTCATCACCACCACCGCAATATTTTTTCGATGATAAAAGGCAAAATTTATTCGGACAAAATTAATTAAAAATCGCAAAAAAAAAAATTTATGTAAACATTTGTTCCGCTCTGGTTGTTCGAACAAATGTTATTTGTTTGAACAATTTAGTCGAACAAATAACATTTATTTAAAAAAATTAAAATTTTTGTTCGAAAATTTTGCATTTGTTCCACCAAACAGTGTAGAACAAATATATACAATTTTTTTTTTAGAAAAAGTTCAAAAAATGTACGGAAAAATAATTACATGTACATATGGAGAACTATTATCATCTTGTATCAAAACCATGTTGACAAAACACAAGATTTCTCCTATCTCAATGTTTGATTTTTTTTTTTCTGAGTTTAAGGGTTTTGTTCGAACTCAATGTATGTACAAGAAGAGGGAGGGGGTGAAATGAACTGTTAAGAAATTGAGTAATTGTACTTAAAAGATATTATTATCTTCTAAATCTAAACTTAAAAGATATTATTAAATTGTCCACTCATTGGGCCTCCTCAAAAAGGAAAAATTGAGAGTTCAGTCCATGAGTGATGGAGTTGGGATCTCATTGTATGCACAGATTGTGCTGAAGCAGTACAAATAATTGAGAAGAGAGAAGAGTGTCTGGGGCAAAACAACTAGAGATGTTAAACGGGCTGACCCTAACCCTATAGGGCTCCGGGCCTAAACGGTCCCGGGCCTTAGCGGTTTATCCTTAATGGGCCGCTATATACTCGGACCTAACCCTAACCCTAGCGGTCCGCGAGCTAAACGGGCCACTAAAGGGCTCGGGGTAAATTTTTTTTTACAAATTTAAAATTTAATATAAAATAGAACTAATGATTTAATAACTAAAATTCACACATCCCTAAAAGTTTTGAATTAATTGAGATCTAACTTATTTACTTATTTTCTATTTTAATCTGTAGTTAAGTTAGTAGTTAATAATGAATTAGTAATTAATAATTAATAAAAATATAATTAATAAAATTTACAATTACGTAACACAAGTGAAGAGAAATCAGGTCAGCCCACAGCCACAGTACACAGGCCCACGGCCCACACCTCCACAGCCCACAATCACTTTCCAATTTAATTAACTTATATTATATATTAATTATTTAATTTAATTAAAAAACCGGGCTACCGGGCCAACCCGATTAACCGGCGGGCTAGCCCGTTTAGCCCGCGGGCTAACCGGTCCGGGCCAAAAAAACCCAGTTTTATACGGGCCGCCATATGCTCGGACCTAACCCTATAAAAAACAGGATTAAAAGGGCCAGCCCGCGGCCCGTTTAACATCTCTAATAACAGCGGAACTGTGACAAGGTTCTTGGAACATATGTGTCAGAATGAAAATATGAAGATCACCCACACGTCGAGACAGAAGAATATAGGGGATCACGAGATGGTGGCTTTGGCAATGGAAGCTCCATACCCTCCAGATTGGGTGGAAGAAAATTTTCAGAAAAAAATAGGAAGTTACAAATCGGATCTACATAAGATGGTTTTGTAATGTGAGTATGTCCTTCTTATTCAGAAAAATATTAATTATATTTTTATATTATTTATAATTAAAATATATGTGCAAATAATTCATATATTATGAGTAAATTAATAAAATTATGCGAGCTCAAATTAGGCTTGCGAGCCCGATGAGTCTAATACAACTGAGCTCAAACTTGAACTCGAGAACTTCTCGATAGTTTGATCCCAACTTATTTAATTTTGAATTAATTTCGAACTTTTTAAAGTCGAGTATGAGTAGCTCATGAATCAGTTCAATTCACTTATACAATTATAGTCTTAATCTCACACAAAAAAACCTCTAAAAAAGAAATGAAGAAAGAGAAATATATTCATTTGTTAGGATTTTTTCTGCCACCTCCCTTTGAAAAAGTCTACCAATTATGTATTGCAAAAATACTTATATACTCTTGTTAAAAGAACAAAAATTATTTATATGACAAACATCTCTAATTAGCTCCTCCTTACTTGTGGTTATCTATGAAACTTTGAAACAATCATGTTGTTTGGCTAATTAGTTTGGTTGTGAAAATGAGTATTTTTAACCATCCTCCCAAGGCAAAGTATAAAATGAAAATGACTTATACATAAATTACATCGAATGATTTGAATTGTTTCATATTAACTTTGGAGAATATAAAATATTTTTCTAAAGAATATAAGTATTGTTTATTTTTACTAAATGGTGTAACTTGTTAAGGTATTAGTTATTCTATAAAAAATATTGCAAAATAATTTATATATGAACAAATTTCATATTGCAGTTATTCTCTTTTCAAAATAAAAGGACAGAAATATATGTGAATTTAAATTCATATTACTTTTTTTTCAAATATCATGATTATGTTATTACTGTTATGTACTCCATATATATTATTTTTATCTAAGAAATTAAGATTTTTTAAATAATAATTTTTGTTATACACAATTGGAAGACAAAATTTGTATGAACTCGAGTTCACGATAAACTCGGGTTTATCAATTATCAATGTCATGTGTATATATTATCACTATTATGTATATTCACTATCACTGTTATGCATATATACTATCACTGTTAAAAAATTAAATATATTTTTATAACAATGATAGTATATATGAATAACAGTAATAATAATTGCACATAATAGTGATACAAATTTATGTGAACTTCAGTTCATAGGAGACATACTTCAATAGTAATAATATGCCTATATAATCTGATAACTTGTAAAAAATCCAACAAATTCGAGTTTATAAGACACTACACTTGGAAACATTAAAGTGGAAACTACGAAGATGAGCAGCAAGAAATGAATTAATTGAGTGGATTTTGGGTTAAGCGAGTCAATTTAAGTCATGCACACTCACGTATATTCCTGTGGTCCATACTCTATTATTGATGAAATATTTTTGGGAAAAATATCTTCACTCCTATACAGAGCAATTTACACTCTAAAAATTAATAAATATAAAAAAATATTTTTTAAATAAAATAATAATATATAAATAAATAATGTATAACTTGAGAATATATATACAAATTAATTTTTTTTAGTAATATATATAAAATTATATTGAACATTTAAATAAAAAATATATAAATTCATATAAAATAAAGAGAGTATTATTATTAAAATGAAATTAAGCCATGTGACGTCATAACTTTGCCCTTGACTTGTTTTATTTTAAAAAATTGACTAGTTTTATCCTCGAAGACTTGAGGTCTTGGCGCGCCACTTCAATGAATCTTCTTCCTATGCATTCAATTCTTCTCTCCCTCCCTCAATATTTTTCCAACGCTTTCCACAAAATAATGCTGTCCCACGCTCTCCCCTTCCTCCTCCTCCTCATCCTCCCAATCAACGCCGCCGCAGACCCCCCACCGGCGTACTCCGCCACCGACTTAATCCTCCTCAACTGCGGCGAGTCATCCAACTTGGACGACCTCAACCACCGGACCTGGAACGGTGATGACCGGTCTAGATATGCGCCGACGAACGCCCCCACAGTATCCTCTGCATCCGCAGCTTCCCATATGAAATCCTCCGTCTTAGATAGAGTCCCTTACTTGACGGCTCGTATTTTCCATTCCCCTTTCACCTACACTTTCCCCCTCCTCACCGGCCAGAAATTCCTCCGCCTGCACTTCTACCCGGAGGTTTACTCCGATTACGACACCACCCAATCTTTCTTCAATGTCACCGCCAATGGCTTCACTCTGTTGAGCAACTTCAGCGCTTTTCTTCATTCCGACAGTTCTTTTATGAAAGAATTCGTAATTAATATTGGAGAAAATCAGAAACTGAATCTAACCTTCACCCCCTATCCCAACTCCTCTGCTTTTGTGAACGGCATCGAGATCGTCTCGATTCCGGATAAACTCTACTTTAAGGGAGACGATGTGCCCATTATATTTACGAATCAGCAGTTTTATCTGAAGAATGACAGAGCCTTGGAAAATCTTCACAGGCTAAATGTTGGTGGTGCGAGGGTTGAAATTCAAGACGACAGCGGCCCGACCCGCGGTATGTTTCGGGCCTGGAACGAAGATGTTCAATATATAGACCAAGGAGATCCTGGTTGGACGCCTCACAATGAAGGCCCTCCGATCAATTACACCAAAGAAACTCCGCCGTACAGTGCTCCGCCAATAGTATACTCAACTTCTAGAGTGATGGCCAACTACAGCAAAAGCCTCAATTGGTATCTTCCCGTTGATTCTGGGTTTTACTATCTTCTCAGACTCCATTTTTGTGAGATTTTTCTGGAAGTTACAGAGCAAAATCAAAGGGTGTTCACAATTTCTGTCAATAAGGAATTTGAAGAAATTCAAACCGACGTCATTCGCTGGACAGGCGGCACTCAAATTCCCATTTACAGAGACTACATAGCTTTTGTGCCTGACGACGGCCATCACGGAAAGCACGATCTGAATCTATCTCTGTATCCCAACCTTGAGGGGCAACCAAAATATTCTAGTGCTTTGTTAAATGGGTTAGAAATATTCAAACTGAGCGACTCCAACCGGAGTCTTGCAGCGGCGAATCCTGAGCCACCACCGGCTGCTCCACTGCGGACAGCGCCGGTGGTTCACAAAAGCGGCGGATCTTCTGTGATCTTCGCTGTCATAGGCAGCGTCTTAGGCGTTCTGGCGGTGGGTGCAGTAGCGGGCTTTTTAATTCTCCGGCGGAGGAGGAGGGTGATGGACTCCACCACTACGTTCGGCGACAAGTCGTCGTGGGTACCACTTTCAGTCACATCGAGATGCACGACGACGACTAGCGCATCTGGCGGCTCACTGCCGTCTGATCTGTGCAAGTACTTCTCTTTGGATGAGATCAAAGCAGCTACTCAAAATTTCGACATCAATTTCGTCATTGGCAGGGGAGGGTAGAGGGGGGAACGCCGTTGACGGCGGTAATGAATTTGTTGCAGTGAGCCCATCGTCGTGGCCGTTGCTCGGAGGCGTTGAGCCAACAAACACAACGGAAGAGGACATGTTTTCGAGATCGACTGGTGGATCAAAGACCAGCGGTTTACCGACTTCCAGCAGTGAAAAATGGAGGTTTGGGATGTGTTCTCTGAGATCAATAACCCAGAAGGACGTTGAGATCGCTCTCAGCATAGTTTACTAGTATAATATTTGAGAAAATACACAAAAATACCTATTTTCACTTGGACATTATCAATTTTGTCAACTCTCACGTATCTTTCAATTTTGGCCAAATTAAAGAAAAAAGTCCAATATACACTTTAATTAAATTTTTTGGAAATTGAAATATAAATATCCCTTCATCCGAACACTCTCCTTACACTTTTCTTAATCAAATTATTAAATTAATAATTCTCTTAATTAATCCTAAAACTAAACGAAATAAAGTAATTAAAATTTCCCCTAAATTCATACATCTCATCCTTTAATTAATGACAAATTTAACTCAGCCACCATCTTCATATCCAGCCAAAGCCGGAAAATCGACGAAGAAGCACAATAATCGACCATTTCAAAAATGCTTTCCACGCCCCTGTTCTTCAAACCACCATGGCCGGAAATTGAAATCGAGCCCAGCCTCTGCACCGTCATTGAAGCTCTGCAAAAAAAAAAAAAAAAAAAGCTCCAAACACTTCATCGGAAATTGCAGAATCCGACTCCGAACATGGCCAAAATTAATGGCCGGAGGAAGTAGAATTCACCATTTTTTATGGCGAAAAGGTTTAAAAAACCGATTAAAATTCGATAGAGGTCGAAGAATGCAACTGGAAATGAGGTTCGACTCTAAAACTGATTCAACCAAACACAAGTCCAATGATTTCCAACGAAGAACGGTCTCAGGGAATTCAATTTTCAATCAAATCCAATCGAAACCAGAAAAAGAAAGAGAAACAGTGAGAGTTAGAAACGGAAGAACTACCTTTACGAATAAATTGCACGGAAGGAAATTTGCTCAAAGATCGTCGGGAACCGGTTGAAATTCTCTTAAACACACGAAAGGAAAGATTGAAGAAATGAAACGATTCAGATATTTATAAGGAATGAGCAGACCCTTATTTGCAATTTTCAGGGGACCTAATTGCAAAATTTCAAAAACTTTAAAAAGTGGCGCGCGAATTAAGGTGAAACTGTTAGCATTCCGTGCCCGAGAAGTTTGCGGAGGTGGGGAGCAGCTCAGCTGCTCGCCTCCTACAAATTCTTTCAGCTGATCGCCAATTTCAGCTGCTCCACCATATGCTAACCTTATTTTGGATATTCCACATCATTTGGACATGGATATTGGAAAGGGTACCTTGGTATCTCTTTTTTCCTACGACCGGTTTATTCACAATGGTGGTTTACGGCAAGGTTTTTAATGAGGCCAAGCAGATCTTTCAATATATCCATAATCCAAATCTTTGCAGGTTAAATCAAGTCCAATATCACTTCCCAGCAACGAAGGACCCTCATAAAATCCAGATAGCTTGATAATTGTTATTCACCTGATGGTTCAAACAAACATCAAGCTAAGACAACTATTGATGAAATACGTTAATCCAAGTGCTTAAGAAAGTAATTAACGAAATCCCGGATGACGTGTCCCTAAAGAATTGACCAAATACAAAAAGATTACAAGAAGGAGCATAGATGTAGCTAGATTAAGTAAAAATCAACAAGGAAGAAGATGAATCACATGAAGGACAAGAAATAGGAAGACAGCAGTACAAATTGAAATGAGGCGAGCAGCTGAGCTGCTCGCCTCCCTATAGCAAATAGGTGGCGACCAGGTCATTCAATCTATCTGAGAGGCGAGCAGCTCACCTGCTCGCCTCCTATGGTGCTATATAACTAAATGCTCGTCACTTTTTTACCTGATCACCAGACTCTTGTTTTCTCCATTTTTGGTCGATTTTCTATTGTAATTATCTCAATAGACACGTAAAGGACACGTGTAAGCTCACTAAGAAGCGTGGCAAGGTCCCTGCCACCACCTGCTTGTACATTTGCCTATAAATAGTCCTCATTTTTCAGAAATAAAATAAATTTTTCGCTGCCTTAATGAAGTTCTGCTAAAATCTTTCCAGAATTCACAATACACAATTCCAGTAAGCTTAATTCGAGACGCTGTTAGTGAAATCGAGTTGAGAAGTCACATGTAAACTCGAATTACAAAGATTTCATTAACAATAATTGCAAGATTTAAATTGTATTTCTTCCGTTTCATAGAAACTTGCAAGGGAAAAATAACATATATTTTATGAAAAGAGTGGAATAAAGTTGAAAAAGTATTTTTAGGAGTAATTTGTTAAAACTTTATGTAAAAAGTAAGGAAGTTAATTGGGTTGAGTGTAATGTGTGCCCAAAAAGTGAAAATGAATGACATTTTGTGTAACTATATAAATATTGTAAGGGTAAAGTTTATGAAATAATTTCTATTTTTGGATATGCCAGTTTTTGTGAGACGTCCCAAAAAAAAAGTTTGCAAGTTCTTATGAGATAGAGAGAGTCGTAATTGCTTTTAAATATATTTGGAGAATATTTTTCTTGTTGCATTCGATGTGTTCCATTATGCCTCATGGAAGACATATCTATAGTTATAAATCTCATGTCTTCTTGGTACCATAATAGATTTGTCAGTCCAAATGATTCTAATACAGACAGCTTTGTCAGACCACATAACACTAATACAAGTTGTCATATGGTACTATAATAGATTTTAGTCTCACATATCCTCTTCTAAGTAACTTGAGACAGTCTAATCCCATATGCACGAGAAATTTTCTTCTTCCTTGGCATGATCTTTTAACTTAAATACAACGAAGCCAAGCAGAGATTGCAAGACAACTTCTGACCTTGAGACATCATAATGACCATATCTTCCTTGTGACCAAAGTGAGGTCGTTCTTGACACTTTACATCCTTCATGTGGCCGCCCGATGATGATCAATGTTCGTTTGGTTGCTTGAGTTATGCTCTCTTGTCAACTCCATTGCTTCATTGTGGCTTTGTTTGCCTTTCCTGTATAACTGGTCGTCAGATTCGTATCTGACACAACATATATAAAGTTTATTCATTAAATCGTTTTGTACTTATGTTTATTTTAAAATATTATAAGCTATTTTAAAAATTAAATGATGTTTTCAATATTTCTACATTTTAAACATTATTTATATTATTACTTTTACATCCACCACTCATTAATCTATCCATTAGATAGATGAAGCATTCTCCTTTGGGATCATCCCCGCGAATTTCGTGGGGAAAAAATTCTTCATATCCCCACCCCGTCGGGAATCCCCACTCCCCACAAAATTTTATTTTAATTTTTTTTTATTAATTTTATTAATCACTATTAATAAATATAAATACAAAAATATGAAACACATTAATTTTTTTTGAAATAAATAGTTAATATCCAAAATAATGAAATTTAAAGCATATTTAAAGTACAAAATAAAAATTTAAAATATGTATAAAATACAAAATATAAATTTAAAGTATGTATAAAATTTAAAATATAAATTTAAAATCCAAAAAATATTTTAGTCACTTAATTAATTAATTAATTTATATTTTATGCATTATATATTTATGTGTATATATATATATTTATACGCAGAAAAAGTAGGCTGGGCCCCGTGGAAAATGGGGCGGGGAATACAATCTCTATCCCCACCCCCGCCTTCAGGGCAAAAATAATCCCCGTCTCCACCTCCATTTTTATGGAATTCCCACCCTATTTTGAAACCTAATTCTCCAATTATTTAGTACTAAAAAGTGCAATAACCTCTTAATCTTTTATGATATTTTCTTTTGGAGGATGCTGTGTTTTAAAAAGCGGATCGGATCGGTCCGACCGCTACTCGGACACCCCTCCGGCCTGCTTTTGTATATTAGACCGGTCATTTTTAAAGCGATTGAAAAGCGCTCAAAAGAGGTAAAAACCGGGTCGAACCGGTCACTTGATAGAACGGTTGAACCGGCGCTTCAATAAATTTTTTGTTAATTTTATTTTCTACACATGATAATGAATTAATTAAATTAATTATATATAATATATATCAAATATAATTTAATAGTAAAATATCTAGGGCTGGTGACAAAATGGTCAGTTGGAAGCCCATTATATACAATATAGTCAGCCACTTTTTAAAAATGAAAGAATGGTCAATTGGGCCCATTAAATATACCATCCCACCCTACCTCAGATATGAACACCACCCAACCCCTTCCAGCCCCAATACCCCCACCTCTTTTCCCTCGGTAAAGAAGAAAGAGCCACCGTTTTCGATTACAAGTACAAAATCCATGTTTTAATCGGAAGACAATGAATTAATCTTCCAGATTGCCTGACTTCATGAAAAGGTTAGTGGTTTCTAATTTCAAGTTCATTTCGTTTGAATTTCAAAGACATTTGCCCATTTCAAATCCCCCTTTTAGTATCATATTGTAAACATTGGTAAATTTCGTTCTCCAAGACTCCGCCTGATTTGGGAGTGTCCTGTTCTTCAAGAATTGGTTCTCCTTCGTTGAAGGGAGGTAGTTCGGTGATTCAAAATAAATATTGTATTTCGTTATCAAATATACTGAAATAGAATTTGATTTTATTTGTCTTACTTCTTATGAATTATAGATAATGGCAAGAAATGGAAGATATGCAAGGAGGATGAAATCAAATCTTCACGATGAAGAAGACAACCTTCCTTCAAGCAGTTTAGTATATATTCCAAATTTAATCACTTCAAGGTTAGTAATGCCCTTTTAATTGTGTTTCCGGGGTATTTTATCGCGGCCAAGCTGGAGGTATGGTTTACTCCTTTGAGTGCTAACTCTTTCCAAGGGCCGCTTTCATTTTCTAACCTATTTACACTATTAGCGAGATATTCTTGCGCTCGACTGTAATCATTTTCTTATCTTGAGCACTGTCGGTATTAAAATGCATAAATTCTAAATATCTGCTCCTGAAGATATCTAGTTTTCATTTGGATTATTATTCCAGATAATACTATTTTTTATGTCATATTTACTCATCTGTTTAGGCGAATCTCCGTCATCTTCTATTTCTGATGTTGATAACTTGAACAATTTAGCAATGGCGGATAGGGCCACTTTGTCTAAAGGCAATGGTTCTCAGGCTGGGAATCATGTTATAGTACCTCGAAACCGCCCTAACTTTGTTTGGTTGCTTGATTTTGTAAGTTGATTTTGTGCCATTTTCAATGGCAGATAACTTGTGGTGGTGAGTGTCAGGCTTCCATGGCAATGGTTACGAGGTTGTGTGGTGTTGAGGAAGGCCATATCTCTCTCTTTAATCTTGAATTGGACGTGAGTTTCTGTCTCTCACTCTTATCCTTTTTCTTGCTGTTACACCTAGCCTAAATAAGTAAATGGATTTTGAAATTGACGGTGAATTGTTGTGTTTATTGCAGAATTCTTAACATGTTCATAAATAATTTCATTAATGCGTCTTTATTTCTGATTTGTGTTTTGGAACTGGATTTGTGTTTATGTGTTTTGTTACCATCAAATACACTCTTCAATTGATTGGAATATTTTTGTTCGTTGGCATTTTACATGCAAGATTGATGGTGCAAGAGCTTGATGGATTGAACGATGGGCAAGAGATCAAATAGTTTCTACAGTGGCCCTGGATCGAACGACTTCAAGAGATCAACGGCGAAAGATATCGACAACGCAAGAGAGCTTCGATGACGGTCCCTTTCACACCCAGCCACCGTTTGATCCACTCCGATTCAAAGGTCAGGCAAGTTTTTCTCTAATTTTTGTGGAGAAAGTGCTAATGTTGTACACAGGGACTTGCATTTTAATTATTTCACAAATTAATTTAACATGTGGGGAGCAGGGTTGCTCAAAAATATTGTTGTTATTGATCATTAGAAAAAATGAATATGAGAAGGCCAGTGCTGCTACAAGTCTAGTGTGTACCTCCTGTTATTTTGTCATTTGGCTGGATAACTATAGATGAAGAGTTTGATTGAAGTTTATGAGTTTATATTTTTATTCTTTTGTTTTCTATTTTCTAACCTTTATGTTGTTGCTTGTAAAGTTATGTTTCTGCATTTGCAGGATAAGTAGATGCAAGATAAGTTGATGCCAGTGTTGCTGCAAGTCTAGTGTGTACCTGTTCTTATTTTGTCATTTAGCTGGATACCTATAAATGAAGATAAGAATTGAAGTTGAAGAGAAGAGAAGAGAAGAACTGAAGATAAAGATGAGAGAAGAATTGAAGATGAAGATGAAGAGAAAAAAAGAATTGAAGATGAAGAGAAGAATTAAAGATAAAGAGAAGAGAAGAATTGAAGACGAAGATGAGAGAAGAATTGAAGTTGAAGAATTGAAGTTGAAGAGAAGAGAAGAATTGAAGATGAAGATGAGAGAAGAATTGAAGATGAAGAGAAAAAAAAGAATTGAAGATGAAGATGAAGAAAAGAATTGAAGATGAAGATGAAGAGAAGAATAAAAATTGAAGATGAAGATGAAGAGAAGAATTGAAGTTGAAGTTGAAGATGAAGATGAAGAGAAAAGAATTGAAGATGAAGATGATGAGAAAAAAAGAATTGAAGATGAAGAGGAAATTTTTTTTTTGAAAATGAAGAGAATAATTGAAGTTGAAGATGAAGATGAAGAGAAAAGATGGAGATGAAGAGAAGAATTGAAGTTGAAGGTGAAGATGAAGATGAAGATAAAGAGAAGAATTGAAGTTGAAGCTGAAGATAAAGAGAAGAATTGAAGTTGAAGATAAAGAAAAGAATTGAGGATGCGAGAGACCTGTGCAAATTTTTTTATATTTTTATACATGTAATTTTAGATACAAATTATATATATAAATTTAGAATGTTGAATATGTATCGATTATGGGCTTGTGCAAACCAAATCTGTGCAATTTGGGAATGTGCAAACTATATCTATATAAATTTGAGACTGTGCAATATTTGTGTGTAAATTTATTTCTATGTAAAAACCATCCAAAAAAATCTATGTGCATCTACGTCCCATCATGTGCTTCTGCAAACCAAAACCTGTGCAAGTAGGTCATGTGCAAACTAAATTTGTGTAAAAATGGATTTGATTAAAAAAAATTAAAATGGGTCTTAGATGGATCGGGATATTTTGAAGATGAAGAGAAGAAATGAAGTTGAAGATTAAGAGAAAAAATAATTAAAGATGAAGAGAAAAGAAGAATTAAAGATAAAAAGAAAAAAATGAACAGAAGAATTGAGCTTTGGGCAAACCAAAATTGTGCAATTTGGGCATGTGCAAACTAGATCTGTATAAATTTGAGATTGTGCAATATTTGTGTGTAAAATCCTTTTTATGCAAATAATCGATAAAAAAAATTCTATGTGCATCCACGCCCCATCATGGGCTTGTGCAATCCAAAACATGTGCAAGTAGGTCATGTGCAAACTAAATATGTGCAAAGTGGATTATTGAGTTACATATTTAAATTCTAAATTTACATATTCAAAATATACATAGACTAACTAATTTTTGTAACAAAAAATACATGTTTGACTCTATGCAAAAAATAAAATAAAATTACACAAGCATCTTCATCTTCAAAATTTCTTCTCAAATGAATTTTACTGCATCTTCATCTTCAAAATTTCTTCTCAAATGAATTTTGCTTTCACCCAAAATGCTCCTTCAACTTTTATATTCACTCATACTTTAGATCCAAAAAAGGCACTGCAAAACACAAAATATTAGATAAAAATGTAATTAAATTCAAACAAAACACACATAAGTCAATACAATAAATACAAACCCACACAAAAATTACACACACTTAATTTTACTATTAATTATCACTTTTAATTAGCTAAAAACACACACCCCTTGCACAAACACACACACTACACACACAAACAAGCACACACTGCACACACAAACACACACGCTGCACAAACACACACAAACAGAGCACACAGTGCACACACCTTGCACAAACACACACAACACACAAACAGTGCACACACGCTGCACACGCTACACACACAGAACACAATAAACACATAGAGCACACACAATTTGTGGAAGCCCTAATATCTCCATCTATAACCAAAATATTTTAACTCTAGATAGTAATCTGGATAGTAAACTACCCTATTCAAATGCATGTCCTTCGAATTAAAAGGTGGCCCATTTTACTAATTCTCACATGATGAATAACTGGAATTTGAGCAGCATTTCCTTGGACCTTCACTTCTAAAATAGCTCCAACTAAATGCAACAATGGTGGTCAACAAATATCACAAAAATAAAGTGCTAACTATCAATATCTGACAGATGTATATTATTATGAGCTTAAAGTTAGTCAAAACCTTCAATGGTTAGATAAGAAAGATAAAGAGATTTACACACACACTCTGTACAATAAAAGTGGGGTTCCACATAATTGCTCAGTTTGAACAAAAGAATAGCAAAAGAACAAAATAAATCACCAAACTGAAAAAACCACAGGCATAAGATCATCAATCAAACAAAGTCACTTGTTCGCTCTGAAGTACAAGTCTTCACTTATTTCTTCACTATCGTTTAAGATACTAACTACTTATATATAGTACAGTTTAAGCATAAGACGTCCCACTAATCGCTAAGTACTCTGCAATTCAATTAACCCAAACAAAAGTTGGTCAAGCACACCGATGATATTTCATACAAAAGCAACCATTAAGTTTCCATCCCATTTAATTGTTTCAATTACTTGACTTGAAGATGCTTAAACCATCTTGCTTCACAAAATTAATATCCAGTATACCACTCAATACAAGCGCATGTACTGAAATTACATCGGAAGCCTTTATAGGCTTCGAGTAAAAAAAAGATAACGACCAAGAATGAGGTTCCAACCGTTGATCCCCACTTCATCTACCCAAAATTTAAAAACAAATTACATATATACACACATATATATATGAGCAACAACTAATACATTTCAACTACTGAATACAAAAACTTGCCCAAAAAAATTTCATATATAAGGATCACAAAAAACAAAGCTCCAATAAAAGTAGTAGAGACTTAATTATAAAATGGTACTACATGCATTATTAAATCAATCAAGGAAGCAATCATAAATGGATATGCTTCTCTCCAAGTCATCTTCACACACACCAAGCATTCATTCAAACTTCTCACTAACTAAATGTGTTGATCAACTTATGGGGCTATAAGCAAGGATGAAAATATCGCTATCGCAAGTAATATCGCAACCTTAAATTTACGGAAATATCGATGGATATATCGATATCGCAAAAAATATAGAAAAATAACGGAAATTTTATTAAAATTTTGGAAATTTAATATGAAATTTTAGGGATTATTATAGCATGTTATTATGCATATGTTTCATTTAAAATCACAAAAAATTGACATGTTTAAAGCAAATAAATAGATAATGGACTATATAATCATTGTCTGCCATTAATTAATTAATAATATAATGCATAATACAATAAAAGATGATTTGAATTACATGATACAATACATTTAGTACCAAAATGATGACCTATGGGGTTCAAATATAGAAGATGAAATCTCATCTTTGTCCAAACAATATTGGTACCAACTCATTGCATTAGAATAATCCTGCATATAGTTATGCATATGCCATTCATATGTTTTTCTATCTCTTCCAATTGTTTCACCATAGATTGGATAGTGTGCACTAACCCAATGATTTTGTTGATATAAAAATGGATGCTGAAACACATTTTGAGTATTCCAACCAAATTGTGAACTCGAATGTGTGTCAGAAGCATATGAATCTTGAAACATATCACTATGATCAGTGCCCATATTCATTGAATCAAAACCGACTGAAAGTGGTTCAATATCAGCACTTGAACTTTCTTCTTGATTCCAAGCATGTCGTCTTATGTATTCTTTTCTAATAGCACTTATCCCTGGACCTCCTGCTCTACTTCCATGGTCCATATCTTGTGTTGCATGAGTGAAATCAGCCTCACAAGTGAATGAACTTATTTGGTTTGAAAATGATCATCCTCGTTATTTCCACCATTTCCATCACCATCATCATTTTCACCATTTCCACCACCACTGTTTCCACCATATATGTATAAAAATAAAACCATGAAAGAATATACAATCACTAAAAAAAATTATCATTTGAAAATTGTATAAAAATATAAAAAAAAAAAAATTGTGATTTTTTATGTAGTGCGATATTTTGCGATATATCTGCGATATTTTCCGATTTTCAATTAATTTTGTACTACGAGTGAACCAATATCGATATCGATATGATATTTTGCGATATATCCACGATACTTTGTAAAAAATACATTGTACCCCAATATCCATATCGCATACTCAAAATTTGCGATATATTCGCGATATATCCGCGATATTTCGTGATATTTTCTTCCTTAGCTATAAGCATGAATCTTGGGGTAGTAGCAAGAAATCCAATTACGTACAATGCCTCTGAAATTAAGAAGTAAGGAACCCATGGAACACAATCACACACATATATTCTAGGAAGACATAAAACAGTAATTTAGGTAAAGAATATTAGTTTAAGAAAATAGAACCAAATTACTGTTCTTCATCATCAAAACCATGGATGGCTGAAACAATTATTTTTGTAGAAATTGGAATAATAATCCAAAATCAAAAGCTGTAAAATCAATTCAATTTCTTCACGAAAATAGAATTAGAACTCACCGATCCAAAACCAGGTAATCTACTAAAAGCTGCAGACCGGTTCGCACCGCCGTCGATCTGCAAGAAACACCACTTCTGTTGGGACAATCTGAGTGTTTTGATTAGATCCCAAAACCCCTGATGAATTTGCCTAAGTACAGTTGTTCAGGATTGTCTAGTTCAGGATAGTCAGGTTAGGGATTCAGTTCAGGGGGAACGTATTGAAGACTGAAGAATATTGGAGTCGACCCAATTATCTGAAGTCTGAAGTGCTATTCATCCTGAAGAAGGTCAGAGTCAGCATTTAATGCGTCTCAGAGTTGCAGGCGGCGGGATAATATTTTCCAGATTAAGCATGGGAAAAGGTCAATAGTACATCTAGCCTGCAACCACCCTAAAATAGGAAAGATTTGGGTAGATCTCCTCCAACGGATCTATTTTGAATCTTGCCAATAAATATGGAGAGCCTTGCACCCATTCAAGGCTAACGGGAAATTTCCAAGCGAAAGCTCTCAAGAATCCAAGCACTCAAAGCATACTTTGAACAACACTCTGCAATTAAATTTCCCTAGGGTTGTGATAGAATTCACTCTGTATTTGCTTAGTTTGATAGCTCTAATCTTTAGCATCGATTTGTATTGCTAGGGCTATCCTTAGTTGGAAATCAAGAATACCAAACCACTCAGGGTATGAGATTGGTTGGTTAGAAGGACTGGGACTTGTAAAATGCCCAGGGGTCAGTTCCTAAGAGAGGAAGTTGGCTACTCGTGTCCCTTGGCACGTAAAACCCAAGTACCTATTCGCAGGGTTTTGAGGATAGCTTCCTGTTAAATCAGGTCGTGGACGTAGGAGTTGGTTATCTCCGAACCACGTTAAAAAGACCCTTTTGTGCTGATTTACTTACTGCTCAAGATCATACTTGTCATCATATTAAACTGAGCATTCTGCATTATTTTGATCTTCAGGCTAAATCAATCATCCTGAGTCTTAATACTGTGCACCAGCCTTAACCACCAATTTACTAAGCAAACTCAGAGAAAACGTTTTCAGAAACTAAAATGAGTAGAAACTAAGGGCTCAAATTCTGCACGTACTCTAGCTTACTGAGATAGTAGTCCAACTGACTTGCTTTCGAGCAGTCAGTAGGTTTGTTATCTCTACTGAGCTTCTGAGCACATTACTCACACTCAGCTTATCTGACTCACAACTGAACTATACCTGCTGCCCCTGAGGACCTTCAGTTTGCTGAGTAACTTCAGGATCTTCCTGACTGAGCGTGTTAGAGTATTTTTCTGAGTATTCGAAAAAATTTGATATCAGTGTATTCCCCCATACACTGATTATACTCGTTTCGGGACCAACAAGTGGTATCAGAGCAGTGGTTCAAAAGATCACTGACTTTGTTTACCAACAGTTTCTGAGGAGAAACTTTTGGTGGTCAACTGAACTGATCTTGTTTCTGAAAACTTGCATATCATGACATCCGGTTCTAAGCGCCTTGAAGGCAGTCTTCCTTAATTCTCAATTGACAATTATGATTATTGGAAATTCAGGGTCCTTGCACATCTCTACTCCATCCATGATCAGATGCCGAAGGTGATTGAGCATGGTCCGATCAAGTTCATGAGGAATCTTCAGACTACCTGGCCTGTTGCTGGTAATGTTCCAGTTCCAGGTACCGGTGATGAGGAAGTGGAGAGGTCCGCACTTACTGCTGATCAGATTAAGCAAATCGGACTGGATAATATTGCGAAGAACATTATACTCCACACTCTTTCTTACGAGAACTCAGTTAGACTCATGCACCTGAAGACCGCGAATGAGATCTGGGATGCTTTGAAGGAGATGAGTGAGGGCTCAGAGAAGATCAAGGAGAACAAGAGAGATCTTGCTATCAGGAAGTTTGAGGCCTTTTGGATGTTGGAAGGAGAGTCCATCGATCAGATGGAAACTCGGTTCATTAAGATGATGAACGAGCTAGCAACCCTTGGGAAGGACTTTCCCAAGAGGGAGGTGTCATCTAAAATCCTGAACTGTCTCCCTGAAAGATGGGACACAAGAGTGATCTTGTTAAAGAACACTCAGGACCTCACAAACATCCCTTACTCTCACCTATTCTCAGAGTTAAAGGCTCTGGAATTCGACCTCGATAAGAGGAAGAAGAAGGGTGTTGTCAGTGAGGATGTGAATAAGGAGAAGACACCTGAGAAGGAAAAGAGCGTGGCTCTTAAAGCTACTCCTGAGCCTGAGGCTGGATCTGACTCGAAATCTCTGAAGGATATGAACAAGGACGAGCTAGCACTGGAGTACAGCCTGATGGCACGATGATTCGAGAATCTGAACTCTCATTTCGGCAGGTATAAGAAGTTTTATACTAATAATCGTGAACGCAGGTATTCCAGTCCCAGGAGATCGAGCCCCAGGAGGGAAGATAGGAGGGATTCTGAATCCAGGAGAGAACGAGATGAGCCTGAGCGGCTCAGAGATGAGAAAAGCTCCAAGAGGAGAGACGATGCTGATCCCAGAAGATCCAGCTCCAAATCTGAAAGATCATCAGAGAGCCGGAAGGAGTCGTCAGATAAGAGGTACACTGACAAATCGTTTGCTTCTAATGTAGATCAGTGTTACCACTGCAAGAAGACAAGACATTATCAGTATGATTGTCCGGAGCTCAGTGCTCGTGAGCGAGAGGATCGGAGAGCTAAGAGAGAGCTCAGGGCATCAGACCGGAGAGCTATGCTTGCTAAGGATTCCTCAGATTCTGATGGCCTAAGACGCCGGTCCCTTGAACTCTTCTCCGATGAGGAGTATGATGATCTCTGTCTGAAGGCAGATGATGAGGTATGTTCTTCTGCCTCTTCTCCAGATCACACACCTGAGCTTAGCTCAGACTCAGAAGGAGAACTCGACCTTCAGCTCGCTCTAGAGCAATTGATGGTTGACTTCTCAAGGCTGCAGGAGACTCATACTCACACAGTGGATGTGAATGCACAACTGAGTGGGGAGAATGATCGGTTAACTGAGTCTCTCAGACTGAGAGATACTGAGGAAGCCCTCAGACTAGTAAATCTTCAGGAAGAGTTGCTTCATGCTCGGAATAAGCATGATGAAACTCCACTGGAGGTTGAAAGACTGAAAGGTGTAATCAGCTCACTGATTGAGACTCGTGACACTGATTTGTTCCTCGCTCAGGAACAGCTGATGATTGAGCGAATTGCTCTGAGAGAGATGTTCGAAACTGAGTGGCAAGCTCGACTTTGTGCTGAGCAAATTGCTTGGGATCTTGAGCTGATCTCAAAGGAGAATGCTCATAAAAGACTGGTGCTTTAGTACACCACTGAGATTGAGGCCCTGAAAAAGGAAAATGGGCATCTTGAGGAAAAGCTGAAGAAGTTACACACATCTACCCAAGTGGTTGATGAGTTAACAAGTTTCTCTCAGCTGACCGATGGTGCTAAAGCTGGGTTAGGCTATGATGCCTCAAAAGACCCAAAGGGCAAAAAGAAGAGAGGTGCTTCAGGGAGCAACTCTCAGAAAAAGTTTGTCCCTGCCCAAACTGATGACAAGGGCCCTAGTGTTGCTCATCAGGACAAGGGCAAAGGGAAGGAGAAAGTGCCTGCTGAACCTGTCAGACAAAGGACCGAGAAACAAAAGCCAAAACCCAAGGGAAAGGCTAATTCTTCTCATCCTGAGTCGAGGAAGACAGACCAAGGGAACTCCAAGGCTCAGCCTAGGAACCCTCAGGTTGGAAAGAACTCTGCCCCAAGTACTTCTCAGGCTCAGCCTAGAAATGCTCAGGGTGGAAGGAACTCCGGTCAGGGGAGACCTCAGGCAAGGCCAAGAACTACTGAGGTCCAGAAGCCTCAGACAGGGCACAGGGCCCATCAGGAGCGTCCCAATCCTCAGAGGAGAAGGACAAACCAAATGGCCCCTGAAAGGCAACGGAGACCTGACTCCGATAACACTCAGGCCAGACCTCAAATGCCTAGAGGTCAGGCCTAAGCTGCTCCTTCTCAGGACAGACAGCAGCCTAATGCACCCAGGCCAAGGAGGAACAGGAGGCCCGCCCCCAGGAACAAATCCAGGGCTCCTGAACCTCAGGCTGACACCTATACACCATCGACTTCCCAGGCACAAAGGAAGAAGAGAATAGTATATGTTGATGTTTTAGGGAGACAGGTTTACACTTCTGATGCTGTCAGAATTGTGAAACAAATCTGGATCCCGAAGGGTATGGCTGACAATGTAGGACCCAATACGAGATGGGTACCTGAGGCCTGATTCTTTTCAGGTCGCTGCGGGCTACAAGAAGAAGAAGGAGGATCAGATGAAGGACTGGTACTTGGACTCAGGATGTTCCAGGGACATGATCGGATTTCGTGATCTCCTTCAGAATTATGTAGCTCAGGAAGGCCCACAGGTAACCTTTGGTGATAACTCTAAGGGTTTCACCAGAGGATTCGGTACTCTTGTTGTTGGCTCCGTTAAAGTGCTTAATGTATCTTATGTTGAGGGTCTTAGGCATAACCTGCTTTCGGTCAGTCAGTTTTGTGACTGTGGTTATAGTGTAGAGTTTACATCTAACATATGCCTTGTCAAGGACAAATCTACACTGCAGGTTCTGATTACAGGTGTCAGGAGAGGAAATGTATATTTTGCTGACTTCAAGAGCAGCTCTCCTGAAACTTGTTTGGTCGCTAAGAGCTCATCTGAGCTCTGTTGGCTTTGGTATAAAAGCCCGAGTCACTTAAACTTCAAGATTATTAACAAAATCTCTCGACTTTCTCTTGTAGAGGGTCTACCTAATGAAGTTTTTAGCAAAGACCACGTGTGCGGAGCATGTCAGGAAGGCAAGCAAACCAAAGCTTCATTCAAGGAGAAAGATGCCTTCTCAACTGACAGAGTGCTTCAGCTCCTGCGCATGGATCTCTTTGGTCCGATTACTCCTGTCAGCATGAATGGTAGGAAATATACCCTTCTTGTTGTTGATGATTATTCCAGGTACACATAGATTATTTTCTTGCTGAACAAGAAGGAGACTCAGGTTAAGCTTCCAGAGTTACTCAAGAAATTGAGTACTGAACAGGGTCAGAGCATCGTCAGGATCAGATCAGATTGGGGAAATGAGCTTATTAACTCAATTATAACTGATTTTTGTATTGACCTTGGTATTGCTCATGAGACTTCTGCAGCCAGGACCCCTCAGCAGAATGGGGTAGCTGAGAGAAGGAACCGAACCCTGAAGAAAGCTGCCCGGACCATGTTGGCTGAGTCAGGACTGCCCAAGAACTACTGGGCTAAAGCAATCAACACTGCTTGCTACACTCAGAACCGTTCTATGCTGAACAAACAACATGCTCAGACACCTTATGGAACTTGGAATAAAAGGAAGCCTCGCATCTCCTATTTCCATATCTTTGGGTGTAAGTGTTTCATCCTGAACAATGGGAAAGACCAGCTGAAAGCCTTTGATAACAAGTCTGATGAGGGAGTTTTCTTAGGATACTCCTTAGTCAGCAAAGCTTTCAGGTTGTATAACTGTCGGACCCTTTGTGTGGAGGAAACACCTCATATTGTGTTTGATGAGACTACATCAGTGCGTAGAAAGCAGGCTCCGAGTCCTGACACTGAGGGGGTTACCAAGAGGATGACTAGACTGAGCTT
This sequence comes from Prunella vulgaris, assembly GCA_026898435.1. Lineage (NCBI taxonomy): Eukaryota > Viridiplantae > Streptophyta > Magnoliopsida > Lamiales > Lamiaceae > Prunella > Prunella vulgaris. The sequence goes on along the minus strand of JAPKLY010000031.1, from coordinate 1,835,967 downwards.
GAAGAATCCTGAGTTCAAGATCAAAATGGTGAATGCTCCCAAGGGATGGGATGATGATGATGATCAGGATGAACCTCAGGCCAACCCTCAGCAAGCCCCAGCCTCGGAGAATGTTGAGTCTCAGACTCAACCTGAGGTACGTACTGTTGGTGATGATGCTTCTGCACCTGAGACAGTTACTGAGTCCAACACTGTAGGGGGAAACAATGTCTCTGATATTGGTCAACCCTCAGGAAATGACTCAGTATCCCCTGTTCTTGCTCGTTCTGGTTCTTTGCCTGTTATTGTCGAGACTAACATTTCAGGTTCAGGCGAGGGAACGTCAGCAGCTCTCAGTGCAGCGGTCAGTCAGAGGACCTGGCTAGATGATCACTCATTGGCTGACATCATTGGTGATGTCAATGAGGGGGTCAGGACAAGGTTGTCCTTTGGCAAGAGTGCTATGTTTTGTTGCTTCCTGAGCGATCAGGAACCTAAGAACATAGAAGAAGCTCTTGCTGACCCCAACTGGATCTTAGCCATGCAGGATGAGCTCAATCAGTTTGAGCGGAATCAGGTTTGGGAGTTAGTTGAGAGACCTAGGCGTCAATATGTTATTGGCACCAAGTGGGTCTTCAAGAACAAGAGGGATGAGAAAAATGTTGTAGTCAGTAACAAGGTCAGACTAGTGGCAAAGGGTTACTCTCAGGCCGAAGGAATTGACTATGATGAGACCTTTGCTCCGGTCGCAAGGTTAGAGGCAATCAGGCTGTTTTTGGCATATGCAACATTCAAGAAGTTCAAAGTGTATCAGATGGATGTGAAGAGTGCTTTTCTGAATAGTGTACTGAACGAGGAGGTTTATGTTGAGCAACCTCCAGGGTTCGAAGTTGGGAATAAGGTATATCACCTGAAGAATGCTCTTTATGGCCTGAAGTAAGCTCCGAGAGCTTGGTATGATACACTTTCCCAGTTCCTGAAAGACCACGGGTTCATGAAAAAAACGGTGGACAGGACCCTCTTCCGGATATTCGAAGGGGAGGACATTCTCTTGGTTCAGATTTATGTGGATGACATAATATTTGGATCACCTAACCTGAAGCTTTGTGAGAAATTCTCTAAGCTGATGACGGGGAAGTTTGAGATGTCAATGATGGGAGAGATGAACTTCTTTCTGACTCCGGAATCTTCATAAATCAGTCCAAGTATGCGAGGGACTTGATTCAGAAATTTGGAGTTCAGACCAGCAAAGTCTCACGTATTCCCATGAACACAAATGAGAAGTTGGATCCTGACAAAGAAGGAGCCTCAGTAAATCAGACTGAATATAGGGCACTGATTGGATCATTATTGTACCTGACTGCAAGTCGTCCTGACATCACTTATGCAGTCGGAGTTTGTGCAAGGTATCAGTCTGATCCGAAAAAGAGTTATCTAGAGAGTGCCAAAAAGATACTGAAATACCTGAAGGGTACAGTCAACTTAGGACTTTGGTATCCCTCTGATGACAACCTAGAACTGACTGGCTATTCAGATGCAGATTATGGAGGCTGTAGGCTTGATAGGAAATCAACTATAGGCACATGTCAGTTTTTAGGAAGCAAACTGATCTCTTGGTTTTCTAAAAAGCAAACCAGTGTTGCAACGTCTACTACTGAGGCTGAGTATATGGCGGCAGGCAGTTGTTGCTCCCAGATCCTTTGGTTGAAGCAACAACTGAGAGACTACCAAATAGAGGCCACTGAAGTCCCAATTTATTGCGACAACAATAGTGCCATTGCCATATCCCAAAACCCAGTCTTACACACAAGATGTAAGCATGTAGACATCAGACATCACTTTATAAGAGATCATGTTGAGAAGAAGGATATAAGGATGGAAAGGGTCCCTACTGACAAGCAGAGAGCTGACATCCTGACTAAGGCTTTGCCTGAAACCAGGTTTGTTAAGTTGTCAGTAGAGTTAGGACTCCTTGACCCAGGCTTAGGAGATTCAGTATGAATCTCAGCTCAGTATGCATAAGGTCAGGGGGAACAACTAACTAGGACTCAGGAAGAAAGTTCAGTAGAGAGAAAGAGTGATTGGTTGAAGGGGGAACACTCAGTATGAAAGGATGGTCACTATAGACTGACTAAGATTCAGGACACTGAATCCAGGGCTTGTCACCCTGATAGGTCAAAAGTGGTATCAGTCAGATAACAAAATCTGACTGACTGGTATGTTTTCTGAATTATTTTTAGTCATCATATCTTGCTTGCATCATCTTTGATACTGTTTGCCGTATTGTCAAATCAAATCTTTTTGTCAATTAATCTCAACCATTCATTTATTATTCAGTTGTTATTTAATGCAATTATTTGAATTGAATACGGACATGCTCTGACGTGCATTTAATGCAAAGTGGGCGGGAACGATTTCCGATAAAGTTTTTTGAATAATTAACCTTGAAAACCGAAAAGGCTCAATCCGCATCCATGCATTTTAGTCGCTTTAATCTTAACCGTTGAACTTCATAACCGAAGAGACTTCATCCTAGACTTGTTGCTGCATTCTACTTGAAGATGGGGCAGGACAAGGACATTCAAGAGTGGGAATCTTGCATTCCTTTGACCTCCTGTGTGAAAGAGAAGGATGGTGAAGATGAGATGACGAGGAAGTGTGTCACCATCAACAACAGGCAGAAGATTAAGGAGATGTTCAATCTTCCTCATTCTGGATGAAACCCAGGGGATTATGGGGTTGGTGACGAGAAGGACTACCTCCAGTCTCTTTGTGATGAGGATGTTCCTCTGAAGGCAGGATTGAACAAATCGGTGTTGAGGACACCCAATCATCACTTCTTTGACCTGACTAGTCAGGGAGTGATGGGGATCGCTGGAGGATTGAAGCAGATCTCCAGGCCAAAATTGTATGTCATGATGGCCATCAAAGATACCTCTTTGCACACTTTCAACTGGGAGGAATATTTTCTCCAATTACTGGTGGTTGAGACCAATAAAATCAAATACTCATCGGAGGGTCAGGCGACGTTTGAGGCAAAGATGCACTTTGGTATAAAGATCTCTCTGATCTTGGAGACTTTGGCCATTGGGGATGTTGATCAGGCTCAATCACTCGAGATTCCAGCGAAGGTTGATCTCTTCAGAACCTTTTCCAGTGATGCTGGTACGAAGAAGAAGTCAAGAACCCTGAAGAAGAAGGCTCAGACGAGCACGACTGGTGGAGTCAAGGCTCAGGCAAGCAAATCTTCAGGGGCTCTAATCAAGAAGCCAGCGGAGGACAAATCCAAGTCTTCTGGACCCAAGCAACAGACACTGAAGTTCACATATCCCGGCTCAGTAGAGCGAGAGAAGAAGCTTGTGGAAGAGAAGCTTGCTGAAGAAGAGGCTCAGCCAGAAGCAACTCCGGAGTGGGAACCTGCTCAGACAGCTTTAGAGGTTTCCCCCATTGCTGCCATTCCGGAGGTTGCACCCTCAGATCCAACGCCTTTTGTCCTTGACCAAGACAAGGCTGACGATCAGATCCTCACTGTCATATCAGAATATCAGGGCGTGGAGGTCCAATCTGAGGAGGGTCAGGGAGAACCTATTGCTGCTGACAATAGCAAAAGCAGTAAAGGTAATGAAGGTAGGAGGGTGGAGGCTGCTGAAAGCAACAAAGGTGATGAAGGTAGGATGGTTGCTGAAGGAGCTCAGGCTCATATCCCATGGCTATTCCCCGTGCCTGATGAGAAGCTTCTTCCTGACTTCGAGGTTGTGGCTAGGGGAAGGGCAGTTGATGTGGTGGATAAGAGGTTTCCTGATCTCTCCCCAGCTCAGAAAGAGGCAGTGGTGCAGCTCCGCACATATGCCATGATCCGGAGTGCCAATTGACCTGAACTTGGTCAGCTGGGCGAGATGAAGGGATGTGAGAAGCTGGCTGATGATGAAGCAGTTTTATTTGATCACTTTGAGGTAAGTTCTCTACACCGTTTGATTAAGATTACTGACTTCATCAAGACTGTCAGACGAATCTACCCTGAGACTCCGGCTGCTGAGCCAGAAAGAGAAGTACAGGGAATGGAACTGGCTTTAGTTCCGCATGCTGAAGCTCAGGGAGAGAATCAGGTGGTAGTACAGGAAGTGGATCTGCCTGGAAAGGACGTTGAGATGGTGGAGAAGGAGAAAGAAGGGGAGAAAGAAGTGATAGAGATTGCTGACAATGAGACTGTTCAGCAAGGTGCGACTGATGTGATCAGTGCACTGCCCGATGATGCACCCCATAGACCCAGGGCTGCTGAGGGTTCTCGGGAGGGTCTAAGTTCTCTCGTCAAGATTCCCGGAGGTGCAATTCAGAAAAGATGGGCTTGGGGACGGACACTCAGCGGAATCAACCGTCGGCTCAATGTGCACAATACGAGAATTAATCGGTTCAATCTGACTGCCTCACTGATTAATAATCGTATGAAGAAGGTGGAAAGGGATCAGGACGAGATGATCAAAGGCTTAGGGGTTGCCGAGGATGTTCTTGCCTTGACTGAATCAGCTCATGCAGTTCAGGTTGAAGCAGTATGCCAACTGGCGAGAGACTCAGTTCAAAGCTGCAACGAGATGGCTGCAAACCTGCTAGTTGAGCAGGATGAAAAGTTAAACAAATTTCTTGATCAGCAACTGACGGAGAGGTTTACTCAGTTGGTTGATGAGAAGGTAGCTCAGCTCAAAGGTGAACTGAAGGCGGAACTGCTGAGTCAGATGTCAGAGCGAGAAAAGGAGGAAATCAGGCAAGCCTTGGACTCCAGGATGGCAGATGTGGAAGGAAGGCTGAAACTGGAGCACAATGAAGCCATTAAGGGGCTTAGTTCCGGTCTGAGAGAAATGGCAAATCAGATTGGACACATTCAGGGCAAGCAGCAGGAGATGGCGGATCAGTTCAAACTTTTGGCAGGTTCAGTGGAAGAAGTCATTGGGAAGATCAACGAAGATGATGCCAAAAAGGGGGAAGGGAAGAAGCAAATTGCTGCCGGAAAAGGCAAGAAGAAGATCTTCCCCCCTGAACTGAAAGCTGCGGACAGAAAGAGAACAAGGTCTGTTTCTGCCGCCGAGTCTGCTGACGGATCAGATCCAAAGAGGTTGAGGCCCTCTGAGGATCCCGCCCTTGAATCCCTTTACACTGAATTGGAGGAAGGACTACACCCTGGAACGACAACTCAGAAGAAAGTGGTGATGACTGAGTCGGAGAAGCAAGAGAAGATGAAGGAGATTTCGCTACTCAGTCAGATCCAGCGATTAAAAGAGAACCAAGAGTACCTGATTTCGCAGGTTCAGAAGTAAAAGTCTGTGCCTTCTGGATCTCGGAAGAAGACTCAGAGGTAGATGGTTGTCAATCCAGGTCAGGGCCCTCCTCCACTTCAGATGGTTGAGGATTTCATTCCTGTGGAGTTGTTGGAGGTATGGATTCCAATCCGGAATAGATGGGCATATCTATTCTACGTTGTGGGGTTATGGGACAACCTGAATGAAGACAAAGATGTCATTCTCCACCACTGGATGGCGCAAGAGCACCCTGATCTCTGGGCTGAGATTATCAGAAATGCTGACACTGAAGGTGTAGAGATCGCTCCGCCGGAATTCATCAAGTATCCTCCTCCACTCTTCAGGAACTCCAAGCAACTGGACCGGAAGGTAATATCAAAAGAAGTCATCAGGGTAGGACGTGTTGTCGGTGCAGTTGGTGATCAGAACAGGATGAAGCAAATCCTGAACCGAGTCTTGGAGATGTATGAAATTCCTGAGGCTGCTTGGCATAAGGATGAAGAGTAGCTGGCTCAGGAGTTAGTTGTTCAGGAAATTGTAATAGCTTCAGGATAATTGTAACTCTTATATCAATCAATGAAGTTATTTTTTTTCCTGAGTACAACTTTTTGTTGACTCCTGAATTTACTTTTCAGTATCCTTATCAAGAACTGTACTAACCCATTCCTTGTTTTCATCTTATAGACTAAGTGCCTAGTTTGTCAGGAGGTACTGAATTGTTTTCACTGACTAAGTCAGTTGATTGTATAGATGAATAAGAATTTTCTTAAGGGTTTTGGCATCATCAAAAAGGGGGAAATTGTTGGGACAATCTGAGTGTTTTGATTAGATCCCAAAACCCCTGATGAATTTGCCTAAGTACAGTTGTTCAGGATTGTCTAGTTCAAGATAGTCAGGTTAGGGATTCAGTTCAGGGGGAACGTATTGAAGACTAAAGAATATTGGAGTCGACCCAATTATCTGAAGTCTGAAGTGCTATTCATCCTGAAGAAGATCAGAGCCAGTCTTGTTGAAGATTGCCTGAACTGAACTGAAGCTGAAGACCGAAGCTTGAAGATCCATCCTGAAGACAATCCGGAACACCATTGGCTAAATGCTTCTACTGAGTACACTAAGCATGCTCAGGACAGAACTTAGTCAATGAAGAGTAAGTGTAACCTATCTTGCCGAGCTGAATGCTCGTAAGACCTGACTTAGGCCTTGAGTCAGTTTATCTGACTCATGTAAGTCCAAAACAAAAATGTTACACATACTGGGCTGAATAACCTATCAGGCCGAGCTGAATGCTCGTGAGACCTGACTTAGGCCTTGGTTCAGTTTACCTGAACCATGTAAGTCCAAAGCAAAAAGGTTATTTATGCTATGGGACAAAGAGACAAAGAGAATGTCAGTAAGACTCCAATAAAGACAAACATTCAGGCTGAGTTATTAACAAGAGACTCATAGTATTGAATGTACGAGAAAGGACAAGTGTCAGGTGGTCAACTAGCCGTTTGTACGGAGAGCCAATGATCTTTCGACACGCATGTACGGAGTCTGCGCAGCAGTTAATGTAGCATTTAATGCGTCTCAGAGTTGCAGGTGGCGGGACAATATTTTCCAGATTAAGCATGGGAAAAAGGTCAATAGTACATCTAGCCTGCAACCACCCTAATATAGGAAAGATTTGGGTAGATCTCCTCCAACGGATCTATTTTGAATCTTGCCTATAAATATGGAAAGTCTTGCACCCATTCAAGGCTAACGGAAAATTTCCAAGCGAAAGCTCTCAAGAATCCAAGCACTCAAAGCATACTTTGAACAACACTTTGCAATTAAATTTCCCTAGGGTTGTGATAGGATTCACTCTGTATTTGCTTAGTTTGATAGCTCTAATCTTTAGCATCGATTTGTATTGCTAGGGCTATCCTTAGTTGAAAACCAAGAATATCAAACCACTCAGGGTGTGAGATTGGTTGGTTAGAAGGACTGGGACTTGTAAAACGCCCAGGGGTCAGTTCCTAAGAGAGGAAGTTGGCTACTCGTGTCCCTTGACACATAAAACCCAAGTACATATTCTCAGGGTTTTGAGGATAGCTTCCTGTTAAATCAGGTCGTGGACGTAGGAGTTGGTTATCTCCGAACCACGTTAAAAAGACCCTTTTGTGCTGATTTACTTACTGCTCAGGATCATACTTGTCATCATATTAAACTGAGCATTCTGCATTGTTTTGATCTTCAGGCTGAATCAATCATCCAGAGTCTTAATACTGTGCGCCAGCCTTAACCACCAATTTACTAAGCAAACTCAGAGAAAATGTTTTCAGAAACTAAAACGAGTAGAAACTAAGGGCTCACATTCCGCACATACTCTAGCTTACTGAGATAGTAGTCCAACTGACTTGCTTCCGAGGAGTCAGTAGGTTTGTTATCTCTACTGAGTTTCTGAGCAAATTACTCACACTCAGCTTATCTGACTCACCACTGAACTGTCCCTACTACCCCTGCGGACCTTCAGTTTGCTGAGTAACTTCAGGATCTTCCTGACTGAGCGTGTTAGAGCATTTTTCTGAGTATTCGAAAAAATCTGATATCAGTGTATTCCCCCATACACTGATTATACTCGTTTCGGGACCAACAATTTCACGCTGTCGTCGATCTCCCCTCATGCGCCACCGTCGATCTGCTCCACCCTCAATCCGTCCATCGCGCCGCCGTCGAATCTGAAACAAACACCGCTAAAAACCGCCTCCGAAAACCTCCCACCGATCTGGTGGCCCTGGCTCCTATGTCGCCGCCCCAAAAATCGCCGCCGCCTAAGAAAACCACCCACAGTCGACTGCCCACTACGCCGGCTCCAAAAAATTTGAATTTTGCAGCAAGAATCAGATGAACATCCATTTGGCATACCTTAGTAACTGATAAACAGAGTTTCGAAAATGGAATGTGAACCAAGATAAGACAGGAGAGTGAAGGTACAAACTAAAATTTGAAATTAAAAAATGAGGAGGTGAACGTACCTTTTGTCCGTCGGATTTAGCATTGTTAACAGGTTTGTGCTCCGGAATTAATAAAGAGCTCAGAATGGGGTGGTGTAGGTGGGGGATACGTGGGTGGGTAATTAGGGATTGAGGTGGGGGTGAAAAAGGAGTGGGGTCCATAGATCAATATGTAATTATTTTTGACTATTTTGATATTTAAAAAAAATGGTTGACCAAACTAAAATAATAGTGTTATGGGATGACCAAAATGGAAAGATTATTCTTAAAATATATGATTTTATAAGAAAAAATATAAATATTTATAATTAAATATTATGTATTTATGATGTCATACCGGCTCAACCGCCTTAAAATGGTCAGACCCGATCGAACCCGGTCCGACCAAAAATATTAAGATATCCGGGTCAACTTCCGCTTCTACTTTTAAAACATAGGGAGGATGAGAGCATAATTATACCTATTTCTTATTACTGTCGAGAAAAAAAAAATGTTTATTTTATTAATTAAATTAATTTATCAACATACAACTTCTTTTGAAAACCAAATTACAATTCTCTATCGTTTAGTCAATTCACCATTAGGCATAAATTCCAAAATTTTAAACGGCAAGCGAAGCAGTATCACTACTATGACCTACATGAGAGGTTGTCGAATTAAATGCTCCATAAATAATACTTCATTTATGCTTGTTTATTGTGTCATTTTCGTCCGTTTCACTATATGTTGTTTATTTTTTTTTTTTAGAAATTACTATTCACTTATTTATTATTATTTTCAATACTTTTTACATTATTTTCATTACTTTTTTATTTTTTTCTATCACATCACTTATACTTATTCACTTTTACCTTAATCCGTGTGCTTAAAAACAACGAGCAACTTATACCGGGACGGAGGGAGTACTATATACGTCTATTTCAAAATTACTTTTTTTTATATAAAATAATACACATATTAAAATACACATATGAATAAAGAAGATATTATATTAATTTTTGTGGATATAAATTGTTTTCTTTATATGAAAATCACAAAAATTTGTATGCACTTGAGTGCATACTATGCAATTGGATTTTAAGTTCAACTTTAACTGTAATTTTGATTAAAAAAGATATTTTCTTAATTTTTGTGGATATATATTATGCACTTTGATTTTAAGTTCAACTTTAATTGTAAATTTTGATTTTTTAAAAAATACATAGTGATACGCTGCACTGTGTGCTTTTTGACAATTCAGGTATTAGTAACATTACTTAAATTTGAGAGGTTTCATACTTTTATTTATTTTTTTCAGCATTATTATTGATTTTCAACGTCATCACATCAAATGCATATGTGTCTATTTTAAAGGTTAAAAGCGAGCAAATGAATTAAAATGAAAAGAGTAGTGTGTATTTATTTTCATAAAAACATATGAAGAATATCATTTTTAGTTAATTTATAGTCTTTTAATGTTTCATCTTGAATATTTATTTTAAAGCACTACAAATTCGATTAGAAATTTATAATCAAGAAATATTATTTGTTTAATTTGATATACATCGACTCATTCTAAGAGTATTAGTGAATTGTTCTTAAGTTATTACAAAATTATTTTTCAGATATTGTTAAGTTGTTCTTCACGTATTACTAAATTGTTCTATTAGTATGACTTTTTTTTTATCAGTAAAAAGAATTTTATTAAAAACAGGTACAAGTAGTACCAAAATAAGTACATAAAGAGTACAACAACTCAATCTCTTATGATCATTCTGGGATTACATAACCAATCACTAAACGTAAATCTAAGCAACACCTTGATCCTTCACTAACCAACTCCATAGTCTTACTTTAATTTCCTCCACGATCTTCGAGCTTGTAACCTCTCCATTCCTGAAAATAAGTATGACTTGTTAATGTTTTGGGTATTACTGAATATAGTATGAGGCATAATTCGGTTATTCTTCAGGTATTGCTCAATTATTCTTCAGGTATTAGTAAATTGTTCTTTATGTATTATTAATTTATTATGTTATTTTTGCAGTATAACTTATTAATTCTTAGGACATTTGTTGAATATAGTATGCGATATTACTCAGTTGTTCTTCGAATATTGTTAAATTGTTTTCTGAATATTAGTCAATTACTCTTCAGGTATTTCTAAATTATTAAATATAATTTTTTTCTTTTTATTTAGATAAAAAGAACTAAAAAGATCATGAAAAGAAATCTTACAACACTGCTTGGAGATGATATCTATACACTTTAGCCACTGAAATGAAAAAAGCAGGATCAATGGCATAATTATCAAATTTTAAAATCTCAACACTAATTTCCTTACTACCTTGATTCGAATCAATCATCACTATCCGGAGCTCCATATCCCCATGACCAGAAATGTCCCACCGAGGACCCCATGCGATAAAATCAATGACACCGGAAATGCGCATCCAAAGCCGCGGAAAATGTTGGCGACGGCAGTGGAATCACGACGTAAAAAAAATTGTCAAAATAATTTTGGAAACGAAAGAAGTTTATATCCTACATTATAAAATACAGAAATTACTGTAAATTCTCTCCCAAATCAAAATCCTAGTCGATCAAATCTAAGTATGGGGGCGAGAATTAGGGAAAAGAGGAACAAAGATCCCCAAATCAGAACATCCAAAAGCCTAAATTTTTTTGAGTGCATACTTACTGTACGGAAAGGAAGAGAGATGTCTTCAAGAAATTCGTATGAATTAATGAGTTTCGAGCGCAATATTAAGTGTCACTGTGGTTTCGTTGCACGGTTTGTACATCATATTCTAAAATGAATCCGGACTGAAGATTCTATGGATGTAAGTATTGGATGGTATTTGAGAGGAAATTTACTGTTAAAAGTGTATTTTGTCAAGACATAATCCCCCCCCCCCCTAAATACCCCAACGTCAGTATTTTGTTTTAAAAAATAAAGAAAAAATGGATCCACGTGTCCATTACCTGTTGTATGACTGGTTATAGGCGGTTGGAAGACGAAAGCCATAATTTTTGGTAAGTTAAAGGAGGAAAACAAAAATTCAAAACTTAAGAGGACGAAAACCATAATTTTTGGTAAGTTAAAGAAGGAAAACAAAAATTCAAAACTTAAGAGGACGAAAACCATAATTTTTTGTAAGTTAAAGGACGAAAGTAAAAATTCAAAACTTAAGAGGACGAAAACCAAAGTCAACAAAATTTATAAGACAAAATTATGCAAACTTTTGTATGAAAATAGTTCATGATAAACTTATCATAAACCAATTTTAGAGTATCAAAAATCTCATCAGGTGTATCAAAAGTTGAGGTCAATTAAATTCATATATTGACCTCAACTTTTGATACAATACCTATGCATATTTTGATACATTTGACCAAATATTTGATACTTTAATATAATTTTAAGATAAACTTGTCATGAACTATTTTTACATAATATCTATTTTTAATATGAAAATAATATTGAAATATTAAAAGAAAGTGTAAAAGTAATTTTGAAAATGGAGAAAGTATATATGCTGTTAATACTATACTTTTAAAATTCTTTGAGTAGTTGAGCACCACAAAAGCTGCCAAAAGGAAAATGGAGAAAAATATCCAAGCAAATGGACAATTTTACAACAAGAATCTCTTCATTTCAGCATGTAGAAACAAAAACTTGAATGGAAGAAAACACAGGCGGCTATTAGTTGTTATCATGGGACATGGATTTTTTATCTTAAAATTTGGGTAACTATTTTTTGAAAATTTATTAGAACTATTATTTTTTTTTATTTCAGTTGTTGGATCTAAATTACTCTTGTAGTGACCATCGTAAACAAAATTCTTTTATAAAATGAAGATCATGCATGCACTTTTTTTCAATTATTATTGTTATGCATATAAACGACCTGATATGGGCAATTTTAGGTCATAATCAGAATAGAAAATAGATCTCTTTAAAATAATATTGCAAATAATAAATTATTATATTATATACATGTAGGAATTATAAAATATACTATTTAAAGTATTTTGAGAAACAAGTTTAACTATAAATATAATAATACCAATTGCTTTAGGTTTAAATTTGTATTTCTTTTAACAATTTAAAATAATTAATAATGATAATAATTTTAGAAATACCAGTAATAACAAAATGTGTATTGTACATTCTTTTCGATATATCACATATAATAATTACGTATAGATATTATATATAGAAAAAATATGGATGATGCATATGTGCACCTGTTGTATATTGTCCATTCATGTACATTCTAAGTAATATCGTGGACAATCAATATGTGCACGTTTTGACATGATTTATATTTATACGGGTATAAATTGCATATTTTCACATGATTTATATTTAAACGTTTTACTATTTGTATGTATACATTATTGTTGATGACTTGATATGAGAGTTATAATTAATACGGGTGTTAATGCTAAAATAATTCATCAAACAAGATATGAAAATCTTGTGTCCTTTTTAGTTGTGCAAATAACATGCCCCTTTTCCCCTTATTTTCCTTACCCCTTTTAATCAATAAAATGGAGTTTATAAAGGGTACAAATAAGTAGGAGGTTTCATTCTCTAGTTAATTATCACTACATGACATGACAAGTGTTTTTTGTGACTCGTTTCAAACTTGTCTACCCCATACAGAATATAATTATCTTTATTAAAATTGGATAATTATCTCTCTTACTATCTTAAATGGACAATCATGAGTACAATTATCAGCTGTTCGCCTAGAGGAAGTGCTACCATAACATTCCTTTATGGGCTTCTTCATACTTGTTCTCGGAGCTTGTACGTTTGGATGATCAACTTTATGTAGGCTTCACAATGGGGAGGGAAATTTTCTGTCCTCGTGGGGATCCGCCCCGAAAAGAATGAGAAAACTCCGAAAAAAATGGAATTAAGATAGGGACAATTTTTTTTGTCCCGTAATTGGGGCCGGAGATTCTATTCTCTGTCCAATTTTCCACGAGAATCCTTTTACTTTACACAAAAAATTGTGTGCACTTTGATGCATATCATGCACTTGAATTTTAAGTTCAATTTGAATTTAATTTAATTTTCAAAAATACACAATACGCACTGCACTATATATTTTGGCAATTGAAGTGTTAGTGAGTTGTTCTTTGAATATTACTTAGATTTGTTCTTGGGATATTAATAAGTTATTTTTGGTGTATTATTAATTTGTTCTTCAGGTATTACATACTTATTTTTGGGGGTATTAGTGAGTTATTCTTTTGGTATTACTTAGATTTGTTCTTGGGGTATTACTTAAACTTATTCTTGGGGTATTAGTAAGTTATTTTTTGGGTATAACTAATTTGTTCTTGGGGTATTACATGGACTTGTTCTTTGGGTATTAGTGAGTTGTTCTTATGGTATTATTAACTTGTTCTTCGGGTATTACAAAATTATTTTTGGGTATTACTTAGACATGTTTTCGGGGTATTAGTGAGTTATTCTTAGGTATTATTCAGTTGTTCATCGGGTATTATAAATTATTTTTTGGGTATACTTATTTATTAATCTATATATTAAGCTTGGGGTATTGTTGAATATAGCATGAGGTATTACTCAGTGTTCTTAGGGGATTAATAAGTTATACTTTAGATATTAGTTAAATTTGTTTTTTAGGTATTAGTGAGTTATTCTTCGAATACTACTGACATGTTCCTTTAATTTTTTGTAACTATGAGTGTTTTACCTTCTTATTTTGTCGAGACTCCTGCTTGGGAAGAAAATGTAAAAGCAAGTTAAGGTAAGAAGTAGAAACAATTTCGTAGGACTAAAGATTGAAAGTGATCGAGCTAAATTGGTTTGAAAACTTGAAGTAATAGAGCACAAATGAATAACTTATATAATATTAAGGTGGCGATTGGAATTTTATTAAAATGGTAATGAATATCATTAGTGATTACTTTTTTTTTAATATTCCCCCTGTCCACTAAATTATTTCCCACTTTCCTTTTTTGTTTGTCCACAAATTTTTTTCTCATTTCCTTATTTGAAAACAACCTACACTCACAATAAAATTTTGGGCCCCACAATACTCTTAATTTTCTCTTACTTTATCTATATTTCAATATAATACTATTTTTCATTAAATCTCGTGCCTACAAAGAAACGAGAAAAAGATTCATGGTCGGAGGGAGTATATTTTTATGATTTCATTCATGTAAAATATATAATACTAAACACTTCTAATGAGAATGAATACTCCTTATTCTTCATTCATTCTCATTCCACACCCTCATTACCCCCAACCAAGCTGTCCCTAAGTATATTTTTGCAGAAGCAAAAGAGATATTGACAAGGATATGGGACAAGGGGAAGGATGGACAAAAGAAGAAGTGTTGATGGTTATGTTAGGGAAATTAAATAAGGATCAAGATATTTCCTACTCCCCCACCATAATTGAGTTGTTCACTCCCACGTTCACTTCAGCATTAAAAAAATTATGTTCATCACTTTTAAAATTTTCAATTTAACTTCTCTCACTATTTTGCAAATTCACCTCCATCTTAAAGCAAGAAGAAAAAGTGGGTGACACCTACCTCCGACGACTCCCACTGCCGACACCACCACTGTAATCTTCAACGAACGTCCACCACCACCGCAATGTTTATTCGATGAATAAAGACAAAATTTCGTCGGACAAAATCAATTGAAAATCATGAAAGAATTCATGTTCGGCTCTAGTTGTTCGAACAAATGATATTTGTTCGAATAATTTAGTTGAACAAATAGCATTGTTATAAAAAAAATGAAATTTTTTGTCCGAAATTTTGGTGGAACAAATGCAAAAAGTTTCCGAACAAAGTACAAATGTTCAAATTTTTTTTTTAACTTTTTGCATTTATTCGACCAACAAGTGTGGAACAAATATGTTCGAAAAAAATTTAAAATAGGTTAAAAAAACATACAAAAAAATATTACATGTACATATGGAGAAATGTTATCATCTTGTATCAAAACCATGCACGTTGACAAAACACAAAATTTCTCATATCTCAATGTTTCATTTTTATTTTATTTTTTGCAAGTTTAAGGGTTTTGTTCAAACCCAATGTATGTACAAGAAGGGGGAGGGGGTGAACTGAACTATTGAGAAATTGAGTAATCGTACTTTTAGATGAGGCATAATTCTTTCATGGTATTAGAACTTACGCTCGTCCAGTGTCCTGGATTTGATTCCTGTTAAAAGCAACTCTACTCATATTAAATTATTCACTCATTGGGTCTCTCCAAAAAGAAAAAATTGAGAGTTCAGCCCATGAGTGATTGAGATTGTTAAAGAAATTAAATAAATGAATTGATTCCTCATAGGAATCTCATCGTATGCACAAATTGCATTGAAGCAATACAAATAGTTGAGAAGGGGAAAGAGTGTCTGGGCATAACAACGGTTGGAGAATTTTTTTTTAGAAAAAATTAGAAAGTTACAAATGATTTTGTAATGTGGGTATGTCATTCTTGTTCATCAAGATATTAATTATATTTTAATATTATTTATAATTAAAATATATGTGCAAATAATTCACATATTATGAGAATCAATAAAATTATGTGAGCTCAAATTAGGCTTGCAAGCCTGACGAGTCTAATACAACTGACCTCAAACTCGAACTCGAGACCCTCTCGATAGTTTAATCCCAACTTATTTAATTTTGAATTCATTTTGAACTTTTTCAAGTCGAATATGAGTAGCTCATGAATTGGCTCAATTCACTTATACAATTATAGCCTTAATCTCACACAAAGACCTCCAAAAAAATGGAAAAAGAGAAATATATTCATTTTGATTTATTTTTTCTATCACCCCTCTTTGAAAAAGTCTACCAATTATGTAGTGCAAAATACTTAATATACTCTTGTTAAAAGAAAAAAAATTATTTATATGGCAAACATCTCTAATTAGCTACTCCTTACTTGTGGTTATCCATGAAACTTTGAAACAATCATGTTGTTTGGCTAAAAAGTTTGGTTGTGAAAATGAGTATTTTTATAAGGATAAATAAATGTTTGTGCATACAGTAACACACATTTGATCTTGTAGTAATACACATTTACTCTAATTGTAACACACATTTGCAGTAACACACATTTACTCTAATTGTAACATACATTTGCAGTAACACACATTTACTCTAATTGTAACACATATTTACTCTAGATGTAACACACATTTGCAGTAACATAAATTTACTCCAAGTGTAACATAAATTTGCAGTAATACATATTTACTCTAATTGTAACACATATTTGTTCCTCAATTTGTGTTATTATATGAGCATATACGTGTTACTATAGGATAAAATGTATTTTTATTAAGAATAAATATGTGTTACACATACAATGTAACATATACATGTGTTACATTGCATGAAAAATATTTACTTCTACAAAAATAAATGAATATGTGTAGAAAACTACATTTAATCTGGTTGTAACACACATTTTGCCTTAAAGTAACATGCATTTGCCCCAATTGTAACATACCTGGGAGCGAAAATCACAAACTAAGCGAATTTTGGAAAAAATACTCAAATTCGACCCGACCCGGTTTAGACCCGCGAATTTTCAAAAATGGATATTTCTACGAATCTTAGATCCGTAGAAATTTGTATATAAGTGTTTGTCATAAATATATACTAGTAAGTATACTCGTGAATTTCACGGTATAAAATAAACATTATATGTATAAAAAATTATACTTTTGTTATTTGAAGAATAATATTTTTATAAATGTAATATTGAATTATAAGATAATTAAATTTTTTTATTTATTTAATTTTTTGTATTGATTTGATTAAATGTTATACAAATTAAATTTAAAATTAATTAAATAAGTCAAAATAAATTTATCTCCTAAAAATAGTAATAATTTATAATTGAAATATATTTTGTAACAAAAAACTTTTGATATATCATGTTTATAGAATTGAAATTAGGATCAAAGTTAAATTTTTTTTTATAAGATTTAGCTTGTCATATTTGAAGAAAATCAAGAAATATCTCAAACTTATTTTATTATACTTAAAGATAAACAAAAAAAAAATTGAATTATTAAATGAGTATATCAAATTCAAATCAAGAACATAATATTTATAAACTTATTTTATTATAATTAAAGATTAAAAAATATTATAAGATTTAGTCACACTTAAATAATAAAAACAAAATAGGATTAGATAAATAGAATTAAGAGATAATATTTTATAAGATTTTTTTTTTTTATGATTAAAGAAAATTAAAAAAAAATCATATAAGATTTATTTATATGGGTTTATCTTTTTTAGTTTATTAAAAAGTGATTTATGATATGAACCACTTTCACACAAAACTCACTCTAAAATAAAATATTGGGTCACTTACATATTTGTTCAAAAAAGTAGCTATATTAGTAAGTATAAAAAATGATGATTAGATCCACATATAATATTCATCTACGTATGACTTAACATCTTAGAAAAAATGTGATACATAAACAATAATAATAATAATAATAATAATAATAATAATAATAATAATAATAAT